>JBBCBC010000003.1:39084399-39494864 GCA_037126765.1 Stenogyne calaminthoides | reverse complement strand
GGTGTATTTCCCAAAGTTGTTGGGTCTGTAACCTGAGCCTTTGAACAAAATGGCATCCCATTTGTTACTCAAGCCCAAAATAGCTGCAAGCCACGTCTTACGACATGTAAAAAGCCTGGTCGGTTTTCCGTTCCACTTTTCGTATTTTATCGGTGTTTTATTCCTTTCAAATCTTTAACACATAGACTCAAAGTATGGTGGTCCGTTGGTATTTTTTATTATTCCACGTGTCATCCATCCACACTATGAAAATACAAAGTGAAACACCAATTATGAAATAGGTGATCTCATTCCGTAAAAAACTGCTCTCCCATTGGGTGTTTGCTAAAACTTATGGTTTTAAAGAAGTGATTAAAATTAGTGATTATGAAAAAAATGATTAATAGTAAAAGTTGACAGTGTTTGTAAGAAAATTAAAAAAAATTGATAGTATTTGCCAAAAAAAATAAAAGTTTTAAAAAAAGACTAATAAGCTACTAAAAGCACCCTCTTTGAAACTTATAATTTATAGCTTATGAGAGCTTATTTAAGCTAGTAAAAGAGAAATAAAACACTCCAAATTATTTTTGCACACAATTCTAGATGACTATAATCACTTATACGTTTTTAAAAACACCCCCTTAATGAGTGTTTGCAAACTCAAATAATAGCTTAAAATCACTTACTTTTGAACTACAATCACTTATAGGATATGTTTTAAAACACTTAAAATAACTTTTAGAAACACTTGTTTTCAAAGATCATTCTCACAGCTTTTGAAAATAAATGCTTCTGAAAGTTGTTTTAAGTGTTTCAAAACACTTTGAAAATTCAACAAACAAATTAATTTAAGCACTTAAAAGTAGTTTTCTTGAAGCACTTCTCCCCATGTTTTTGTTGGCTTAAAAGTGCTTCTCATTATTATAATTTTATCCTCATAATTTTAACATTACTACTAATAGCTTAAATAAGCTCTCATAAGCTATAAGTTATAAGCTTCAAAGAGATTGATTTTAGTAGCTTATTAATCTATTTTTAAAACTTTTAATTTTTTTGCAAACACTATCAACTATTTTTTAAATTTTTTTTACAAACACTATCAACTTTTACTATTAATCACTTTTCATATAATTATTAATTTTAATCACTTCTTTAAAACCATAATTTTTTGTCAAAAATCCCCTACAATTTTACCACTACTTATCCCCATTTTTAACATGGGTACTTTTCTAAAATAATTTAAAAATAATTTATTTTGCAATCACTTTAACTTCTAAAAAATTAATTAAAATTACTTTTTTTTAAAATACTATCCACCTTCAATTTTACTACTAAAATCATTTTAAAAAAAGGCAGTGTTGTTTGCAAACACATCCTTATTTCTTCTTCTCGCACATGAGTTTCAGCTCTAATTTACTCCGTTTGCAGAAAATATATCCACTCATTATCTCCATGTCAATCAACTTCTCTTGCTGTGCTTCTCTTTCCTCACAACTTCCAAGTCTCTCTCTTTCTCTCTTTCTGCAACTGTGTGTAAAATGGTAAAACCAATTATTACAATTTCTTATCCCTTTTAATCCACAGGTAAGCTGCATTCTAGAAGTACCAATTATATGGGCCTTGAAAAAGTGAAAAGCCTTGTTAAAAAAACTGGGGTTCCTTCAATAATCACTTCTCCTCTTGAATCACTCCAAAAGGGGAATTGGGTTAAGCTCATTTGTGGTGCCAGCTTTGAGGTAATTTTCAATATCACTGTTTCTGTAATTTATAATCAGAACTAATTAATTAAAGTGTTTAAATTGATTTTTTTTTTTAATGTAGGATGTAATTGACATCAGGAATCTCTCACTTGTTTACACTCTTTCTGGAGGTAAATTAGTTCAATCGAATCAAGTGAGTTATGTAAAGTTTTCTGGATTGCTATTATGTATTTAAAATTCTAAATGGGCAGGTTAATTTGTTACTGTTGTGATTAATAGATGGGGTGTAAAAAATTAAATTCAAGAATATCATTTTGAGGAGTATTTATGTGTATATATATGTCTTGAATTTCAGATATCAGGATTAAATTTTACTTTTCCATTGCTTGAGAAGAAGGAAAAATATTAAATTAGGGGCCAATTTATATGTTGATCCAATGTGAGAAATATATGCAAATATGAATGATAAATAGAGTGATAGAAATTCAAGATTTCGGTGAATGAAATATGTATGGGGTAGTAATTTAGACCTATAAGTTGACAGTGTGAATTAAATTTTTGAAAGAGGTAGATCAAACTGAAATAATTACATTTCGAAGATTTACCTTAATTTGTTCTTATACCGTAGTTGATTGCATCGATTGTGCGGCCGATGCATCGGTTGTGAATGCTGTACATGATGGAATTGAAGCAGCCAGAGATATTCTTCCCATTCGACGGCCATGGGTGATGATCAGTGTGAATGATAGTGAGGATCTGCATTTTCGTAAAGCTGGTACTTAATCTCGATATTCTACAATCTACATTAATTACTGGGAGAAGTCTTATGTAAATTAGTTTTACCGTGCAGCTGGTTTGTATTTTGTGTGCAATTCTAAACAGTATCATTACAAAGTATTAGTTTGATAGGATGATAGCACCAGCTGTTCCATTAGAAAGTATTAGTTGTTTACTATCAAAACTGTTTTATATAAGATTCACTTAAAGTTCGGTGAATGGAAGAGCAATATTGTGGGAACGTGTTTATAAGTTGATTCTTACGCCACATTTGTAGGTATTGACTGCACAGATACTTAGTCGATCAAAAAGTAAACTTGGAATATTTTACTAACTAGTACATATTGCATTTTTTGTTAGAGTTCGATCCAGATGACTGTCCACCAGATTGCTCAAGGCCATGCGAGACCGTTTGTCCAGCTGATGCAATCTCGTTTTCCGCCAAATTTGGTGTATCCAAGGTTCTACTGTCTCCCTCAAAATAAAAAATAAAAAAAAGGTTCTACTGTCTCTCTCTCTTCTTTCTCTCTCTTGACACATTCATATAACATCAATAAACAGGGCGGTGTCTTAGCTGAACGATGCTACGGCTGTGGCCGTTGCTTACCTGTCTGCCCTTACGATAAAATAAGTAAGCGCCGTCACTTTGAACAACTCCTTTTCGTGTCATTTTCGTCGAATTTACCATCATGCTTTCTAGATACTCAACTATATATTGATTTGGATCAATGCAAACATATTAAGAATATCATTAGCTTCCTATTTTATACTTACTAGATGTTTATATTTTTCGTTAAAGTAACACATTTATATAAAGTATTTTAATAACCTCAAGAGTAATTTAGGATTAATGTAATTACTTTACATTAAAAAGTGTAAAATGTCATTTATAGCAAACTGGAGGGAGTATTATTAATTTTGTCCTGTGTTATTTCCAAAAAAAATAAAAAATTGGCGTAAATGCATGACCATCCTTATATATGTTCTGTTAATACAGGTGCAATTACATACATTAGAGATGTTGCTGCTACAGCTGAACTAATTAAGCGGAACGACATTGATGCTATTGAAATTCACACTGCTGGAAGGTAGTTGCTCGTATCTCATTTAATTAATAAAGTTTGTTATTCATGGTTTCAATTTAAATTGCAATAAATAACATATGCACGAAAAATGTCTAATAAATGGGAAGCGTGTCTAGGTGTTTATCCTCGTGCAAAATTGGTCAATTTTTATAATTAGATTCTCCTTACTCGTTTTTTAGTTGATTGTTAATATGTTGATCTTTGTTCCTTTTAAGATTTAAGAGAACTTATATTAATATCATAAATGTCATTACTTCAATATTACTAAAAGAAAGCTTAAAAGCAAAAGCAAGGTAGTATCTACATAGGGGGTGTTTGCAAAAAATTGTCCTTTTGAAGAAGTGATTAAAATTAGTGATTATGAGAAAATTGATTAATAGTAGAAGTTGATGGTGTTTGTAAAAAAATTCAAAGAAAAGTTGATAGTGTTTGCAAAAAAAGTTGATACTTAAAAAATGCTCATAAGCTACAAAAAAGCACCCCCTTTCAACTTTAGTTTATAGTAGCTTTTAAGAGCTTGTTTAATCTAATAAAAGAGAAATAAAACACTCTAGATTGCTTATGCACACAATTCTAGATGACTATAATCACTTATAATTTTTTGCAAACACCCCCATAGTATCTTGAAATGCCAAACCGTAGCATTCAAATATTGCTTACTGATTTTAGAAACTTCAGTTGGAACTTTTCCCATATGTATCTTCATACTAATACGAAATCTGAATTCTGTTAGTTAATGTAGTGATCGTTAATAGGCAGGAAGAATCATTCCAACTACTTTGGGATGGTCTCGGAGATTCTGTTCATAATCTGAGGCTTATAGCGGTAAGTTAATTAATCTCCGTTTTGTGAATAATAATATTGCTAATATATATCAGAATGTACTTAATTAGAAGTCATAAAGTGTTTGCAATATCTTTTCTGATGCAGGTTAGCTTGCCTGATATTGGGGAATTAACTATACCTACAATGAATTCTATGTACACGACAATAAAAGCCAACTCGAACTGCCTCAATTTATGGCAGGTGCAGAATGTGTGAATTTTTTAGCAGCAATTGTTTGTGTTCTTGCTTTAATTTTTTTTTTTTTTTTCAAATCATTGATCGAGCTTTGCGTGTAGTTGGATGGCCGTCCCATGAGTGGAGATATTGGACGAGGCGCAACAAGAGAAGCGATCAAATTTGCTCTCCGTTTAGCCTCACTCAAAGACAAGCCAAAAGGTTTGTACTTTGTGTATTAAATTTCTATCTTTTCTTGAAATATTAATGTTAACTGGTGTTATAAATATTCTTGTCAAAGCTGATAGAGTACATTACAAAGGAAAAATCTTCAAGTTTTGTTCAAATTACCTTCCCAAAAAGACCAATTTTTTTTGACATATATGCAAATATGTGAAAATAGTTATCTGAGCTACTAAATGAATCATTATGCAAGTTTCTTATGTTTATTTTAACAGGCTTTCTACAATTAGCTGGTGGTACTAATGCTCACACGGTCGAGGGCTTAAAACGGGAGAGAATATTTCAAACCACCACCCTCTCTGGTACTGAATTGCTTAGCCACTATTTATATGGGTAAATTACGAAAATTCTCATCGGCATTTGTCCAAATTCTCAAAATATTCTTGTGATTTGGGTAATTAGTAAATACTGTAAAAAGATAAAAGAAATTGTTTGATTGACGAATATTGAGAATCATAAAATTATCTATTGATGCATTTATGAGAAAATCACAATAGGTAAAATGATTTTGCAAAATCACATGATTCTTTTGATAATTTGGACAAATCTCAAAGAGGAATTTTGAAATTACCCGCCAAAATAGAAAAGGCTTTGTTTCTTAATTTGAGTATTATGTAGGTGATGAGAAGGTGCCACTGAACTCATCTCAATCGTCACATGCTTTGATCGGTGGCGTAGCCTATGGTGGCTATGCACGAAAGGTAGCTTTCGGATAAGAACCTTATTCTTTTTTATCTAACTAGACTCGACTAGTCTAATCAATTCAACTTCTCGAAACTCATCTTCCAGATAGTCGGGAGGGTGTTGTGATCGTTGCAGGCGGAGCATGGCTATGCTCGTCTTGAATGTCACCCTGATCATCTTCTCGAGGCGCTTACCGCATCTCTTGCTTTAGTTGGGACCGTAAAATGCTATAACGAAATCTAGTTAGCAAAATTCAAGACGCCCCTTTGATGGGAGTTAGTTTAGGAATTAGGAGTAACGCTTGTATGCATCAGATGCACTTCGCAACTAATGTACAATTAATATTATTCAATAAAAATAAAATAACACTGTTCAGTGAAAATTGAAGGTTTGTATTTGAAGAATAGCACATGACATGCATACAAAAAATTGAAAAAATGCATAATTGTTTTATTTCTTGAGCTTTTGTGGACTTTGTCATCAATATGGACCTATATATTGTTTTGTAGGGGTTAAAACTATTTTTAGTTCCATATTTTATAATTTTTCCTCCCATCATCCTAAATAGTTAAAAAATTCAATGTAGTCCCACAGCTTTATGTATTGCTCAACTTACTTTTAATTTTTGAAAATAATGTCATTTTTTGTCTCGTAATTTTTATCTTTTCGCAAATCGTCTCAAGTCATGTGTTGGAAACGATGAAGTTTGAAATTAAAATGGAAGTTCACAAAATTATGGGAATAAAATGAATTTTTTAATTATATTGGAACAATTTGTGAAAAAAGTAATTGAACTTCACAAAATTGTGGGAAAAACTTGAATTTTTTAATTATTTTGGAATGATTTGTGAAAAAAGTAAAATTACGGGACCAAAAATATTTTTTTTCTGAAGTTAGATCATAAAATGTCCTCATTTTATACGGCATTTAAAAATTGAGGGCCCACATTGCAGTTAATGGGCTTTTTGAGAGAAAGCCTGTTAAGGTAGCTTGCAACATGGATCCCACTATTGAGGCCCAACTCACCCAATATATCTTATCTTCATTAATAATTTATAAAAATTAAAATAATTCATAAAATATACTCCATTTCATAACAAATTCAAACTAAATAAGTTTTATTTGGCTGATTGGAAAAATAAAATACTGCAGAAAATATAATTATTATTTTTTACATTCGATCAATTGTAGTTTTCTTTCTATTTTCAAATTTGGTGTGCTTTATTGTTCAACTAACAACTCATCCTTTAGGTGGGGAAAAACCTGTTTAATTAATTGCCTTTAATAATAAATATTCAAGAATAATTAAGCTGTCAAAGGTAGAGTATAAATTAAGTAGGCACCCCTCAATACTTGCATAATATTTAATAAGATACCAAACTACAATTTTCTGATAATTAATAATACAGTGACCACTATAAGCACACATGACATGAGTTGATAATCAAACAACTTTAGATATTGTTTGTTTATGTAGCAATAGTTTGACTAAATTTGATCAATTTTACTTAATAATGTGATTAAACAATTTTAGCTTTATTTGACTCGTTTTATGTGGTTGAAAAAAAAATACAAATCTTAAATAAAACTATGTTGTATTAGCATGCAGGAGAATTTGAAATTCATTATAGTAATTTATTCTGATTATTTGGATATATATGCATACATATGAAATCAATCACTCTCTTTGAAAAACAATCTCTATATTTTAAATTATTCTGATTTAATTGATTTTTAAGTGTTCTACTTTGGGAGTTTAAAATAAATACCAACTTAAACGAAGACATTTTGGGCCCACGTCATACGGAGCCCAGTTTCCACATTTCTACGTAATCCAATCAATAATGTGATGCCGCTTTACTGCTTAGTTGGATATATTAAAATAAAGCACACCTCTTTTATGTAGTAAAAAAAAAATTAATCCACGCATGAAATTATATACTATATAATAATAATGAAAACAGTTGTAATTGTAAATTTGTAATAATATGAAATTTAATGGTGAGTGTTCTTGTGAAATCTTGATTTGAGTGTAAATTACTTGTATTTTCTTTTGGTCTAAATTTTGAAATTTAAAAACTTGTTAATTTCTTGGATTAAATAAAAGTTACTCCAGTTTTATTTGTAAAATAAAACTTTAGTGTAATTTAGGAGTATTGTTTATTATTAACATTAGTATTTCTAGCGTCTTGTTAACTCTAGTCTCTATAATTTATTTTATCCAAACACTTGCAGGAGTTCATTTTCTCAGGTGATTTCTTTATCTTTTTCAAGACTTAGGAACATCCTAAATTAGGTAGATCATTATTATTATTATTATTAGGCTAAACGTCAATATATTAGTCTCTAAACTAAGATCTAACAGCACAAGTGTCCTCAACGTATAATACTCCCTCCGTCCCGATCTTGTTTACACTATTTTCGTTTTGGGCGTCCTAATCTTGTTTACACATTTCCTTAAATTAAAATACTCTCTTTATACTTTATCACATAAAATACTAATAAACAAATTTTTCTACCCCAATACTTTATCATTTTTTCTTAAATTCTAAGCACACGGTAATTGTGTAAACAAGATCGGAACGGAGGGAGTATTAAGGAAGGATTTTGTTTATTAGAAGATGTTTTTAAATACCATTAAAAAAAAAATTGTGTATATACATAGAGGGTTTTCATAATTCAACTTTTATTTCTATATAAATTAAGAAAATTCATATAAAAAATAAACTTCTAAGTTGGCTACCAAATTAATTCAATTTAGAAAAGTTGGAAACCCTATAACTATAATTACCTCAAGCTAGAGTCAAAAGAGTGCAATGTAAAGTCACATATTCACGTAAGCACAACAAAATTGAATTACTAGTAAAATTATAGGGTGCGTATTTGGACTATGATTTTGACAACAAATTAATGTCATTACTTCTTATCATTTAATTATTTGGATAGATTTTAATCCGGGGTACTATAACTCTAAGCACTACTTACCACTTTATTTGATGCTAAAATAAATGTTCGAAATAATAGTACTTTGATAAAAAAAAAAACTACTATATATTAAATGTAATACATATTATTTAATATATTAAATAGTAATAATATACATATAAATATAAATATCAATGTACATAATTTTTATGTCACCAAGAACATAATCATTACACAGTAATTCAATTATTATCCTTATTATAATAAAAAACATTCAAAAATATTAATTTTTATATAAATCAATGAATCACGACCAAAATTCAATACGAAGTTGAGTAACAATGGAACATTCATATGAATTAAATTTATAAATGAACTTTATCACTGTCATGTACAAAAAATATTATTATTATATAAAAAAACTTCCACTGTTTATAAATCAAGTTAACGATAAACTCGGGCTCACACAATTTTTTTGTCAATAAATTTACAATTAATTCAATTTGCCTCATCCATATTTTTTTCTTATCCAAATTTTTGATTTGATATAATTTTCATCTAACCCCCTACATTTAACACAAATTTACAATTATCTCAATTAGCCTCATCAATTTTTTATTTTTCAATCCAATTTTCCTCATTTACTAATATCCCAAATTAAACACCCATAATCCCAAAGTGATTTAAGTCATTCCCACCAACCAAACCACCACTTTCCCTCTCTTTCAAGCTTTCCCTCTTGGAAAAAACTGTTGACCAACAGCCAGCTACCCACCAATACATACAAAATAGCTGTACGTATACAACACGCACAAACACGAACACTGTGTGTAAAAAAAACCAGCCCAATCCAAACGCCACGTGGATATCAGATTTACACATCGAATTAAAATTAGAGTGAGTCTTACGTGTATTCAGAACAGTGCATTTATTGCGCATTTTAAAATCATACAATTTATTTATACTGAATTGTGTAATTATAAATATAATTTTTTTTTACACAATTTAATATAAATAAATTATATATTTCACTATAATAAATTGTATGTATATTTCTAATGCACTATAAATGCACGGTGCACGCGGGTATATATACATTAGCCTTAAAATTAATATTCAGATTTTATTTTTCTCTCTTTTTTTTTCTATTCATAGTACACTCTCTTTTAACATCTAACAACCAACACAGCTGCTTCCTACATATATTCAATACCGCCCCATTCCTACTCTTCTCCTACAACATAATCAGATTGTATACTACTGATTCGTTTGGTTCGGGTTCGGAATTCTAATCGCCTGAAAGGTAGCTGCATTTTCCTCAATTTCTATGGGTTTTTTGGGGGGTTTTGAATTTGGCGCAGTTTTGGATTTGTGTGAGTTTTTGGTGATTTAGATCTGCTGTGTTTTTAGTTGTTTCAGTGTTGATCCGCAATTCGTGTAAGTGTGTTTTATGGGGAAATGCGTTTTGAATTATCGGATCTCTGTTTTTTTTGGACGTTTACGAGGAATTATAGCTTAATTTGATTTTATTGTACGTTTAGATTTCATCTGAGAAGCTGAAGGAAAATGTAGGTTTGCTTTTAGGTTTACTTGAGCTGTGGTAGGACGAACTTCGTTAGCCTAGTACGTGCATTTTCTGATTTTTGAGATTTTTCATTAAGATCCAATTGGGGTGGGGTAATTGGTGGTTAAATGCATGGATCATATGCATCATTATTTTAGTCTATTAATTTGATTCTAATGTTTTTATGCTGTTGTAAGCTGAGAATTGATTTGAATTTGAGTGATGATCTGAGTCAAGTTGATAACCTTTTTGGTCTAGGATCAAAGCTTTTTTTATTTGTAAATATGTAGTAGGCTGTTAGGTAGCATGTTATTCAAGAACATTTGGGAGTATTAGGATGTGAGTTTCTCCCATTAGAGAAGGCTTATGTAGTCAGCAGTGATCTGTGAAAATCTCTGTTTCGATCATTAGAAGTTATCGTTGTAGAAAGCTAGTTCTGATCTTGGAAATTTAGTTGCAGATCTTGCTCTTCCAAACTTTTCTGGGTTTGAAATCTCTCTATCTTGTTACTTGAAATTAGTATGTGGAAACATGCAAGGCACGTGATATTTACTTCCGATTTTATTCCAACTATTTCATCTGGATATGTTTAGTATTGCATGCTTAACCAAAATAGAATAAGACTGTGAAGATGGTCCCCTCACTTGATAAGTTCGGAGGAACTAATGAAATAGTTTTTCAAATGATTGGTTAGGAGGATATAGAAAGCCATTAATCATGATGTGTTTTGCATCATGATTTTTTGGGGATGAATGGTTTTTTATTTTATTTTCTCTTGAGGAATCGTTTTCTGAAGCATCAATGACAAATGGATTGAGAGTAGTTTAAGACTGTATTCTGATGTTGTAGTTACATGCAGAAGGTGTTTGGTCAACACCATGGCTACTGGTCAACTTTTCTCCAAAACCACTCAAGCACTTTTTTATAATTACAAGCAACTGCCAATTCAGCGGATGCTTGATTTTGATTTCCTTTGCGGTAAGCATATATTATCTGAAATATTCTATTCATGTAGTATGCAGATGATTAATATCGGTTTCTTATATTGTTAAAATATTCTGCTCGTTTGGCTAACGCAGGCAGAGAAACACCTTCTGTTGCTGGAATTATAAATCCTGGTTCTGAGGGATTCCAGAAACTATTCTTTGGTCAAGAGGAAATAGCCATTCCAGTTCATTCTACGTGCGTTTTGCGTTCTCTTATTTAGTTTCTCTGCTTATTCTCCTCGACTTTAATGTGAAAGAGAAAGAGGTGTTACATTGACAGTCTGATGCATTAAGATATTTGTTTTGAGTTTTACCAAGCAGCCTCATATCATGCATATAAATACTCTTCTTGTCTTTGGGTAATATAAAATTCCACATAATTCGTGTGCTTGATAAGTATTTGACTCAACTTGTTTATTTTTCACCATCGATCATTAAATTGTAAATGATGTTGAGTTTTCTCCTCCATTGCAGTATTGAAGCTGCGAGTGCCGCACATCCTACAGCTGATGTTTTCATTAACTTTGCATCATTCAGAAGGTTGGTATTGTCTACATAAAATCACTAGCTCTTGAACCCCGTGTGTTATGCTGGTTGAGGAAAAAATTATATTGTTCATTTTATATTTAAATACTCCCATATTTATTTAACTCGATTAATTCAATTAAGTTATAGTCATGTTTTTTATTTTTAATATTATAGATGTGCAATACATCTCTATCGAACTTATTTCTAAATTTCCAAATTGTGGAAATTGCGTTAATTAATTTTTTTATTAGAATTTAAAAAAGATGGATTAATTAGAATATTAGAAAATTAAAAAGAAGACTTGG
The DNA here is from genome assembly GCA_037126765.1 of Stenogyne calaminthoides. Taxonomy (NCBI): domain Eukaryota; kingdom Viridiplantae; phylum Streptophyta; class Magnoliopsida; order Lamiales; family Lamiaceae; genus Stenogyne; species Stenogyne calaminthoides. Next base: position 39,483,089 of record JBBCBC010000003.1, on the reverse strand, counting down.
GTAGTGCCATGTAGGCTCAGATAGAAATTGGAATATTCTGGTGCTGCCACATAGGACTGGGATATTCAGCAATAGATGTAGGGGAAGATTTTATGCAGATTCCTTATTTCTTGACTGACGACTGTACTTCTCATCCTGCAGTGCGGCAGCTTCATCTATGGCTGCTCTCAAGCAACCAACTGTTAAAGTTGTAGCCATTATAGCTGAAGGTGTCCCCGAGTCAGATACCAAGCAGTTGATTGCTTATGCAAAAGCAAACAACAAGGTAATTTATTTCTTTGTCATCTGAAGTTACCATTTCAATTCCATTGTATAATATTTCTTTGGTTTATTGTTGGACCATGAAAGATGTATTGATTACAAACATCAACGTATATAGGTTGTCATCGGTCCAGCTACTGTTGGAGGTATTCAAGCTGGAGCATTTAAGATTGGTGATACTGCTGGGACAATTGATAATATTATACAGAGCAAGTTATACAGGCCCGGATCTGTCGGTTTTGTCTCCAAATCTGTGCGTAATTGATGCTAATCCTCCTATGTTTGTTATTTTATCCACCTTAAGGGCCTCGTTTACTTTGGTTTATAAGGTTCAATAAGGATAAATTACCCAACCTTACCACCCATCTGCTTTTAGGCACGAATACGAGGGTATTATGGCTGATAAATGATCTGCCGTTCACCCTTGGGACAATTAAACCAACTTTATTCATTTCATACCCATCCCATTTTATCATTTTCCAATTAATTTTCTACTTACAAAGTAAACAAAGCCGTTATGTATAAAAATATGTCATGCTCATTACAATAAACTAGTTTAATGCTCAATTCAATGACTGGAGCCTTCTTTTAGCCTATAGATACAACTATGACCATTTGGCTAAATGAATTTTGAACCTCATAGTCATACTTTTCTGCTGCATCGAGCCAAGTGCTGCCACAATTGACAAAATTAAGTATGGGCTTTTGAATCATGTTTCATGGAATTTAAATCAGCTTCTAATTCTCTATCTGAATTACAGGGTGGTATGTCTAATGAATTATACAACTCAATTGCTCGTGTTACAGATGGAATTTATGAAGGTGGGACATTTAATTTCTGGACCATAGTCTAACCCCATTCAGTTGCTTTCTTGAGTAGAAATACTAAATTCCTTTGTCTATGCTTTGTATAGGTATTGCAATTGGAGGAGATGTGTTTCCTGGTTCAACGCTTTCTGATCACGTGTTAAGGTTTAATAATATCCCTCAGGTATATCAGTTTACACTCTGCTGCTGTTGTTTTTATGTAGTTATGGTTGTCTATTACTCATGTAAGGCTGGCTGGCTTGTTAGAATTGTTTCGTAGTCATGATGAACGAAGTTGGGATAAGTTGGTCCCTTTTTGGAAATTGAAATGGTTAAAAAGTTGAAAGATCTATCATTATCCGATGCCATTTATTTGATCAAAGTAGAGCCTTTGATGGTCTGGTGTTGTATTCATTTTTGATCCTTCAAATGTCTTGAACTGTTAAAAATTAGTTATCTGACTGAAGCCAGGTTTTCCTATATGAAACTTGGATGACTAGCTGATAATTGTTTTTATGACTCTCGACTTTCTAAAACCTCCAACTTGATTTATCCCGATTTCTTGATAAACCAGATTAAAATGATGGTTGTTCTTGGGGAACTTGGTGGACGTGATGAATATTCCCTAGTTGAGGCACTTAAACAGGGGAAAATCAACAAGCCTGTGGTTGCCTGGGTCAGTGGAACTTGTGCTAGGCTCTTCAAGTCCGAAGTGCAATTTGGTCATGCAGTAAGATAGTGCCTTTATGTTTCATTGCTTATCTACCCTTCTTTAAAGCATTCTATAATGTTTTGGCTATATCTTAGGGTTTGTTTGGTTAATCATTATCAGGGGGCCAAGAGTGGTGGAGAGATGGAATCCGCACAGGCCAAGAATGAAGCACTCAAAGCAGCTGGAGCTGTTGTTCCCACTTCTTATGAGGCTTTTGAAGGCGCAATCAAAGAAACATTTGAGAAATTGGTACACACTTTCGAAGTTCAGTGTACTCGAAGCTCTAAAACAAATTTGTTTATACGACTTAACTTCTTGGTTTCCTTTTATTAGGTTGAGGCAGGTAATGTTACTCCAGTGAAGGAGGTGAAACCCCCTCAAATACCAGAGGATCTTAACATAGCCATCAAGAGTGGAAAAGTTCGGGCACCAACACACATTATTTCCACAATCTCTGATGATAGGGGTATGAATACTCTGTGTTTCGAACATGCAATATTATTTATCTTTTTTTTTTTAAGTATTTAAACTTGAGTTTTATCCTTTGGCAGGTGAAGAGCCAACCTATGCTGGTGTCCCAATGTCCTCCATTGTTGAACAGGGATTAGGTGTTGGTGATGTTATTTCTTTATTGTGGTTCAAACGCAGCCTTCCTCGTTATTGCACACGTTTTATTGAGGTAACCTGTCCTATCCTTTTGTTTCATTCTTATTTTTTCCCTTCATAAACCCCTCCATTTTTGTCCGGCTCTGATTCAACTTAAGGGTATGTTTGATTTGGGATTTCAAATTCTAAATCTGGTTTCTGGGGTTTTACAATCTGGTTTCTAAAACCCAATACATCTTACCCTACAAATACTTTTTTTCTACATGACTCTGTCACACTATCCCCATTGACCCATTAATGCAAATATGATTATTTTAGTCTCGCTCTTCTTTTATTTGATATTTTTTCACACATTTTTTTCTCACTTTTACAACTTTCAATAAAACACACTAATCATTACGCAATCATTCAATCATTACAATCTCAATAAACAATAATATAATAATACAACTTCACACATTCTTACACATCAATTTTACATAAAGTTAAATCCTACCCTACCTTAATCTCAAAACTAACACACTCCATTACTATTTCTTCCCAGATTTCAAAATCCACTAAATCCCAAATCAAACATACCCTAAAAGAATTTTCATATCCCTTTTTATTTTCTCTGTGGACTTTCAGTTTTTTCACAATAATTCTATTTTAACTTGCCAGATTTGCATCATGTTGTGTGCGGACCATGGTCCTTGTGTATCTGGTGCTCACAACACCATCGTAACAGCCAGAGCTGGAAAAGACCTGGTCTCCAGTCTTGTTTCAGGTAGGTTGCACATCTAAATGTTCACTTGTTCTAACAATGGGGGGAAATGTGACATGAATTTTCTCTAAAATGGACTTTTGAGGTTTTCTCTTTAGATCAATGAGTAATGAGGCCATACTTTTAAAAATAGGTTTGTTGACAATTGGACCCCGATTTGGTGGGGCCATTGATGACGCTGCCCGATACTTCAAGGATGCTTATGATAGAGTAAGTTTCCATGATTTTTTATTTGAAATGAATGCCAAGCCTAAAATTTGAGCTTCTCCCGCCTTTTGCAATTTTGAGTGAGTGTAATATCTTTCTCTTCCTCTACCTTTCTACAGTATTAAGTGGCATTACATGCTGTATTTTCGCAGAATCTTACTCCTTATGAATTCGTGGAAAGCATGAAAAAGAAGGGCATTCGCGTTCCTGGTATTGGGCACAGGTAATAAAATTTTCGTTTCTTTACTTCTGTTCCTATTCTTTTAATTGCTAGGATTGTCACAAAATTAGTTATTATTTTCATCTCATTCCAAATCTATCGCCTTGCGTCTTTGACTATTATCAACAAGAAACTTGTCTGAACTCTACACTTCTCTTTCTCTCTCTCTGTCTCATAGGATCAAGAGGGGTGACAACAGAGATAAGAGGGTCGAATTACTTCAGGCTTTTGCACGGACCAATTTTCCGTCTGTGAAGTACATGGAATACGCTGTTGAGGTTGAAACCTATACCCTTTCTAAATCTAACAACCTTGTTCTCAATGTCGATGGCGCCATTGGGTCCCTGTTCTTGGATCTTCTTTCTGGTAGTGGCATGTTCACCAAGCAAGAAATTGATGAGATTGTTGGGATTGGTTATCTGAATGGTCTTTTTGTACTGGCTCGTTCTATTGGTCTCATCGGGTTAGTTATTTTCCTGCTGTTCAGTCTTTTACATTGTTACATCAACATTCTTTTTTACTCCTGACCTTTGAGTTACCGAAAATGAGATATTGCTACCTATTTCAAAAGGAAAGAGAAAAAGGTTACAAAAAAATTGAATTTTGAAAGTTAACAGGAAAATTGAGTCTCCTGAAATAAAAAATGTGCAAGCTTACAGGACTACAAATACATTTTTCCAGCCATTAATGGCACATAAAAAACTCTCAAGATAACCCTTCATAATGTGTGAAAGTTAGATGGTATGAAAGCGTTTTAGATAGCAGAAGCTTGAGACACAATAGCTTTCTCGAGCTTCAAGGGCTTGGGACAATCTGTGTCGAGCTTCTGGAGTGTGTTTCATGGTAGCAAGGGCATTCATGTCATTTTTGCTAATGTTCATGTATCTTCATGAATTTAAAGCTTTCAGCCTCAACAAAATAATAACCTTGTCTGATCATTACATACTTTTCAAAACTCAGGCATACATTCGACCAGAAGAGACTGAAGCAGCCACTCTACCGCCACCCATGGGAAGATGTTCTCTACACCAAGTGAAACTTTCGACGCTAATAGAAACAGGCTAAATTCTGCCTTTCATCCAATATGCATTCTTCTTCAAAGTTTTTCTGTTGTCAAATTTAATCTGTGAATTTTCAGTTAATTCGGTATTTGTACTGACCAAAAGTCGTCAATTGAGTACTCCTTTCGGAAAGTGCCAATCTAGAATTTATTGCCTTCATGAAGATTTATGTTGTAGTGTTATACAGGAATGAAAGATGAAAAAGAATAATGTCTTCCATTTCTCTGCTGATATAATTTGGTTTCATTGCCATTATTATTACAATTGAACATTATTTTGTTACCATGGATATTCAGTAGTATATCCTTACATTCCAGTGATTTTTACCAGATGTAAGAACTTTGAACATTAAAGAAAACCTTACAATTGAAGCAGGAGAAAAATGGTGGGTCCCTGAGAATTCATTTCATTATGTTCAAAGAAGTGATGGACCTAAGATAAGATCACAAAAGTAGATAGTGATCCATCATTTTGTCGTTTTTATTAGGTTAAAATGTTAGCCTTTTCTTTAGTCTCTTTAGCAGGAGGGCTACCTTTGAATATTTTTGGTAGTGTTTGTATTTGATATTACTGGATAACAGAGATTTGATTCAAGCATATTTTTACATCAGGCACGAGACGTTTTCACGGTGAGACGGGGCATAACACTTTAACACTTTAGAAGGGATGGGTGTTGTTTTGTGCTTATTTATATATTCCGACTCATGTATGAGATTGTTTTGTACGAATTTTTGTATTTTTAAATACGTGGGAGATATTACATGCTACTCCTCCATGTTGTGTTCAAAAGCAACAAGAATATTAGGAATGTCAATAGGACGGGGGATTAATCCACTTCAAGTGGTGTGGAGAATCTTTGATTATTTTCCTGATAGAGCGAGGATGGGGATCATACTTTCTTGGGAATGTCAATAGGACGGGGGATTAATCATTAATCCACTTCAAGTGGAGTGGAGAATTTTTTATTATTTTCCTGACAGGGCGAGGATGGGGATCGTATTTCCCCGCCATATTCCCTATGGAAACCCAATAAATATTTATTAATATTTCTATCATTTTAATATACTTAATTATAAGGGAAAATCATTCACGTCCAATTGTACAAAGTCGTCTTTTTTCATTACCGTTGTCAGTAATTTTTCTCTACTAATTGGAAAACTCATGCGGGGAAGGGGATGGGGAAGGAACAATTTTTCCCTATTCATTGCTCCCATCACCGTCCTGCCATATTGACATCCCAAAGCAGGAGATATGCAATACAGCCCTATTGACATCCCAAAGCAGGAGATATGCAATACACGACATGGTTATAAAAAATGTTTTTTTTTTCGACATGCCACGTTTCACACATTGATTGGTTGGGTTCATATACAACTCATAATGTGCTTGTTTTTGGCATATAGATTGGCATGTCATTTTCCTGTGCAATTTTGCAACAGCAAACAGCCGACAATCCTGAACCACACGCTTATATTTGCTTTATGAGGTTGTGGAGAATATAATGTGGCTTTCCTCTAGTCTCCAGATTTACAGCTTCGAATATAATATTGGATGTTCGATTCAAGATTATTATTTATCATATTCCTTTATATTTAGTGCAATAATCAAAGTTTATAACACATTACTCCAAAGAGTAAGTCTCTTATGAATTAAATGTCAAATTAAATAAACGAATTAATTTCACACTTCTTTACAAGTTAACACTTTTAGATGAGACATAATTTTTTAATGGTATCACCTATATTAAATTGTCCATTTGATAGGCCTCCTTCCAGTGATGAGTGATGGAGTAAGATAATTAAACTCATAAGTAAGAGAGAGTGTTAGGAAAATTCAATAGACAAATTAATTTCACACCTCTATATAAATTTAAATTTTTAGGTAAAACTAAATTCTTTCATGTCTCTTGTAACTTAATTACATTTAATAATATTTGTTATTTTATTGAATAATATTAATCAATAAATTGATACTGTTAATAAAAATAATTAATACAATTTAAAAATACACTTAAATTGAACGATTAACCAAGTCTAAATATTCATAGTTTCATACATACGAAAGGGAGCAAATGATTTTAAAAAATATTTAAGTATGTATCGAACTGATTAAAAAAAAAAAAAGGGTTGCATGTGTTTTTCTTATTCTTAAAACTTTATTTGTTACCTTTAATTATGGCCCTTTTATTTATAAATCTCCCACGTGGGTTGAGCCAATCAATTTCTTTGCTTTTAGTTCTGTCCTTTGTCAGCATCCCATGAAATTTCTTGCTCACTAATTCTAAAACATCCCATCCTTCGACCTTAATCATTCGTTGGTATTCTATTTTTCTCTAAAGGAAAATATTTATAGATGTATTATATTTATACCACTATTTATATGAGAGGTCCAACGTTAGGTTGGTTTGTAATTTATTTTTTTATTATTTCAAACATTAGATGATCACATTATGAGGGGATTTTTTTTCAAAAAAATATGTTTTTAAAAAAATAATTAAAATTAGTGATTATGAAAAAAATAATTAATAGTAATAGTTGACCATATTTATAAAATAATTCAAAAAAAATTAATAATATGTAAAAAAAAAGACTAATAAAAACACCCCCCTCACAACTTTTAGCTTATAGCTTTTGATATCTAATAAAAGAAAAACAAAACACTTTAAATTGTTTCTGTACACAATTTTAGGTGACTATAATCACTTATAATTTTTGCAAACACCCCCTGTAAATATGCAGAAACTTGAATCGCAATCTGATGAATCTAGGAGTGACGTCGGAGGCAATGAGCCCCCTTATAATTTAAATTTATTTTGAATATACATAAATTTTTTTATATTTATACTATAATTTTTTTACTTTTTTCTGTTGTAATATAAAAATTATGCCCTTTTAGTATGAAATCCTGGATCCATCTTTGATAGCAATAATTTTTTACTGTATTTTCTATTAATGTTTTTTCTAATGCTTTAAGTCCATCCCCTCAATCAAGAGGATTAACTACCTTATTAATATAGGTTCCTAAAAAATAAAAAAGTTAAATCTCCCATGAATCATATATATTTTATAAATTTTAATTATTTGGTTCATTTTAATATATTTTTCTTACGACCTAATTTTAATTCATATCATATTCTAAATAAGTATGTTTATAAATTAAAAATAAGGTATGAATCAGGTTATATGAGTTTTTGTCTTAAAGAAAAAAAACTAACATACTCCATTAAATACCGTTATAATTCGTTTATAAAATTTGAATTATAAGAAGCTGACTGACAGTTTTAACTGCCCACAAAATGACTACACAGAAAAAAGACACTATTGAAGACGAAACCCCACAAACTTCATATCCATGAAAACGATAACACCTTTCCCCTTTTTTCTTCGAATTTTCAACCAGAATTTTCTCTAAATCTGAGCGTAAAGAGATAAGAACAAAGATTATAGCAAAACAGAATGATTACGAAGCAGATAAACACAGCATATAATCTCCGTTCGCCAGGATTTGAGCTCAATTTCTGTTGAAATCGAGCAGAAATCAATTGGGGATAATCACCAGGTGTTCGACGAAATGTATGCTTCAGGTAGCAGGGATACGCACGCGATTAATCACAATTCCGGAGCTCAATCTTCGGCTGCGGAGGAACGCCGTCCCATCGCAATGCTAACAACAATTCCAGCATGAATCGCGGCAGCAATTCTCTGAGCAAGGCTGTAGCGCAGTACACTGTGGACGCGAGGCTCCACGCCGTGTTCGAGCAATCAGGTGATTCTGGCAGATCCTTTGATTATTCGCAAAGTATTAGAACTACTAGTCAATCTATTCCTGAGGATCAGATTACTGCTTATTTGTCGAGAATACAACGTGGTGGGCATATTCAGCCCTTTGGTTGTATGATAGCTGTTGATGAATCGAATTTTCGAGTATTAGCTTACTCTGAGAATGCACGTGAGATGCTTGGTTTAACGCCTCAGTCAGTTCCGAGTCTTGAGAGGGCTGAGATTTTGACAATTGGTACTGATGTTAGAACCCTATTTACCCCCTCGAGCTCGGTTTTGCTTGAGAGGACATTTAGGGCTCGGGAGATTACTTTGCTGAATCCAGTTTGGATTCATTCAAATAATTCTGGGAAGCCGTTTTATGGAATTTTGCATAGGATAGATGTAGGAGTAGTTATAGATTTAGAACCTGCTAGGACAGAGGATCCATCTCTTTCGTTAGCTGGAGCTGTGCAGTCGCAGAAACTTGCTGTGAGGGCCATTTCTCATTTGCAGTCACTCCCTGGTGGAGATATTAAGCTTTTGTGTGATACTGTTGTTCAGAGTGTGAGGGAGTTGACGGGGTATGATCGAGTCATGGTGTATAAATTTCATGAGGATGAGCATGGTGAGGTTGTGGCGGAGAGCAAGAGGCCGGATTTGGATCCGTACCTTGGTTTGCATTATCCATCGACGGATATTCCACAGGCTTCGAGGTTCTTGTTTAAGCAGAATAGGGTTAGAATGATTGTGGACTGTAGTGCTACCCCTGTTAGGCTTATTCAGGATGAAGGATTAATGCAGCCTTTGTGTTTGGTTGGTTCAACACTTAGGGCTCCTCATGGCTGTCATGCACAGTATATGGCAAACATGGGGTCCGTTGCTTCTTTAACACTTGCTGTTATCATCAATGCAAACAATGAAGATGGTGGTGGAGGAAGAAACTCGATGAGGCTATGGGGTTTGGTTGTTGGCCACCACACTTCAGCTCGATGTGTTCCTTTCCCTCTTCGTTACACCTGTGAATTCCTAATGCAGGCATTCGGTCTTCAGCTTAATATGGAACTGCAGTTGGCATCACAATTGTCTGAGAAACATGTGTTGAGAACACAGACTTTGTTGTGTGATATGTTACTAAGGGATTCACCTACTGGGATTATTACACAGAGCCCTAGCATTATGGACCTTGTGAGATGTGATGGGGCTGCACTATTCTACCAAGGGAAGTATTACCCACTGGGTGTCACACCTACTGAAGCCCAAATAAAGGATATTGTGCAATGGTTGTTGGCTTCTCATGGGGACTCAACGGGATTGAGCACCGATAGTTTAGCTGATGCTGGATATCCTAAGGCAACTGCTTTAGGTGATGCAGTATGTGGAATGGCTGTCGCCTATGTTACTGCTAAAGATTTTTTGTTCTGGTTTCGTTCCCACACTGGGAAAGAGATCAAATGGGGTGGTGCAAAGCATCATCCAGATGAGAAAGATGATGGCCTAAGAATGCATCCTCGTTCTTCATTCAAGGCTTTTCTAGAAGTGGTAAAGAGTCAAAGTCTACCATGGGAAAATGCAGAAATGGATGCAATTCACTCTTTGCAACTGATTTTAAGAGATTCATTTAGGAGTGATGCTGGAAATTATTCCAAGGCAATTGTACAGGTCCAGGTTGGGGACTTGGAGTTACAAGGGATGGATGAACTGAGTTCTGTAGCAAGAGAAATGGTTAGGTTGATAGAGACTGCAACAGCTCCTATATTTGCTGTTGATGTCGAAGGCCACATAAATGGTTGGAATGCAAAAGTTGCTGAGTCGACAGGACTATCTGTTGAAGAAGCGATGGGAAAGTCCTTGGTTCACGATCTTGTTCACAAAGAATCAGAAGAAATTACTGACAAGCTTCTGTATAATGCTCTGAGAGGTACTCCTCTTCAATCTAAATCCTCTGCCTTCTTCAAATTTTATTTTTTTGGTTGATCTGGGATTAGATACTAGGGAAAAGGTACATACTGCCCAGGTCTAATTAGGCGCTTAAAGCTTTTGGTGCAAATAAGTCCGTCATTTTTTTTTTTTCAAAATTGAACAAAAAAGACACTTCAGTAACACAAAATAAATGTATGTGCTTTTCAACTATGGTGGTTAAACAATGAATTACCTAATTTTAAAAGAAAAAATATAATAGTTTTTTTTTCAAAAATCATGCCAGCATAAAAAAAGCACGTAAATATAAATGCAAATTTCATATTTTTCTATCGAAAACATACAAAAATGTTTAAGAAACACATTCATTATTAAATAAGGAATGCTAATATTTTTTTTTAACTCATGCCAAATTTGGTAGTATACAAATAAGAAAATGTACCTTTATTTTGGATTGGTAAAACTGCATTCTTATTAATTTTAAGACGAAATATATTTTATTTGTACCAATAAAATACATTAAGGTCTTGCTTTGTGAAATTTAAAAGTCGAAGGGTTTATTTGAACCAAATATTACATTAAGTGCGTACTTGAACTTGGGGCAATAGTTGAGGAGCATGGATATCCCTTATCTCTAGATACATCATTTTTGACTGAAGATACTGTAGTTTTGCATTAATGCCATTTGAGTTAACGAAGCCTTAGATTAGCATGTTTGTTATCTCCCTCATAAATGTTTCTTATAGAATACGTAATGCAGGTGAGGAAGACAAAAATGTAGAGTTACGGTTGAGGACATTTGGTACGGAAAACAGCAAGAATGCAGTCTTTCTCGAGGTCAATGCTTGCTGTAGCAAAGATTATACAAACAACATAGTTGGTGTTTGCTTTGTTGGTCAGGATGTCACTGGGCAGAAAATCGTGATGGACAAGTTTATCCACATTCAAGGTGATTATAAGGCCATTATACATAATCCCAACCCTCTTATCCCACCTATATTTGCTTCAGATGAGAACACCATTTGCTCTGAGTGGAACATTGCTATGGAAAAGCTCACAGGGTGGAGTAGAGGGGACATAATTGGAAAAATGTTAGTTGGGGAGATATTCGGTAGTTTTTGTCGTATCAAGGGCTCAAATGCAATGACGAAATTCATGATTGCCTTACACAATGCACTTGGAGGCCAAGATACTGACAAAATGCCGTTTAATTTCTTTGACCGAAGTGGAAAATATGTGCAAGCTCTGTTGACAGCTAACAAGAGGGTAAATATGGAAGGTCAAGTTATTGGGACCTTTTGTTTTGTGCAGATTGCAATCCCTGAATTGCAGCAAGCTATGGGAGCTCAGCGGCAAATGGAAAAGAACAGCATGTCGAAAATGAAAGAGCTGGCTTACATTTGCCAGGAAATAAAAAATCCATTAAGAGGTATACGGTTTACTAATTTGGTTTTGGAAGCCACAGATTTGACAGAGGATCAAAAGCAGTTTCTTGAGACGAGTGCTGCTTGTGAGAAGCAGTTGTTGAAGATTATGAAGGATGTTGATCTGGATAACATTGAGGACGGGTACGACTTGTTTACGTGTTTAAGAGTGGAAATTTCAACATGAAGGTGTTAGTTTTAGTCTTATTCAGATAGGATATATTTCATCATGGATAAACCTTCCATAAAATTCAGTTTCATTCAACAGTAGTAGTCTCAAAGATTCAATTAGATAATCAAAGGTTAAGAAATCCTTTTTTTAGGAATATTGTCAATTCAGGGTCTGAAAGTTACTAAAACTATCAATTTAGGATATGAAAGATTTTTCGTATAGATTCAGGACCTGAAAAATAGGAAACTATCAAAGTGGGACCTGAAAGATAGAAGCTATCAATTTAGGACTCATAAATATTTAGACCGTGTTTGACATCTTATATTTTATATCCTTGTTTAATAATGTACATAATTATATTTTTTATTCTACTTCCTTTTCTTAATTTTTCCACTTACGTGGTATTAATATATCTTTTATGTTTTAGGATTGTAATGCATAAAAAAATATTGTTGGATACTAGAAAGTATAAGATGTCAAGCATGACCTTACCGTTCAACTTGTCATGTCCTTTTTCTTATGCGTAGCTTGTTATAGTTTCACCTTAAATAACTACTAGTATTCTGAAATGCTAATAGGATGATCTGACTTTAGCTTATTTTCTGTTAGTTCACTGGAGCTTGAAAAAGCAGAGTTTATACTTGGGAATGTAATAGACGCTGTTGTTAGCCAAGCAATGATATTACTTAGAGAAAGAGGTCTGCAATTGATCCATGATATACCAGAGGAAGTCAAGACACTGTCAATTTGTGGTGATCAAGTTAGAATTCAACAGATCTTAGCTGATTTCTTATTGAACATGGTACGCTATGCACCATCTCCAACAGGTTGGGTAGAAATGCAAGCCAGTCCAAGCTTGAAGCAAATTTCTGAAGCAACAATTATGGCACACATTGAGTTCAGGTAAAAATAATTTCTGTTGCTTATATGTGATCTGAAACATCAAGCATCTTGAGTTTCTCATCGTGTTTTGGAAATTCGTCCAATTGATAACCCTTTATGTTTCTTCTAATAGAGTCTCGTGGTACCAATTAAGTTGAATAATACACAATTGGTTTAAGATAGTCATCAATGAAGTTCTGGTTCAATAGAAAATATAGTCTTCTTTGCTTTACAACGTTTGTGATGTTGTAAATTAATTAATTAATTATTTCAAAAATATTTTTAAATTATGCAAAACTTATCCACCAATTTTCGTTCCTATTTCTTCTCAAAGAAATAACCGTATTCATCTTATTTAAACAAAATTCACGTCTCTTTTCTCTCAACTAATTCTTTGGTCAAATTCCTTTCTTCCTATTTTTCCTATTTACTTGGTCTTGACTAACAACTTAATAGTTGTTGCTATTTTTGTGCGTGGAATTAGTCCATTGAATTTCCTAAGCCAACGTATGCTTATATATATAAATATATGCTTTTGTGAACCATTAGAGAGAATCAGTGATGTAAAAGTCCCGACTAGTCCCCGCCTAGGCGGCGTCTAGGCGGTCGTCGGCCGACCCGATTTTGTCTAGGCACTGCCTAGGCGACCGAGTTGGGAGCTAGACAGCTAAGTCGGGAGCTAGGTGTCCAATATTAAGGTATTATTTAATAATGAGAGACTTTGTTTTTAGAATAAATTGATGGTAAGACAAAAATTGATAATTTTCACTACACTAACATTTCAAACACAAATTTATTTAGTTTTTTTATGTTAAATTAATTTTCTTGTACTCTATAATGGATAATAGATATAAGAAAATGTGTTTCAATTGTTATCTAGATTTAGGCAGTTATATAATGAATTTATTAATTAATTTTGAAGTGTATTTTTGTTATAATATATTGATAAGTAATAAATAAAACTCATTTAGATGAAAAAACAAAAGAAAACCAAACCGGCTAGTCCCGATTAGTCCCCGCCTAGACCGCCTAGGCGCTAGGCGGTCCATATCCACCCAACTACCAATTTCCGACTTCTGCACCCTTGGAGAGAATACGCTAGAAAAATCTTTTCTTTCTTCTATTCCATTTTAGCTGGGTTTATTATTCTGTTGCTCCTGGTCCTAGGTTTATCCTAGAAGGCTTGTTGAATCTTGGGGATTGCTAAGTGTAAATCCTTAAGGACAGTGCATTTCAAGCACGTCTCAAGTGGTTTTCTTTTGATCTTCGTTTTTTATCTTTTTCTTGTTTTATTTTGATTATTGGAATTTCTAATATTTCCAACATGTGACTGGTTTTCTTTATAGTTTGATTTGAGGTAAGTAGAATATTGGTTCCATAGAATTTGGAATTGACCTGAAATAGTTTGTGATAGAAAACTAAGAGAGTATTTTAAAGAGAACATATGTGGACTAGAGTAACACTCTTGTACGCTAGTTGTATGGTGCAACGGTACACAATTAATAATTTTTAGTGAAAATAACTAATATATTTCGGTGTAACAACTAATACTTTTCAGTGAAAATGACTAATACCATTTAAAAATATATTGTAGTTGAACGATGCACCTGGTGCATATAAGATTCTTGGCATATTGGGTCGTATAATTAAGTCTCCTAGTCCTAATTCAGATCTATGGCTAATGCAAAAAAAGATATCATGTAGGAAAACAGTGAAATTGTGGTAATCATGGAGGACTAAGTTCATATAATTGCGATTGGTGTATGATATCATATCATGATTATAAATATATATACTGCCCCCTTCATGATAACATCCAGTCATCACCATCACTAGCCAACTATATGCTGTACTCCCACTTTTAGGTTTCTATGCATTACAAACTACATCTTGGTTGCAAACTATATTACAATCTTTCGAAAATAACTGATTTCGCTGAACTTAATCTGTCAACTGTTGGAGTTGCTGGTTGGACTAACTTTTGCCTGCTGCATCTGGACTATGTCTCTTTCAGTTTGCATTTATTTGAAAAGTGTTAATCTGCCTAATTACTTAGTGGTTACTAACTTTTTTTGTCATTTTCTTTGGGAAAAGTTTTTTTTTTTTTGTAGTGTAAGTTTGGCCATTTTTGCTTTCAGGAAATACTCCACCTTTTCAAACTGAATTTCGTCATGTTAACTTTCAAAATTCACATTTTTAGTCCTTTGACAGACTACAATGGGTTAGCAGCAGTTTTGAGCTGATGTGACTTTTTTTTTTTTACTTTAATTTCGTCTTGTTAACTTTCAGAATCAGGTACTAATCCGCTGTAGCCGGTTAAAAGGCTAAAAAAGTAGAGTTTTGAAAGTTAACATAATGAAATTTTAATTCAGAATAGTGGAGTGTCTTGATTCTCCTGAAAGCAAAAATAAGCAAACTTATATGACTAAAAAAAAATCCCTTTTTTTTTTGAGTGAATTGGTTAAACTTCTTGTATATGATATTTTAACTTTGCCTACGAAGGATTACATGCCCAGGAGAAGGCCTTCCTCCTGAACTAGTCCAAGACATGTTCCATAACAGTCGATGGACGTCTCATGAAGGCCTGGGACTAGGCATGTGCAGAAAGCTTCTGAAGCTTATGAATGGAGAAGTTCAGTATATCAGAGAATCAGAAAGATGTTACTTCCTTATCGTTCTCGATCTACCTATCTCCACCGGGGCCCACATGAATATCGGCTGATCTTACAGAACAACGGTCGTCCATATTCTCAAAATTTCTAAATCACACATCAAATATTGATTCAGTCTAGTATAAGACATTCCACGGCCAACTTTACCAGGTCATGATTTCTTCTGCATTCTTTTTCCAGCAGTATAATTATAATCTATGTTGAATAACTGCACTGATACTGATATTAAAAGTTAGTGCATGCTCATGTTTATACACTTTGTAAACAGAGATGAGTTTGTGGGCTTTCTCTGAAGCTAACAGTATGTATGTACACTTGAAAATATTAGTTTGTATATTTTGCTCCAAAACGAGTCGTTTTGGAGGAATGTTGTTTTTCGGCTGGTTATCTTGATTCGACTATGATCGCGTATTTATTTGCATATTCTGCTGCATTTTTTCCTGATTTTTATCATTCATACAATGTCCATTGCCCCCAAGGGATGGACATGGTTTGGATCTTTAAACAGCCAAGTGGATTTTATTTTTTTTCCAAATTTTGAATGTTAGTTAAGGGCCGCAAACTAATTGACTTCAGCCATCTGCTAAATGTAAAAGTATAAACATCACAAAGCTATCCATAGTCAAGTTAAACATGCATCCATGTAAAATGATAAGTGATGATATTTTCACCTTAAGAGAATGTATCCCACAAATAAAGAAAAAACTCACATACTAATTATAAACGAATTATGTGAACGGAGGCCAACTCGACTCGAGCTAAGGGGTGTGTTTGTAAACAATACTTTAAGAAATACTTTTGAATTATGAATAGAGTTTGCAAACACCAACTATATATGCTGGTCTGCTACAAAAAAAATACGCTTCAAGAGGTCTAATTAGACCGAGCTATGTATGGCGACTTGAGCTAATAAGCGAACGCAAAAAATTTAAAGTTAAGTTTTTTATAAATTAGTTTTATAATATAATTCATTTGCATTTTGTGTGTACTTTTATTTTTATATAATACTTGATTATTATGTTAAGAATATTAATTATATCATTAAATCTTTTTATTTTGTTATAAATGGATAGTTGCAAATCGGCTGTTAAAATTGTACTCATATAAAAACAATTCATTTTTGGCAACCTCCAAAATTGTTGACCGTTATTTGTGGAATTGTAGGCTGAATTAAATGAGTCATTTCCTATTTTTAATCCCTTATGCCGCATAACTTTGATGTAACTTAAATGATGTGGGCCCCGCTTGTGTTTGGAGTTATGCAGAAATGTGGAACCTACGTAAATTGGGCCTTTAATTATAGTATAAAATGGGCCGCAAAGTGCTAAATATGGGCTGTAATATTGGTCTTTGTAATGCTAAAATTTTCTTGCCCCATTTTCCTTTTTTTTTTCCTCGTTTCGTCCTTTTCATTGTCAAACGTAGATAGTTTGTTTTTCATTTCACAAATATCTATTTTACCTATATTTTGTTTTTTTAGTTTTTTTTTTCCTTAAAAAAAAAAAACAAAAAAACAAACAACATATGCCATTGTAAGTGTAATTAGTATTTCACCTGAGCGATGCTCGACTTACTAAAATTTGTTATACTAAAATATAAAATATTTTTTTTATAAAATGGATCAAATTTAATATATTATATAGCAAATTATTAGTTTTTTTAACATTTTTTTATAAAATGAATCACATTTAATATATTATATGCAAATTTTTTAGAATAAAACTTTTTATGGAACGGGTCACATTTAATATATTATATAGCAAACTATTACTTTGTAGAGTTTTAACTTAATCAGATAAGTATGACTCAAATATCAAGTTGAGATTTGTCTCATGTATGATATATATATAGTCTCATAGAAAACTCTAACATATACATATGTAAAAATAGCAAAGTCAGTAAAAAATTGTACCCGCTCATTTTCTCCCCCACGCTCATTTTCTCCACAGACTCTCCTCTTGGGCCTCCTGGGTCCATTACGTAAACTTCCAGCCCAATATTTAGTTAATAGATATTGCCCTATCAGAATATGATTTAGGCCATCATTAAGAATTGGATTCAATTATAGCAAAATTAGTAAAAAAATGTTCTGCTCATTTTCTCCAAACTCTTTGGAATTTGTAAAACTCTTTCTCCACAATTTATGATTAATTAACTAAACCACTGTTTAATTTGAATGTGCCTTTGAAATATATTTTTTAGTGGTCTTATTTTATTATTTTGTATAAAATTAAATATATACATTCCAATTTTACAACACCGATATAATAAATTATTAACTTTGAAAAAAATCTTAATATAAAATTTTCTAATCAATCTAATAACTTTAAAATAGCATATTTTTTATTTCATTGATTAATTTTATAATTGTTATTCTCATGACACAATATTATTTGACTAATGTAATGGATATTTTGCTATCTATTTCATTCAATAATTTGTTTTTAAATGAATTTTTTTAAAGTAGATTTAAGATAAATTTTTAATTAAACTTTTCTTTTCTTTTCTTCTTTAAGTATTTATTTTACTTAATTATATATGTCTATATATATATATATTTATATAAAATTACATCATAAAATGTCTTATTACAAGCTAACAACACTATTGGTAAAATGTAATATAATTTAAGTTTTTTACGCACTAAATTTTATTTTACATATAATGAATTGACAATTTAAATGTACATAAAAAAAATTATATATAATTTTTATATATTAAAATAGAACTTTGTATGAAACTATCTCATACATGAAACAAATTTTCCTCAATAGTTAGGTTATACTTTTAAAAATTAAATTGAAGTTCTATAAATTTATAATTTATACATAATATATAGTAAATGAGATATGTCGAGCATCGCTCGGGTGAAATACTAGTTTAATATAATTATACTATATAAAATTTGTTTTTCTTATTTATATAAATTAATATTAAATTTGATTTGTCAATTCAATTATATAGTAAAAGATAAAATAAGGTTTAAAGCTATTACATTTAAAAAAAAAATAGTAGTTGAATCTAATTTACAGATAAATATATATATTTTCCAAGCATTTTTTTTATACTCAAAGTGAAGAAGACGAAATCCTTTTAAATAAGTCAACTAAAATATAATAGGATACTGCAAAAAAAAAATCATAATATAAAAAATAAATGAAAAAAATTATTACTATAAAAAATAAAAATATTTGGAACACTTTTGAAAATAGCACAGTTTTTTTTATATATATTGAAAGTGAAGAGAAATTGGCTAAAAAAATGGGAGGGGACAATTATTAAAAATAGAGAGAGAACTATTGTGAAGAGGAGAGAGAGTGAGAGATAAAATGGGTAAAACAATAATTATGAAGAATGCAAAATGAGCGGGAATAATTATTATGGAGACTATTCTATTTTTATATATATAGATTAATCAATCCTATGTGAATAATGCAATGAAAAAATTAAACATTAAAACGACCCAAATTACAAATGAATATTTCACCTTAACCATATAGGACATAACTTTATCAACTCCAAATTGACCAAGTGATATAGACTTAAAAGTTTAAATTTAAGATTTAGAAGTATGTTTTTTTAAAATTTTAAATTTGAAACTCCCTAAATGCAATCAACTTTTAAAATAGGTCAATCTATGTGGAGCCCCGTTAATAAACGATCAGTGTCTTTTGAATTAATCGATCGAGGATACCAAGTTATAAAAAATGACATAAATTTACGTGTCCATAACTAATGTGACGAGTGATAAGAACAACCTTAAATTATTAGCATCCAAAAAATAAAAAAAATAAAGACATAGATTATAGTATGTTACGTCATAAGTATCATGAGAAGGTCCAATATTGCTGCTGTTCCATCAATTTTGGGGAAAGTTGTAAGCTTCTTAAAATTGGTACGCTAAAAAGCAAATTTGCTCATGTATGGCCCAAAACTTTGCAGTGGATATCATATGAGATATGACTTGGCCAAAATTCAGAACTAACTTAATCATTAAGACACTGAATTTACGCCACATGAAATGCCACTCTGCGCATCGTAAAATTCATTCTTTTTTATAATACAGAGTTTTCAACTATTTTAATTAATATTATTTTATAATATAAGTTACATCTTTTAATTATTACTATTAATATTTAATGCTATAATATAAATTATAATTTTTATTATTAAAAATAATACTCTTTATAATAAAAAATTATATCCTTCAATTATCACAATTAATTTTTTTTAGTAATATAAGTTATGCCCTTAGCCCATTTTACATATTCTCGGGTGAAACTTGTTCAACATGTTCTTTGTATTTTATTTTTTTATATAAAAACTCTCACCATTTTTTTCATATTAATTACTCTATCCATCCTATTTTTTATTATTCATTTATTGTATACACAAAAATTAAGAAAAAATAGGAGATAATAATATTAAATGGTGTAAAGTGGGTAAAGTGAGTTTGGTGGATAGAAATAATAGTAGTATTAAATTATGTAAAGTAGGTTTGATGAAGAAAAATAATAATATTAAATAGTAATAAATATTGTTTTATTATTTTATTTGTAAATGAATAAATAAAATTAGGACGACTATTTATATAAAGCGAACAATCAAAATCGACGGAGGAGTGAATAATATATAACATGACGGTTGACTTATCATCTCAATTTCCAATGGAAAAGTACAAAACTTATTAATGCTTTCTAAAAATAAAGTAAGCTAAATAAACAAACAATTTATTAATGAAGGCGTGGAAATAAAAATTGTGGAGTGGAGTTAGTTGTTCTCAATTTAATGCGCGCCTTTTTAGAAGGAAAAGGGCAAAGAGTGCTAAAAGCGCAAATAAAATATCAGAACGCGTGTTTTCACGTTCCATTACTGAGAGAAGTCGTTGGATTTGGCGGGCGATTCTTCCTTCATATTAGAATACGACAAACGTGACTCCAGAACCGCCTCCGGAATTCAGAGCTCAAAGAACACAAGCATTTTAGAGAGAGAGAGAGTGAAGGCGAACTGAAGAAATTGAAGAAAGCATTGCTACAAAAACTTGGATTGGAGATAAAATTGAGGAGAAGGCTTCGATGTGATGCTTTGAATCCCCAGAGGTCACAATTTTTAATTGATTTTAGTTTAATACATTCCATTCAACTGATATAATTCTGATGATTGAGTAGTTTATTAAGAAATGTAGATATGCATTTATTAGAGGGGGAAATACTAGTGATATTAGTGATGGATCTATTTTTGAGATAGTATACTTAGTTAGAGAAGGAATAAGGATAAATGGTGAAGTAATTCTGGTTCTGTTGCTCGGAGAATTTTCCTACGGGCACTAAACTACTAATTTTGCAGATTGATTTCTTTGTGTTTCTGAAATTTGGAGATTAGTAGAAAGGTGTCTAGGAATTTTGTTTGTATGACGAATAGTACAGCTGAATCAGTTGAGGAGCTGCTGAAGAAGATTGAGGAGCTGGAATTAGGTCATGCTCATTTGAAGCAAGAGATTTCTAATCTGTTAAGTTCACCCGCAGCTCAACAAATTACGACTGCTGATCGTCATCAAAATCAGAGGTCTCACTCAATTTCCCCGCAAAGGCCTAGAGCTGACGTTGGAGATGGTGGAGTGGGCGGGATATGGGAGAAGGAGACTTTGCCGTTTCAGCATTCAACACCGTTGCAGAGGGAGAGTTGTAATAGGGGATTGAGTGGAGGAGGCTTGGGGCCTCCGGCGATTAGGTCCATGGATAATCAGTATTTGAATATATTGCAGTCAGTGGGGCAATCTGTGCATGCACTTGATGCGAATAATCGGATAATTTACTGGTTAGTTGAGTGAACTGAATTGCGGTTATCATTTTTTGCACAAATTCATATTGATGTTGATTGCTCGTTTTCCTTATTTCAATGATCGAATTGAGTGGTTTTGGGTTCTATCTTTCCTTTTTGATGATGATGCTGTGGATTTGTTACAAATTCGTTTTTATTCATAGTTAAAAAGTTGTATTATCTCGTACACACTACAAATCTTTTCCAAAATGAATGTATGCTTATTCAGTTATTTGGACCAGGAATAGAATGGCAGAAAATCTATACGGATATTCACCTGAGGAGGCACTAGGGAGGGATGTGATTGAGCTACTTTGTGATCCTCAATTTGGTTCTATGGCTGATGAAATCTTGCAGCGCGTGGTGAGGGGCGAGAGTTGGACAGGGGTGTTTCCAGCTAAGAATAAAAGAGGAGATAATTTTTCAGTTGTTGCAACAAATACCCCTTTATACGATGATGAGGGGACTCTAGTTGGAGGTATATGCACATCGATTGATGCAAAGCATTTTCAAGAAGCCAAGTCTATGTTATCAGCACGTAGGGACCACGACAATGATCCAAACTTAAGAAGGGCCAGAAGCATTACTTCAGCCAAAATTGGACTTGATCCTCCCCAGCCTTCACAAATAGCAGTCACCTCCAAATTTTCAGATTTGGTTGGTATTGTATATTAATGGTGTGTGTAACTATCATTTATGTTGCATTTGTTAACTATATTAAAATTTCAATTAGGCTTCTAAAGTAAGCAACAAGGTTATGTCAAACATGAGGCCTGCAGAGAGCTACTCGGATCATGAATGTGGCAGATGGAACATTCATCACGGAGATCTTGTTTACTTGGATGCAGACCGTCGGGATGATGCAGCTTCTAGTGGAGATTTACCTCCCGCTTTTGGAGTGTTCTCTGGTTGCAGTGACAAGGGCAGTTCTCCTGGTAAACCATTAAGAGATTCTGGCGATGAGAGTGAAGGTAAAACTGCCATTTCTAAGATCCTTGGCTCAAAGGCAGAGGCATGGATTGGAAAAAAGATTTTGAAATGGCCATGGAAGGGAAATGAGCATGAATTGGGGCAGCCGCAGAGTGGTGCAACCACATTCAAATCAGAAAATCTGGTTAATGAAAGCACTCAAACTGCTTGTAATGAGCTTTCAGGGCCTTGGTCCTCTTCGATTAATGTTAACAGTTCTAGCAGTGCTAGTAGCTGTAGTAGTACCAGCAGCAGTGTTGTTAATATAGTTGATACGGATATCGATTCGTTAGATTATGTAATCTTATGGGAGGACTTGACTATTGGAGATCAAATTGGACAAGGTTAGCAATTTTCTAATTGAAAAAATGGTTATTAGGAGTATTATTTCTCTATATATATTTTCATGTTACATCTTTTACCATGCTCGTAGTTTCATGGTCACTTGATATTAGGTGGCATGAACATGTAAAGTCTATCTACAGGGATTTCATCAACATTTTGTCAGTAAGCTATGTGTACCTACAAACAGAATAAATAATCTGAGGTTGAGGCTTCTATTTTTGCTGCGAATTGAATGATGAGGACATCTATTGTGCACAAGTAGTGAACTAGATTAATGTCATTCCTTGTATTTTGAGTTGAAACACACCTTCTATTGATATATCTGTGTGCAGGTTCTTGTGGGACTGTATATCATGCTCTGTGGTATGGATCAGTATGTTCTGTTACTCTTCTTTTAGAAATACCACCCCACCCCCCAACCAAAGACAAACCAGAAAAAGGAAGTATTAAAAAGTATATAGTGTGAGAGTATTTCTCTTTCAATTTGTCTTTTTTTTTTAATTATTATTATAAGAAACAGATCTTTCAATTTGTTACTATCCATTTACTACTTTCAAACAGCACTGCATGTGCATATTGTGGAAATTATGAGCACATGCAGCTCAAACAATAATTTCTTCCTCCTTTTCCCTAGATTCAAGTATGCCATGGATCCCCTAAAAAGTCATGAACCAGAAACCACCTATTCACTCGCATTATCTCACCCATTTTTTTCTGGACATCACTTGATTTCTTTTAAAAGTTTCACTGTTAAGTACAAATTCTCAGTCACCCTTTTGTAATAATTATGAATCATGCCGTGCAGGAGGTTGCAGTTAAGGTAGTCTCAGAGCAAGAATATTCTGATGATGTGATCTTGTCCTTCAGACAGGAGGTCAGTATGTTAATGATTCAACTTGAATTCTTTTCTTAATAATCTAAGGTTCTTGATGCAAAACAAGGCTTGTTTGATATACTTTTTAATTATAATTTGTCATGTAGTATCATGCACTGTACTTGTTCATTGTTAAGTTGGATTGCAAAAATCGTGCTATTAATAAGGATAAGAAATTGATGCCGTGCTGGTTGCGATTTTTATACAGTTATAACTTACATCATGGACTCATGATACTCAAGATGCTAAAGACGAACTTATGTTTTGAACTCATTTTTCACTGTGGCAAATAAGAAAATGAAATGCTTCAAATATATAGGGTTGATATGCATACACTTGATGGTTTTCCTTTGGTTTTGAAGGTCTCACTCATGAAAAGACTTCGGCATCCGAATATTCTCCTATTCATGGGTGCAGTTACTTCTCTTCAATGTCTTTGCATTGTGACGGAGTTTCTTCCACGGTATTTGGGTTTTATTCCTCCATAATCTCTTTGTCTTCTTAATTTATAGTTTGAGACCTAAATAAATCTCTTTGTCTTCTTGATTTATTGTTTGACACCTAAAGACTGATATACATACAATTCTCCTTATTATATTTGGATGCAGTGGAAGTCTGTTTCGGCTATTGCAGAGGAATTCATCAAAATTAGAATGGAGACGGCGTATTCATATGGCGATAGATATAGTAAGTTCCCCTTCAAAGTTCCTTGAATCTTTCGGTGCAACCACAATTAATTTTTTTGGCTAGTGGGGTGGGATTTGTTATATCTTATATGAAAAAAACTCGTATGAGACGGTCTCATGCATGAGACGGGGTACAACCTAGTACAAAAATCAACACCCACACTTCCCAAAGTGTTAAAGCGCCAACGCCCACATTATGCCCCGTCTCACCTTGAGACCATCTCATGCAAGTGTGCCTCATCTTCTATTGCATTCTACTCCTTTTGCTGCTAGTGTATTCTGAATTATTTTACTGTTTTTGTAAGTTGTCTATATGTTTACAGGCACGAGGTATGAATTATCTTCACCAATATTGTCCTCCTATTGTCCACCGAGATCTGAAGTCTTCTAATCTCCTCGTTGACAGGAACTGGACTGTCAAGGTTTATTAGTAGCTAGTTTCCTGTATCGGTTCCATATTGCCTTGTTTTGTGGTATTCTGATTGACTTGAAAGCAAATATAACAGGTTGGTGACTTTGGTCTCTCGCGGCTTAAACATGAGACTTTTTTGACAACAAAGACTGGAAAAGGAACGGTGTGTAAACTGGCAATCTTTCTTTTTTTTTCTTTCCTCTTTAAGGATTCATTTGTTTTTGTGCTTGATGATGAAATCCATATAATAGTTAGCCTACTTATTTTGTATTCAGCCTCAATGGATGGCTCCCGAAGTTCTTCGTAATGAGCCTGCAAATGAGAAGTATGGCTAAGTGAATAATGCCCTTAAAATATGGTTTAAACTTCTATTATTGGAAGAGAAAAATGGGCCCGTCAATCCTAACATTCTGCTTCTTCTTTGAGTTGATCAGGGTCGATGTATATAGCTTCGGAGTCATACTATGGGAACTTGTGACCCAAAAGATTCCTTGGGAAAACCTCAATTCAATGCAGGTGTTGAATCCATCAATAATGTGTTGTTTTTTACTATTTGGAAATTGTAATATGTTGCTTTACTATAAGAAACAAAATAAGCATCTTAAATTGCAGGTCATTGGAGTTGTGGGCTTCATGAACCAACGCTTAGAGATACCAAAGGATATCGATCCACTGTGGGTTCCTATCATAGAGAGCTGCTGGCATAAGTACGTTTTTCTGTCATTTTGATATTACTTGATATAAGTTGACTCTTCCCGGTCTTTTATAATTTCTTCTTCCATTAAGTTTTATATTATAAATTGAGCTAGTGAAGTGTGAGTTTATAAATTTATGTTGATTAATGAAAAATGTGAATTCACCTCACTGTACTTCCATTTGAAGACATTGGTCCTTGTACTTAATCATTTAAATTGTCCCTTGTACATCCGGTTTGTAAAAAATTGAATCCTTGTATTACCATTTGCATCTATGGTCCTTATATGCACTAAATACATAGACAAATTTAAACAATTATGAGTACAGGGACTCTATGAAATCAAAATTAGAAGTACAGCCTCAACTTCTACAAATGAAGGCTGACATATAAAAGTATGAGTTCCAATTAAAAAGAAAATTCAAGTATATTTAATTATTATACATATATGAGTGTGTGTGAAAAGTTCAGGGACCCAAATATACTTATCCCTTGATAAATATCATAACTAAAGTACAAGTAGCAAGTTATTTTTGGATCAAGAACGATGGTAAAAAGCTTTACTTGCTAACGATAGAAACTCAAGTTTTGATGTGTTGTGATGAACAGTGAACCACAATGCCGTCCTTCATTCTATGAATTAATGGGAAAACTGAAAGACCTGCAGAGACGGTACGCTGTTAAATCTCAAGCTGGGCGTGTAATTTAAGTACATTCGTGATTGTATATTGCTAGTACACGATGACCAGCCCAAGCTCTTTTCCGTCGGATTGAAACATCTTGAGGGCAGATACAAGATCCTTTCTTATAATGTAAGCCTCATTAATGCTTCCTCTATCTCAAAATTAGGCTATCTTGGGTTGAAAAATTGATGTTTGTGTTACTAACTCCCCCAAAATGTTTTTTCTTTTACTTTTTTCTTGATCACTTGGATGATGATTCAAATAATGTGTTTGAAGAGTATAATCCACACAGCAATCAGTTATAGATGGTTTACTTCACTATAGTTTGACTGTCAGTGTTATTAGTACCCCTAACTGTAAAGTTAAGAAAGGATTATGATCGAAGATTTCAAAAAACTGATTCGATTTCAAAATCAAGTTGATGTTTCAATGTATTAATTAGAATCGTACACTAGTTGCACCGTGTAACAGATGCATAACGAATATTGTTTAAACGTTGATATTTAATAAAAATAATTATTATTGTTTAAAAATATATTTGAATTGCATGATGCATCCGATGCATACAAGAATTTTTATTTCTATCAATATTGATCTAAATTGATATTCACTTTAGTAAGAATTAGAGTACAAGGGGTACTCTCGTCCTTACAAAAAATTAGAAATAAATTATAATCAAGACTCCAGTATTAAGCATTGGTATGTAATGACAATCACATATATAACTCTATTACTGCAATGTGCTCCACCCTCACTTATTTAGGTGTTGCTCTCCAAGTCAAAAATGGAATGCGTGTAGCTGATGGATTTTTTGCCACGATCCAGATCAAAATTTTGCTTTAATTTCGCCTACAATCTTGTTGACTTCAAGGATGATGTTTTCGAAAATCAATTTGTTCCTTGCTTTTCAAAATTGAGCAGATAGTTGTGGATTTGTTACCCTTTGAAAAAGATTTGAGCAGCTCTCCATGAGACAATGAGTGAAAGGATTCGTGTTTGAAACTATAAAAACTCCTGCCCACTTGTGGATTTCATGCCAAATTCTTGATGAGAACTTGCAATTGAGAAATAAGTGGACTTCATTCTAATCTTCTTCCCCACAAAACGGGGCAAAGTCTATCTTCATTTGACGAGATGATAGCTCTTTTTGATAAGTTATTTTTTATTGGAAGTCTCTATTTTAACATCTTTCAAACAATGATTTGAACCCTTCTGGGAGCAAAGCTGCCCCATAAGAATTTATATGCCAATTTCTCCATCGGATTTTATTTCATATTTACCTTTTTCAACAAGGGAGGATTTACATTAATAAAAGCTCAAAAACTTTATTTTTGTAAAAATAGATTTATGTGCATCAATTGCTCAGTACAATTAGTTATTTTTTATTGAACAATATCAATTTTGTTTGGTAAGTAATATTAATTGTTTGATTGAACTTTTTTTTTTGTTGAAAACTTAAATAATAATTCAAATGTATGAGCCCGTAACTTCACTGGATAGATAATGATGATACTCTAAATATTTCTCCCTCCGTCTCATTCTTTAAGAAAAACTTGCCATTATTTTTGTCCCAATCTTTAAGAGAAATTTTTTAAAATACTAATAAACAATTTTTTCAACTTTATCACTTTATCACATAAATATTAGTAATAAACAACTCATTCTACTCCCAACTATTCATCACGTTATCACTTTATCACATAAAATACTAATAAATAACTCTTTCTATTTTATCACTTTATTACTATTTCAATAAATCATTATGAACAGTCAGAAACTCTTAAAGAATTGGACGGAGGTAGTAATTATTTCGGTTGAACAATTTTAATTGTTTCTAACTGAACAATATTAACATATGAATAGAAGACTTAAATTATCTTATTACCACAAAAGACTGAAAAAAAATCTTGTAAAATTAAAGTAAGGTAATTAAATAAACAATTAATTAACAAAGGTGTGGAAATGAAAACTGTGGAGTGGAATTAGTTCTCAATTTAACGCGTGCCTTTTTTAGAAAGGAAAGGAAAAGGGCGCGTGTTCTCACGCTCCATCTCAGTTTCCACGCTTCATATTACGACCGCCTCCATGAAAGAGCTCAGAGCACGCAGGCATTTTAGAGAGAGAGAGAGAGAGAGAGCTGCAAAAAATTGGATGAGAGATAAAAAAGAGGAGAAGGCCTGGCGTGATGCTTTGAATCCTCAATTCTTAATCTATTTAGATTAATACATTACAATTCGACTGATATAATCCTGATGATTCCGTAGTTTATTAGGAAGTATAGAAAAAAAATTGTTAGAAGGGGGAAATAGTATTGATCTTAGTGGTGGATCCATTATTGAGGTAATATACTTAGTTAGAGTTGGAACAAGGAGAAATGTTGAAGTAATTTTGGTTCTGTTACTGAAATTTTGTACGGGTGTTAGTTTTGCTGTGGTTGAATTATTTCGAAAGGTAGAAAGGTTTCTGGAAATTTTGTTTGTATGAGTAATAATACAGCTGAATCAGCACCGCCTCCTGCGGCGGTGCCGGCGGCTGAGGAGCTCCTGAAGAAGATTGAGGAGCTGGAATTAGGTCATGCTCAATTGAAGCAAGAGATGTCTATGCTCTTAAATTCATCATCAGCTCATCAAATTACAATTAGTGGTCGTCATCAAAAGCAGAGGTCGCATTCAATTTCTCCGGAAAGGGCTCGGCGGCCTAGAGCTAACATCGGAGGCACTTCGTCGTTTCGCCATTTGTCGCCATTGCAGAGGGAGAGTCGTAATAGGGAATTGAGCTGCAGCGGCGGAGGTGTGGGGCCTCCGTCGATTAGGTTCACGGAGAAGCAGTATCTGAATATATTGCAGTCAATGGGGCAATCTGTGCATATACTTGATCCCAATAATCGCGTAATTTACTGGTTAGTTGGGTGAACTGAATTTTAGTTTCCATTAATGCATGAATTCAAATTGATGTTGATTGCTTGTTTTTATTATTCCATTGATTGATGATGATGTTGGGTTTGTAGAGGTCGTTATAAATCAATGGCGTGTGGATTTCTTACGAATTTGCTTTTTTTAGATTAAAGAAGTTGTATTATCTCACATATACTATAAATCTCTTCCAAAATGAGCATATGCTTATTTGGATTAGGAATAGAATGGCGGAAAATCTCTATGGATATTCAACTGAGGAGGCTCTAGGGATGGATGTGATTGAGCTCCTTGTTGATTCTCGAGACGGTGCTATGGCAAATGAAATCTTGCAGCGCGTGGTGAGGGGTGAGAGTTGGACCGGGCTGTTTCCAGTTAAGAACAAAAGAGGAGACATGTTTTCAATTGTTGCAACAAATACCCCTTTATTTGATGATGAGGGGACTTTAGTTGGAGGTATATGCACATCAACAGATGCAAAGTATTTTCAAGAAGCCAGATCCATGTTATCAGCACAAAGGGACTATGGAAATGATCTTAATTTAAGAAGGGCCAGAAGAATTTCTTCAGCCAAACTTGGACTTGATCCTCAGCAGCCTTTACAAGTAGCAATCGCCTCCAAAATTTCAGATTTGGTTAGTATTGTATATTAATAGTGTAACTATCATTAATGTTGCATTTATTAACTAATAAAATTTTAATTAGGCTTCTAAAGTAAGCAACAAGGTTAAGTCAAAAATGAGGCCTGAGGAGAGCTGCTCAGATCAAGAAGGTGGTAGCTGGGACAGTCATCATTGTGATATTGTTTACTCGGATGCAGAACATCGGGAGGACACAGCTTCTAGTGGAGCTAGTACTCCACGAGGAGATTTACCTCCTACTGCAGTTGGAGTGTTCACTGGTGGAAGCCACAAGGACAATTCTCCTGGTAAACCATCCAGAGATTCTGGTGATGAGAGTGAGGGTAAACCTGTCATTTCTAAGATCCTTAGCTCAAAGGCAGAATCATGGATTGGGAAAAAGGGTTTGAAATGGCCATGGAAGGGAAACGAGCGTGATGAATTAGGGCAGCAACAGAGTGGTGCAGCCACATTCAAATCAGAAAATCAGGTTCATGAAAATGAGCCTTCAGGGTCTTCGTCCTCTTCAGTTAATGTTAACAGCTCCAGCAGCGCTATTAGTTGTGGCAGTACCAGCAGCAGTGTTATTAATAAAGTTGATAAGGATGTCGATTCATTGGATTACGTAATCTTATGGGAGGACTTGACCATCGGGGATCAAATTGGACAAGGTTAGTAATCTTATGTGACTTTTAATGATGAGGACCTGTATTGTGTGCAAGTAATGAACAAGATTTATGCCATTTCCTTGTGTTTGTAGTTGAAATACAATTCTTGACTGACGCTGCGTTGTTTTGCTCCTTTTTCTTATATCTTACATCTTCTATTGATATATTTATGCAGGTTCTTGTGGGACTGTATATCATGCTCTGTGGTATGGATCGGTGTGTTCTCTAGCTCTTCTTTTAGAAATTACTACTTATAAACAACATTTGCATCTGCATACGGATGAAACTAAGCAGCTCAAACAATCATTACTTCCTGGTTATGGCTTTGAGCCTTTTATCATTACTTCCTGGTTATGGCTTTGAGCCTTTTACCTCTGCCTCTTTTTTTTCGTAGATTTAAGTATACCATAGATTCCCTTGAAAGTCGTGAACTAGAAACCAACTGTTCACTCACATCATCAAATCCATTTTTCTGGGCATTACTTCTTGATTTACCTTTAAAAGTTTCACTGTAAAGTACAAATTCTCAGTCACCCTTTTGTAATAATTATGAATAATGTTGTGCAGGATGTTGCGGTTAAGGTATTCTCCAAGCAAGAATATTCTGATGATCTGATCTCTTCCTTCAGACAGGAGGTCAGTACGTTTTATGATTCAACTGGAAACCTTTTCTTAATAATACCATGGCTCTTGAAGCAAAACTAGGCTTGCGTAATTTACTTTTTTGTTATACTTTGCCATGTAATATCTGCTGACTATGACCGACAATGTACTTGTTCGTTGCTAAGTTGGATTGTACAAATCATGATATAAATGATGAATAAGAACTTGATGTCCTGCTGGTTATGATTTTTATACAGTTTTAATTAAAATCATGGATTCACGATATTCAACATGATAAAGACAAACTTCTGTTTCAAACTCATTTTTTGTGGCAAATAAGAAAATGAAACACTAGAGAAAAAAGTAAACCTGAGTACCTCGATATGTATGAGGTTGATATGCGTAAGCTTGATGGTTTTCCTTTGGTTTTGTAGGTCTCACTCATGAAAAGACTTCGGCATCCAAATATTCTCTTATTCATGGGTGCGGTTACTTCTCCTCAACGCCTTTGCATTGTGACTGAGTTTCTTCCACGGTATTCGTGCTTTGTTCCTCCATAATATACCTAAGGCAATCTCGTATGAGCATTACGTGTGTCCTTTTTGGAAATATTTGATTACATGGCTTTAAAAAACTAATGTATATACAATTCTCCTTCTAAAATTTGGATGCAGTGGAAGTCTGTTTCGGCTGTTGCAGAAGAACTCATCAAAGTTAGAATGGAGACGGCGTATTCACATGGCAATGGATATAGTAAGTTTCTCTTCAAAGTTCAATGAATCTTTCAGTGCAACCACAAGTATTTTGGCTAGTCACTAGTGTGATGGGATTGCTGTATATTCTTTTGCATTCTTGCTTGCTGCTAGTGTATTCTTAATGTTTTATGTTTTCTGGATGGGAAAAATATTTTGTCATTTTTCGTAAATTGTCAATATGTCTACAGGCACGCGG
This sequence comes from Stenogyne calaminthoides, assembly GCA_037126765.1. Taxonomy (NCBI): domain Eukaryota; kingdom Viridiplantae; phylum Streptophyta; class Magnoliopsida; order Lamiales; family Lamiaceae; genus Stenogyne; species Stenogyne calaminthoides. Next base: position 39,451,387 of record JBBCBC010000003.1, on the reverse strand, counting down.
TATGAATTATCTTCACCATTGTAGTCCACCTATTGTCCACCGTGATCTGAAGTCTTCTAATCTGCTCGTTGACAGGAACTGGTCTGTCAAGGTTGGTTAGTAGCTGGTTTCCTGTATTCCATGTCCCTTGTTTTTGTGGTATTCTGACTGACTTGAAATCGAATATAACAGGTTGGTGACTTTGGTCTCTCGCGCCTTAAACACGAGACTTATTTAACAACAAAGACAGGAAAAGGAACGGTGTGTAAACTACTAAACTGGCAACCTTCTCTTTTCTTTTGTCTTATTTGGATACACTGTTTTCCAATAGTTTTTTGCTTAATGATGGAAGTAATATAATAGTTAACCTGCTTATTCTGAATGCAGCCTCAATGGATGGCTCCCGAAGTTCTTCGTAATGAGCCTGCAAATGAGAAGTATGTCTAGTGCCCTTAATATCTGGTTTAGAGTTCATTTATTGGCAGAGATAATTGGGCCCATCAATCCTAACATTCTGCTTCTTGTCTGATGTGATCAGGGCCGATGTATATAGCTATGGAGTCATACTGTGGGAACTTGTGACCCTGAAGATTCCTTGGGAAAACCTCAATTCAATGCAGGTGTTGAATCTTCTCATTGATGATGTGTTGTTTTTTATTGTTTGGAATTACCTGAGTTGAGCAAAATGATTTGTCTTATGTTGTTTTACTATAAGAAATCAAATAAGCATCTTAAGATTGCAGGTCATTGGAGCTGTGGGCTTCATGAACCAACGCCTAGAGATACCAAAGGATGTTGATCCACAGTGGGTTCCTATCATTGAGAGCTGCTGGCATAGGTACGTTTTGCTGTCAATTTCTGTGTTACTTTTCTCTGTCTAAAGGGCGAAGACTTGAGCCTTATTACATCACTTAATAAGTTGACTTTGCCTGATATTTTATTAGTTTCATTGTTATGTTGAGTATTATATTACAAATTGAGTTGAGCTACTGGAGTGTGACTATATGGATTTATGTTGATTAATGATAAATGTACATGTGCGTCCATTACTTTCAAATTCCTTTTCTTTCAAATTCATTCTCTTTAGTTAAATGACCTCCATTTACTTCCATATGAAGACATTGGATCCTTGTATTCAATCATTTAAATTGGTCCTTGTACATTAGTATGTAAAAATTGAATCCTTATATTTCCATTTGCATCTATGGTCCTTATATGCTACTAAATACATGGACCAATTCAGACAAAATTATGAATACAGGGACTCTTCGAAATCAAAATTAGAAGTACAACGTTTTGAGTTCAACATGAAAATCATATGCCTCAATTCAAACAAAAGTGACATTTCAGGCTTACAAATAAAGTATAAAAGTATAAGCTCAGTTAAATAAGAATTCATATATATAATTATTATATATATGAGTGTGAGTGAGAAAGTTCAGGGTACCAAACGTACTTTTTCCCTTGATAAATACCATACCTTATAGTAGGAGTTGCAAGTTTTGTTTTGGATCAAGAACGATGGTAAAAGTTTTAGTTGCTAATAATAGAAACTCAAGTTTTGATGTATTATGATGAACAGCGAACCACAATGCCGTCCTTCATTCTATGAATTAGTGGAAAAGCTGAAAAACCTGCAGAGACAGTACATTATTCAAAGTCAAGCTGGGCGTGCAGTTGGGGGAGATGCCCCCCAAAAAGAACCATAGATGTAATTGAAGTACACTTGTGACTGTATATTGCTGCCACACGGTGACCAGCCCAAGCTCGTTGCTATTGCTTGTGGTGTCGGATTGAAACTTCTGAAAGGCAGATACGCGATCCTTTCTTATAGTGTAAGCCCCATCAATGCTTCCTCTATCTCAAATTTAGGCCATCTTGGATTAGAAAATTGGATGTTTGATGCACGACGACTCCCCAATAGCCCTCTCTCATAGTGTTTTGAGACTGATAACCAATCAGCTTACTTGCAGTTTACAACTACCTCATCAACTAGCCTTTCGCTTGGTTCTGTTGAGTTTGGGGTTAAGTTTGGTTTCTCCGATGGTGTAGATTATCCCTTACAATGTAAGAACTAAGAACTATGTTACGTAAGATAATTTTCTTCTAAGCTTGGATGTATAGTGAGCTTAGGATAATACAAATTGTACAACACAACTTGTAGAAACACTTGGGGATGTTATTTGGCTTACGAGTGCTTCTTGGATGCTTGATGCATGCGTGTCTTGAGATATTCTTTCACCTTGTAGAATTTTTACACAACTTTGGATGAGGTCAAGGTTTTTGGTAGAGACACACCTGCATGAGACGGAGTATAATTTAGACACGAGGCATTAACACTTTAAATGGGGTGGATGTTGATCTGTATTAATTTGTAACACATCTCATGTATGAAACAATTGTCTTTTTGTTTTTTGTATTTATAACCAATTTGAATTTCTAGTTGTCTATTTTAGGCATAGAGATCTTTTGGCAGTTACACTCATGCCGTTTTAAGGATGTCCACCTTAAATTCAATCAGTTGTACTTTTAAAAGGACAATTTTGGAACGTGTTTGGCCAACCGAAAAAATGATTGATCTGGGCCATCCCGCTTTCATTAATTACTTCTAATTTTTTTCAGAATACAAATCATATTTATTTTCTATATTAAGTAATTCAAATTAAAATATATAATTATCAAATTATCATTTAATATTCATTCATTTAATACTAAAAAATATATGTAACGTATATGCATGCACACTAAAAATATATGTAACGTATATTTATATACATATAAATATATGCATATATATACACATGTATAATAATCTCCATTACATTTATTTCACAGTTTTCTCAGATGCGTTTTTTGTTATTTAAATCTAATCTTTTCATATTTCTTAATTTCTAATAAAATGTCCCAAATCCAATCTTATGTTAACCTCCCCCAATTTTTTATTTTCTCATTATTCTTCATTTTTAATTAAATTTAGACAAAAACTCGTATGAGACGGTCTCATGCATGAGACGGAGTATAATTTAGCACAATTAACACCCAATCTCTCCCAAAATGTTAAAGCGTCAATGCTCAAATTACACTACATCTCATCATGAGACGGTCTCACGCAAGAGTGTCTCTTAAATTTATTATTGTGTGTTTTTTTAACTTTCTAATTAAATTATAAATTTTCTAGATCTATGTTGAATCTAAAGAAATAATATATAATTTATTCGGGACAAAAATATGCAGCACATATTAAAAAAATTATTATAATTAAATTGAGTTGATTCAATTAAATAAAACTTTGGTCTAATATCGCTTATTTGGCCAACATCCAAAAAAAAAAAACTATACATGGCTCGTGAAAATTATTTGATACAAAAAATAAAAATCCAACAAACCCAAAAAGAATAGCAGTTGGACTTTGCACTTTAATAGGCCACGAAATGAATTCAACCCGGAAATAAAGGGGAAAAAATCTTTACAGTTTACAGTGTTAACATATGGACTCGGTTGTGCTAAAAAAAAAAAACATATGGACTCGGTTGAAAATATGACTGGATAAAATTTTGGGCTTAGTTTTCAAAATTTCAAGCAAATAAATATTTGTACATGTATACAAATGTATATATTTTTATGTAAATTTATTTTTATATATCTTTTAATACAATATTTTATTTATATATATTTCATATTTCATTATTATAGTTATCCTTTTTAGCATAATAATAATTTATGCATTTTAATAATTTATGGTAGTATATTAGAAGATTTATTTATATGCATAATTAATAATAATTATATTCTATTGAAACTATCAAAATTGCTTGTATAATCAAATTTAAAATTCACTTTTAGAAAGAAAGTAGAATTTATATACCGATGTTTCAATATATATATATATATATATATCAATTATAATAATAATAATTTAATAATTAATGATTCAAAGTACCTCAGAATAAAGAAATAATATAGGAACAGATATCAAACACAACCCGTGATTTTTTTGCAGACTTTGGAACTTGACCCTCTCTGCATCATTACCCATGAATTTGCATTTTGAAAATTGACAATATATGCATAACAAGTTTCCAAAATCTCGTTTCTAACACTCTCTGCGGAACGAACAAGTTTCCACGCCTTCTGAGTTTATCAAAACACAATTAAGTATTAAATTGATTGTATTGATTGTTTGCACATCAAGAGTGGTTCCTTTTGACGGTCGATTTTTCATTTTACAATCCGACAATTGACTCGAAATTTCATGACAGAGAAGACAAGCATTGTAGTTAGAGAACGTAGCAAGCAAAACTACAAAATCTATGTTTTCTATTGATTTACTATCGTCGGGAAGGAACCATTTTGGGCAACTGGGAAAATGATTGACCCAGGACAACTTGGCTCATCCCACTTTCATTTAATACGTTTAAATTTTATAGATCTATATTTTTCAATCTAAAATAATTAATATAATTTATTTTGGATAAAAATATATTACATATATAAAAATGAACTATTGTAATTAAATTGAATTAATTCAATTAAAAAAATTGGTCTAATATTAATTATTATTTGACCAACAGCCAAAAAAAACTATACATGGCCCACTAAAATTATTTCAAACAAAATAGAAAAAGAAAAAAGTCCAACAAAAAAAAAACCATCTCTGCATCATAGCCGTGAATCTCTGCAAAACAAGTTTTGAATAAAATATGTGCAGAATAAGTTTCAATACGGAACAAATTTTTACGGGGTAAGTTTAGAAACAATGTGCAGAACAAGTTTGAAGACGTAAATCTCAGCATGTCTTTCGGAGTCTGTGAATTTATCAAATATTATGGCAGACAGCGAGAGCAAGCTGATGAGCAATAAACTAGATGACAATACCTCGATGAGTGATACTTTGAATTGTCAAAGGTCGAATTTCTTAATTAATTTTAAATTAGTAGATTACTGCTCAATTGATATATTCTGGATCTTTAGGTATTTTATTAATGAAATATGGAAATAAATCTTACCCTATATAAGGAAGGTATTTCATTAGGTATCCTTTGTAATTCCTCTGGTCTCTCTACTTGCTTCTTTTTCTTTCACCCAGGTTTGTACGCCTTCTTTCTTATCCCTTTAATTAATTACCAATTTCTTATTTGTCATCGTTTTTTATTTTACTGATAATTCAAATAACACGTCTGATTCAATTAATTTATTTTAGGGTACTGCTGAATGAGGGGAAATTGATTTTATTTTGATTTATTTAAATTCATTTTCATGCGTTTGCTGTATCTCTTTGAGATGTTGCATTTTCAATTGCGTAATTACCCGTTATTCTTTTATTTATTCGATTAATCAATTTATATATTCATTGTGGTTGGTGTTTCTTTGGGTTTTCACTTGAATTTGTTATTTGATTTTGCAAATTTGGGAAATTTGTCATGGTTGGTTTTATGCGTAAATTGTGATATTGCGTTATTTTTCACTAGATGATGATATCTTGTCATTTCTCATGTACATTTTTTGCACAAATTCGTTATTCCAATGTTTAAATTGAGTTATTTTGAATGATTCTGAGTTTTTAGTTGTCATTACGAGGCAATGAAATGTGGTTTTGTTTTGAATGCATTTTTATTTCATAGTAAAAAAGTTGTATTATCTCATACATATTATGCTCATTTGGATCAGGACTAGTTACTGACTGTGGAGACCATGGTATGGCTGGTGAAATCTTGCAGCGTTTGGTGAGTGATGAGAGTTGGATAGATGTGTTTCCAGAAAAAAGAGAGAATGTGATTTCAATAATGCCCCTTTATATTTAAACATATGGAAGTCAATGGGACACTCCGTGAATGTAGTTGATGTGCATAATCGAAGGTTAGTATTTTTGCACAAATTCATATTGATGTTGATTGATTGTTTTCCTTATTCAAATTGAGTTGATTTGGATTATGCTGAATTTGTAATGATCATTACAATACATGGGAATGTGGATTTCTTGTGAATTCATTATCTGATAGAGACTACATAAATAAATATAGAGCAGCGTGTGGACACCAAGTAATAAATATTCTAAGTACCCAATATTTCTATCATAATCTAGATTCTAATTTTTCTATTAAGAGAGGACGGTATTAAATTCATGGAATATTATATTATATTTTATACAATTTGCTATACTGAAAGATGCAACTTATTTATACTAAATTATGCAATTATTAATATGAAAAAACGATTACACGATTCAGTTTAAATAAGTTGCATATTTTAATATAAAAAATTGTATGTATGATTCCAAAATGCATTATAAATGTATAGTGCATCTGGATGCACATAAAATTCACTCAGAAAAAATAAAACGAGGTAACCTATCAGCTAATATTATTACTGATGTAAACATATGAGAAAGTTCAGAAAATAATTCAAGTGAAACAAACGCTGACTTTGTATTAATTAGTTATATTTTGCTTACTATAGTTACAATAAATAATTAAAAATTACAATGCTCAATTACGAGAAAAATAAAGACTCCTATGCTAGTTTGACTTCTATAATTAAAATTAACTCTTTTTTTTTTTTAAATATTGGAATTGATCTTTGTGCTACTTGCTTGGGATTATATATATTAGGCCCTAAAATTGTAAAACTCTTGCATATAATACGGCCCAATACATTATTGAACTTTTTCAATATAAGCCTACAGTTGCAGCCCAAAAGTTGGTCCAATCCCTTGAATTAAGGTTATCGACAAATTTGTTAACTATCAACAATTCTAATTCAATTAGGATAATAGTTTAATAATTTAATAATCAATTATCCAAACTACGCTAAGAATGAGGAAAAATATTAAACAAAATTCTGTCAACATCACCACCCGTGAATTTGTGGACTTTAAAATTTGACCTTTTCTGCATCACCATCTGTGAATTTGCAGACTTTGAAATTTGACCATCTCTGAGTGAAAACTTACAAACTTGTAAGTTTTCAAACCTCTCTCTACAGAAGAACAAGTTTCCATGTAAGTTCCCAATGGAAAACAAATTTCCACGTCATAAGTTTTCAAACTCCCTCTCTGTATAACAAATTTTGACGCGGTAAATTTTCAAACCCTCTCTGCAGAATAAGTTTCAACGCCTTAAATTTCCAAACCGCCACCCTGCCGAAGAGGTTTCCAAACCCCCTCCATTTAGAACAAATTTCTAATGGTTTATTTTAGGGATAGAGATCTTTTGCCAACAACTAAAAAAAAACTATACATGCCCCATTAAATTCTTTTGAAACAAAACAAAACAAAAGAACAGTCCAACAAAACAAAAAAAAAAATAAAAAAATACAGCAGTTGGGTTTTGCAATTTGATAAGCTAAAATAAGTGTGACGCGAAATTAATTCAGCCCAGAAAATGCACTAGAACTTGTAAATTAAAAGGACACACAGCATATAGTATTGAGACATTAATTTTTTTTTGAAATAATTATCTTTACAGTGTTAACAACGGGAGGATTATATGGACCTAGTTGAAAATATGAGAATTGATCTTCTTTTTTAATTCGAAGTGAAACAGACTGGACAAGATTCTAGCTTAGTTATAGAAAATACACACAAACAAATATTTATATATATCTACAAGTGTATATATATTTTAATATAATATCTTTTATTTATATATATATATATTATTCATTATTGTTGTTGTCTTTTTATAACATAATAATTTATACGTTTTGATAATTTATGGTATTAGATTAGAGAACATGCATAATTAATAATCCTTATATTATAATAAAAAGTTTGAAAAGGATTTCTATTGAACTTATCGAAATTGTTCATATAATTTAATTTCAAATTCAATTTTAAAAAGAAAAGTAGATTGATATTTATATTTTAATATATTTGGGGTTGAGCTTTTTTTTCTTACCATTACATTATCTAGGGGAAAAAAGAACTATAAAATTAAATTAAATTAAACCAACAAATTAATTATCAATAATTCTATAAGAGAAAAAAAGGACTATAAAATAAAATTTAATTTAATCAACAAATTAATTATCAATAATTCTATTTTAACTATAATAACCCTCTGCATCACACCACTGAATTTGCAGACGTTGAAACTTGACTCTTTCTGCAAAACAAGTTCCCACGATGTAAGTTTTCAAACATTATCTCTGCAGAATAAGTTTTCACATTGTACGTTTTCAAACTCCCTCTCTACAGAACAAGTTTTCACGGGGTAGATTTTCAAACTCTCTCTGCAAAACAAGTTTCCACGCTTAAATTTCACCATGTATTTCGAATCTCTCAAAATCTCTTAAGTTGATGATCAATAAACAAGAAGAGATTGCCACAATAAGTGATGCTTTGGATTGTGGAAGGTCAGATTTCTTGATTAGTTTTAACTTTTAAATCAACTGTTATAATCCTGATTATTAGTATTTGATTAAGGAAATATAACACCATAAATAAGTAGTTAGCTGTTATCATTTCTTTCATTGTAATTCCTTCCTTTCTCTACTTGCAGTTTTCTTTCATCCGCTCTCGCTCGCTGGTTTTTGTACGTCTTCCTTCTCAATCCCTTCATTCAATTACCACTTTTCTTCTTTGCCATATTTTTTTATCTTATACCGATCATTGAAATAACGTCCAAGTTATTTAATTTCATTTTAGGGCAGTGCTGATAGAGGGGAAATTAATTTAATTTTGATTGTTTATAGTTTTGATTGCTGTAGTTATAGAGATACATTGGTATAACCGTACGTTTACTTTCACTTCATAATCTGTATGTGGATTTTTTGTTTGTGCTATGTGGATAAGAATTTGTGGGAAATACATTATGCATATCAAGTGTTTGATGAAATGCCTAGCAGAACTTTTGACCTTGGGCTGAAATATCTCTTGTTGTTTCTTCAATTACTAAAAGAAACTTAAAATGAAATGCCCTCCCTCATGACCAAATAGAGATAATGCATATTGGATTACTAGAAATCAAATTCCAATCGAATTATTGAATTATATTGGAACTTGAAGGGGATTCATGGTGGGTTCCCTCTGGCTTTATTGAAATATATTGCGGGTTTATATTTTATTTAATGAATATGCACTTTTGATTTTGTGCCATTCTCTCCAAAAAAAAAAAATTCTCATTATATAATTGGTGAGTTTCTTATTCTGCAGCCCAACATTTTTTTAGTGCTATGATGCACAAGTTGTACAAAAAGATGCTGCTGTCAAGTTTGAAAATTAGATCCTCCCTTGGGACAAATTTCCCCAATTGCTGCTCTTAATAAAAGAAGCATAATAATAAATTCTTTTTATGATAATTTGGGTTGATTTATGAGGAATGTGGATAGGTAAAATAGTAATGACCGCGTTGAGAGAAAACAGAATTACAGCCACAAATCCAATACATTGCTCTGAAAATGAGTGGTAAAATGACTACCTGCATAGTGCATCCCAATGAGGAAATGGGTACTAAAATTTTCTTTCATGAATGTTAAACAAAAATTTTCTTTTACTGATCATTATGGGGCCTCTGACGTTTAGGTTCACGGACGAGCAATATTTGAATATATTGCAGTCAATGGGGCAATTTGTGAATATACTTGATGTGAATAATCGGATAATATGATGGTTAGTTGGGGGAACTGAATTTTAGTTTCCATTTTTGCACAAATTCCTTATTCCAATGTTCAAATTGAGTTTTTGGATGATTCTGAGTGTGTAGTTGTCTTTACGAGGCAATGGAATGTGGGTTTCTTATGAATGCATTCTTTTCTCAGAGCAAAAATGTTGTATTATCTCAGTCATATTATAAAGCTTTTAGAAAATGAACATATGCTCTTTTGGATCAGGAATAGAATCTCCAAAGATCTCTTTTGATATTCAGCTGAGGAGGCTCGAGAGAGGGATGTGATTGAGCTACTTATTGATTCTGGAGACCATGCTATGGCTGGTGAAATCTTGCAGCGTGTTGTGAGGGGTGAGAGTTGGACAGAGGTATTTCCAGATAAAAGAGGAGATGTGATTTCAATTGTTGCTACACATACCCCTTTATATGATGATGCGGTGACTTTAGTTGGAGATATATGCACATCGTTTGATGCTGAGTTGAAGCAAAAGATGTCTAAGCTCTTATCTTCATCCACAGCTCATCAGATTACGACTTCTAATCTCCTCGTTGACATGAATTGGACAGTCAAGGTTAGTATCTAGTTTTCTCTATCGATTTCATATGCCATGTTTTGTGATATTTGGACTGACTTGAAAGCAAATACAACAGGTTGGTGACTTTGGTCTCTCACGGCTGAAACACCAATCTTATTTGACAACAAAGACAGAAAACGGAACGGTGTGTAAACTTCAACATTTTCTTTTTTTCTTCTTATTTGAATACACCGTTTTCCAATTTTTAACTTGCATATTCTGTATGCAGCCTCAATGGATGGCTCCTGAATCTCTTCGTAATGAGCCGTCAAACGAAAAGTATGGCTAAGTGAATAGTCCCTTAATTCTGGTTTAAGACTTCAATTATTGACAGAGAAAAATATGCACATCTATCCTAACATTCTGCTTTTTTGTTTGAGGTGATCAGGGCCGATGTATATAGATTTAGAGTCATACTGTGGGAACTTGTTACCCTGAAGATTCCTTGGGAAAACCTCAATTCAATGCAGGTGTTGAATCTTCTCATTGACAATGTGTTGTTTTTCATTGTTTGGAAGTTGGAACTACCTGAGTTGAGCAAAATGGTTGTATTGTGTTGTTTTACTATAAGGAATAAAATAAGCATCTTAATATTGCAGGTCATTGGAGCTGTGGGCTTCATGAATCAATGCTTGAGATATCAAAGGTTGTCGATCCATTGTGGATTCCTATCATTAAGAGTTGCTGGCATAGGTACATTTTGCTGTCAATTTCGTGTTTCTTTTTTCTGTCTAAAGGGCGAAGACTTGAGCCTTATTTTGCATCACTTAATCAGTTGACTCTGCCTGATATTTAATTAGTTTCATTGTTATGTGGAGTATTCAAGGTAGTCAAAAGCGCTCGCCTTAGCGCTTAACCGACCAAGGCGGAGCTTGAGAACATGAAACCGCTTTGTTCCTTCTAAGCGGAGCGGTTTGTTGTAAAGTTCAGGTTTTTCAAGCTTTTTTCCCCTTTTTTCTGATATTTGGGGCGGTTTGTTGTGGAGTGCAGGTTTTTCACACTTTTTTTTCTCCTGTTTTCTGATATTTTAAGCGTGATTAATGAAATAACTGTGTGGGCTGCAGTTTTTTTTTTAAAAATTCTAGGGTTAGCCTACTAAAAGCCCTTTAATGATAGAAAACCCATAGCTTATAATATATAAACAATAAGCCCTTACCTTAAAAAGCCCAAGTACATAAGATAAGAAATAATAAGATTAGCGTGAGATTTCTCTCAGATAAAAGAGCCAAAAGCAGGGTTTTTGTGTTCCAGAAGAACAACGCTTGAAAAGGCAGGGTTTTCATCCTGCGATAAATAGAAACATCTCAAGTTTTTTTGTTTGAAGATGGTGGTTCACTAATTCACCTTCTGTTAGGATTAGGAACTTGGTAAGGGGTTAACTAATTCACTCTTTTGCTTGTATTATGAACTTGAAAATGGTGATGTTCACTAATTTACTTTCTGGTTTGTGGTTTGAATTAGGAACTTAATATTGTGCTTCAGATTTTGAATTATGAAGTATAATAATGTTAAGACTTTCATGTTACTCACTTTGTCCCATGTGTTTTTTACTATATGATTACTAAATGTTGTTATTGGTGCATATGATATTATCTGATTTAATATGGATTATGTGTTTGGAAAAGCGCACTTTTTTTATGCGCTTTGCGCTTAAAGCGTTAGGGGGTCTTTGCGCTTTGAGTGCGCTTTTCGCTTTTGACTACCTTGGGAGTACTATATTACAAATTGAGCTAGTGTAGTGTGAGTATATAGATTTATGTTGATTAATGAAAAATGTTCATGTCCGTCCAGTACTTTCAAATTCCTTTTCAAAATCCTTTTCAAAATCCTTCTCTTTCAAATTCCTTCTCTTTAGTTAGATGACCTCCCTGTACTTCAATTAGAAGACATTGGGTTTTTGTATTGAATAGTTAAATTGGTCTTTGTACATTAGTGTGTAAAAATTGAATCCTTATATTCCCATTTGCATCTATGGTCGTTATATGCTAATAAATACACCGGTCCAATTCAGACAAAATTATAAATACAGGGACTCTTTGAAATCAATATTAGAAGTACAAAAACTTGAGTTTGACAAGTGAAAAATCATAGGCCTCAATTCAACCAAAAGCAACATTTCAGGCTTACAAATAAAAAGCATAAGTTTAGTTAAAAAGTATATAGGAGTGTGAGTGAGAATGTTCAGGGACCCAATGTACTTTTTCCCTTGATAAATACTATACCTTAAAGTTGAAGTTGCAAGTTTTTTTTGGATGAATAACAATGGTAGAAGTTTTGATGTGTTGTGATGAACAGCGAACCACAATGCCATCCTTCATTCTACGAATTAGTGGAAAAGCTGAAAAATCTGCAGACAGTTCGTTATTCAATGTCAAGTTGCGCGTGCAGTTGGGGGACATGCCCCCAAAAAGCACTATAGATGCAATTGAAGTACACTCGTGACTGTATATTGCTGTCACGGTGACCAGCCCAAGCTCATTGTTATTGCTTGTGGTGTCGGATTGAAACTTCTGAAAGGCAGATACTATATCCTTTCTTATAGTGTAAGTCCCATTAATGCTTTCTCTATCTCAAATATAGGCCATCTTGGATTAGTAATTAGTTTCCTGTTTTGATCCCATGTGCCTTGTTTGGTGGTATTCTGACTTGAAACAAATATAGCAGGTTGGTGACTTTGGTCTCACGTCTAAAACATGAGACTTTTCCGACAACAAAGACAGGAAAAGAACGGTGTGTAATCTTGCAACCTTTTCTGTTTTTCTTTCTTAATTGGACACATTGTTTTGAAAGCTATTTGGAGACAATTTTTTCCAATTTTTAACCTTTTTATTTTGTATGCAGTCTCAATGGATGGCTCCCCAATAGCTCTCTCTCACAGTGTTTTTGAGACTGAGAACCAATCAGCTTACTTGCAGTTTACAACTACCTCATCAACAACCCTTTCACTTGGTTTTGTCGAGTTCGGGGTTAAGGTTTGGTTTCTCCAATGGTGTAGATTATCCCTTACAATGTAAGCACAATGTTGCGTAGGAAGTTATTACAAATTGGATGTATAGTGAGCTTAGGATAATACAAATTGTACAACACAACTTGTAGAAACACTTGGGGATGTTATTTGGCTTACGAGTGCTTCTTGGATGCTTGATGCATGCGTGTCTTGAGATATTCTTTCACCTTGTAGAATTTTTACACAACTTTGGATGAGGTCAAGGTTTTTGGTAGAGACACACCTGCATGAGACGATCTCGATGAGACGGAGTATAATTTAGACATGACGCCTTAATACTTTAAAAGGGGTGGATGTTGATTTGTATTAATTTGTAACACGTCTCATGTATGAAACCGTTTCGTACGAGTTTTTGTCTTTTTTTTTTTGAATTTATAAGAAATTTGAATTTCTAGTTGTCTATTTTAGGGATAGAGATCTTTTGGCAGTTACATTCATGTCGTTTTAAGGATGTCCACCTTAAATTCAATCAGTAATTTACTGCAATCTTTAGTTGGTTGGTCTCAAATTTATATAGTTAAGTATGTCAACAACTTTATCTTAGGGATGAAAACAGATCCAGGCCCATCTTGCTTTCATTTAGTTACTTTTAAGTTGTGGGCTCATGTGCACTCGGGTGCACTTTGCATTCATAATGTATTTTAGAAGCGTGGAACTATATAAAACAGAAACGTGCAACTCTTAAAAACAGAAACATGCAATTATGTTTTCATATTAACAGTTATACTTTTCTGTGTAAATAAGTCTCACTTTTCAATATAACAAGTCAAGACGCTTCTTAAAATCTTACTATGAAGTAAGATTTTGTACACCTTAAGTGCATATAAGACCTAACCTACTTTTAAATTAATTTTGGAATACAAACCATATTTATTTTCTATATTAAGTAATTCAAATTAAAATATATACTTATCAAATTATCATTTAATATTCATTTATTTAATACTTTCAAATATACGTAATGTATATACATATACATATATACATATGAATGTGTATATAAATACAAGTATGTATAATAATCTCCATTATACCTATTTCACAGTCTTCACCTTTTTACGTGCATTTTTTGTTATTTAAATATAATCTTTTCAAATTTCTTAATTTCTAATAAAATGTCTCAAATCCAACCATATATTAACCTCCCCCAATTTTTTATTTTCTCATTGTTCTACATTTTTAATTAGAATTATTATTCTCTATTTTTTTGCTTTCTAATAAATTATAAATATTCTAGATCTATGTTTAATCTAAAATAATAATATATAATTTATTTTGGATAAAAATATATTGCACATATAAAAAAATTATTATAATTAAATTGAGTTAATTCAGTTAAATAAAACTTTGGTCTAATACCGCTTACTTGGCCAACATCCAAAAAAACCTATACATACCTCATGAAAATTATTTGATACCAAAAAAAAAAAAAAAATCCAAGTTAAACAAAAAAAAAAAAACAGCAGTTGAACTTTGCAATTTAATAGGCTGGAATAAACGTCACACAAAATGAATTCAACCCAGAAATACACTCGTACTTGTAAATTAAAATAAAAAGGACACTACAACATATTGTATTGAGATATAAGAAAAAGAAGGCTATGTCTTGGAAAGTGTATTTTAAAATCGTGAAATTTATTATATTGAAAAGTGTAATTTATTGTAATTATTAATATGAAAAATAAATTGTATTTTTTAATATAATAAATCGTACGTTTTTAAAATGCAGTATTAATGAACGGTGCACGTGGATATAAATGAGATCTACTAAAAAAACAAAGGGAAAAAATCTTTATATTGTTAACAAGGGGAGGATTATATGGACCCGGTTGAAAATATGAGAAGTGGGCTTTCTATGTCTTGAATTCAAAGTGAAACTGACTGGACAAAATTTTGGGCTTAGTTTTCAAAAATACAAGCAAATAAATATTTGTACATATCTACAAATGTATATATTTTTATGTAAATTTTTTTTATATAATTTTTTTATATATATTTCATTATTATTGTTATCCCCTTTTAACATAATAATAATTTATTATAGTATAATAAGTTTGAAAACGATTTCTATTGAAACATTTAAAATTGTTTATATAATCCAATTTAAAAATCACTTTTACAAAGAAAATAGTATGATATATCGATGTTTTAATATATATACCATATTACCATTATATTTATCAATGACCCTACCTCAGAATAGTATGATTGTCGATTTCCTTTCCCACCTGTGAATTTACAGATTTTGGAACTTCACTCTGTCTACATCACTATCCGTGAATTTGCACTTTAAAATTTGAGCATGTCTTCATAATAAAATTTCCAAACTCTCGTTTCCAAAGCCTCTCCGCAGAACAAGTTTCCATGTTTCTTTCACAGAGTGTCTGAGTTTATCCAAAAACCAACCAGGTATTAAATTATTTGTATTGATATTTTGCACACTAAGAGTGGTTCCTTTTGACGGTCAATTTTTCATATTGCAATTCAATACTGACTCTAAATTTCATAGCAGAAAAGACAAGCATCGTATTCAGAGCTACAAAATTTCTGATGAGCGATAAACTAGAGGAGAAGAAATGCTTTAAATAGTCCAAGGTGATTTCTTAATTAATTTTAGAATAATACATTACAATTCAATTGATATAATCCTGATTATTACGCATTTGATTAAGAAATATAGAAATAATCGCACACTCTATATAAGGAGAGTTACCGTTTATCCTTTCTCCATCGTACATCATTGCTTTGTAAGTCTTCCTTCTCCCCCTTCATTCAATTACCAATTTTCTTCTTTGCCATGATTTTTTCTTTTACTGATAATTCAAATAACGTTTGATTCATTTTAGGGCAGTGAGAAACTAATTTAATTTTGATTGTTCATAGTATTTTTTTGTAAGTTTTGATTGTTGTAGTTGTAGAGATACACATACACTGGATTAACCTCAATGTATATTAGAAAATTTGCTAGAATAAAATAAGTTTCAAAAGTCTATTGATTCTTGAATTGGAAATAGAAAAGAAATACTATTGATTTGGGATTTTTTTTTCCGCGTACGTTTACTTTCACTTCATAATTTGTATGCGGGATTTTTCGTTTGTTCTATAAGGATACAAATTTGAAGGGAAATACATGGTGCTCATCAAGTGTAGATGAAATGCCTAGGAGAAATATATGTTGTTGTTTCTTTAATTTTTATTTCTCTTGTTAAAGTATTTATTATTCCACAAAGTATAGTGGGTATGTAACAATAATTTACATCGATGTTAAACAATAGCATGGTTTAAATAGATTTAATTGATTTCTCTTTTGATATTCAGCTGCTACTTATTGATTCTGGAGACCATGTCCATGATATGGCTGGTGAAATCTTGCAGCGTCTGGTGAGTGGTGAGAGTTGGACAGAGGTGTTTCCAGAAAAAAGAGAAAATGTGATTTCAATCGTTGCTACAAATGCCCCTCTACAGTATAGATTAAATTATACTCACTCGTTCATTAAGGTTGTGGAGTTGAAGGCCGCGTTTTCTTTTTTCCTTTTTGCAACCCGTACTCTCAGGACTCTCTTCTTGCCACTAACATAGCAGGAATACAAGTTGTACGATTCAATGTAAATAAGTTGTATCACCAACTCATAATTTAGATGAATGAAATCATGAGGACTTATGAAATCGACTTTTTATTGAAAATCTTTTTAAATCGGATTGATCTTGTGAAACAAAGCTATGTTCGGCATATCAAAAAATTGTGGTGGTGCCAAGCCTCTTGGTATTTTGTTGTATGTTTATATTCTTTTGCTGGTATTTTAATCTCTGGATTGTAAACTTGTTGGTTATTTGATGAAATTTTGAAAATGTTTGGTTATCTTTTGTCTTGTAATTTCTAGTTGTGGTATTCTCTTTTCGAATTTTTTTTTTTTTTTTTTTTGTGTTAAATAATTTTAATTAGTTTCTATTTTCAAGTGGATTTATTTTCTAAAATAATTTAACTATGTATTTTTTATTATTAAATTCTGGATATGACAATTACAGAACGTGTTCATTCAGGTCTAATATAATTTATTTTGAAAAAATATATTTTGTCATATAAAAAATTATTATAACTAAATTAAATTAATTTTTATTTGGCCAACAAACCAAAAAAAAAAATTATACATGTTCATTTCTTTTTGATTTGGAGTTGAAGAAATAAACTGGACAGGCGTTTTCTTTTTGCGCTTTTGCAATCCATGTAAATTTATTTATATATCTCTCGAAAAATAAATAAACTCTCTTCCCGCAACTAACCTAGCATAAGATTCATGCATTGTGATAATTTTACAATGTTAGAGGATTTATTTACGATTTAGTGTAAATAAATTGTATGTTTCAGTTCAACAAGTTATATGTTTATATTTCTTTAGTGATAAAGTAGAAAGGGTTGAACTATTCTATTCACTTTTATGAAGAATACTCTTTATAGTAAAAAAACAAGTTGTATGTTTTAGTTTAACAAGTTATATATTTGAAAAATAGATTCATGTATTACTATTCCAATATATATATATATGGACGATCGTTATCTATGAGTAGTTAGACCAACTCATAATTTAGATGAATGAAATCATGAGGACTTATGAAGTATCGACTTTTTATTGAAAATCTTTTAAATCGGATAGTAACAAAGGATGATCTTGTGAAACAAAGTACTATGTTCGGCATATCAAATTCTAGATATGTATTGTGGTGGTGCCAAGCCTCTTGGTATTTTGTTGTATGTTTATATTCTTTTGCTGGTATTTTAATCTCTGGATATGTAAATGAATCTGTAGTTGTTGGTTATTTGATGGTATTTTGAAAATGTTTGGTTATCTTTTTGTCTTGTAATTTCTAGTTGTGGTATTCTCTTTTCGAATTTTTTTTTTTTTTTGTGTTAAGATCAACTGTGCAAATTTTAATTAGTTTTTAGTATTTTTTATTTCAAGTACAGAGTAATTGCTTTTCTAAAATAATTTAACTATGTACAAGGATTTACACATATTATATAAATTCTATGACAATTACAGAACTACGTGTTCATTCAGGTCTAATATAATTTATTTTTGATAAAAATATATTGCACATATAAAAAAATTATTATAATTAAATTAAATTAATGCTTATTTGGCCAACAACCCAAAAAAATTATACATGTCCCCTTAAAATTATTTGAAATAAAACAGAAAAATAAATAATAAAAAATCCAACAAAAACAAAAAAAATAACCGGAGAATTTTATGGACCCGATTTCGAAACATGAAGGTGGTCTTCCGCGTTTTGAATTCAAAGTGAAATAAACTGGACGGGATTTGGGCTTAATTTTCGAAAATGCAGGTAAATAAATATTTATATATATCTATAAGTGTATGTATCTTCATGTAAATTTATTTATATATATCTTTAAATATAATATCTTATATGTATATTATTTGTAATTATTATTGTCTATTTTTAACATAATGATTCATGCATTGTGATAATTTATGATAGTATGTTAGAGGATTTATTTACATGCATAATTAATAGTCCTTCTATTCCAATAATAAGTTTGAAGAAAATTTGTTCATATGATTAATTTCAAATTAAATTTGAGTTTGGTATCTTTGTGAAAACTTTATTCACGGAGAAATTTGATAAATATTGGAACCGCATGTTTTTGAAATTTTTTTTTTTTTTTTTAAATTGGTTGAGATATACTTTTTAGTGATATAAGTTCACAAAACCCTTTAGTAATATAAGTCACAACCTTGACAATTATTTCGCTATTTCATCACAGGATAATTGATCCGGTTGTTTCTATGACAATAATTGATCCAGTTCTTGAGAGTGAAACATTACATGTATGACAATTATCACAAATTTACAACAAATTCAAGTTCTTTTAGTTCATTTGTTATAATATAAGTCACACTCAAAATTTTGATATTCACAAATTTTATGAGTACAAAATAGAGACATTTTATAAGAAAAACGTCACACCCTTTTACAATTGAAAAAAGTCACTTCATCCAACTACTATTTTAGTAATATAAATCACGGTAGATTTCTAATTCATATACAAATTTCACTCTTAAAAACTTATTCACATGATATATCTTTGAAGAAGATAATCTTAAATTTATAAAGAAAAATAGATTCATGTATTACTCTTCCAATATATATATATATATATATATGTGGAGTTTTTTTTGGTTCCATTACGTTATCTATGAGGACAAAAAAACTATAAAATTAAATAAAATTTAAACAATAAATTAATTATCAATAATTCTAAATCAATTATAATATAATAGTTTAATGATCCAAAGTTAGGATAATAAAGAAATAATATAGTAACAATATCAAATAAAACCCTCTCTGCATCACATTCGTGAATTTGCAGATTTTGAAATTTGACCATCTCTGCAAAACAAGTTTCCACGTTGAAGTTTTCAAACACCACTCTGCTGAATGAATAAGTTTTGAACAAGTTTTCACGGGATAATTTTTCAAGCATCTCTGCAAAACAAGTTATAAGACGTAAATCTCACTATATCTTTCGAATCTCTCAGAGTCTCTGAATTTATTAAAAGTAATGGCAGACAGTGGGAGCTAGTTGATGAGCAATAAACTAAAGGGGAGGAGAAGGCCTCGATGAGTGATACTTTGAATCGTCAAAGGTGAGATTTTTTAATTGATTTTAGATTAATAAGTACATTACACTTCAATTGATATAATCTGGATCATTAGATATTTTATTAAGAAATGTGGAAATAAATCTCACACTATATAATGAAGCAGTCGCCGCTTAATCCCTTGTAATTCCTCTGAACATCCATTGTTGCTCACGTTTGTACGTCTTCCTTTTCATCAATTTTACTGATAAATTCAAATAACGTCTGATTCATTTAAATTCATTTTAGGGCACTGCTGAATGAGGAAAAACTAATTTAATTTTGATTCATTTAAATTCATTTTCATGCGTTAGCTGAATCTTTTTGATATGTTTGCATTTGCAATTGCGTAATTACCCGTTATTCTTTTACTTATTCGATTAAGCAATTTGTGTATTCACTGATACGATTGGTGTTTTTTTGGGTTTTCATTTGAATTGGTTATCTGATTTTGCAAGTTTGTGAAATTTGTCACAGTTGGTTTTATGTGTAATGGAGAGAATCAGAGTCTTACAGTTTTACGGGGAGTAAATTGTGATGATGCAATTAGTGTAGAAATAGAAATATCAACTATTTTTTTCACTTGTCATTTCTCATCTGCAAACTGAATTATAGTTTCCATTTTTGCACAAAATTCCAATGTTCAAACTGAGTTATTTTGGATGATTCTGAGTTTGTAATTGTCATCACGAGGAAATGAAATGTGGTTTTGTTATGAATGCATTTTTATTTCATAGTAAAAAGTTGTATTATCTTATACATATTATGCTCATTTGGATTAGGAATAGAATCGCCGAAGATCTCTTTCGATATCCAGCTGAGCTATTTATTGATTCTGGAGACCATGCTATGGCTGGTGAAATCTTGCAGTGTGTGGTGAGTGGTGAGAGTTGAATAGAGGTGTTTCCAGAAAAAAAGAGAAAATGTGATTTCAATCGTTGCTACAATATATTTAAACATATGGAAGTCAATGGGGGCATTCTGTGAATGTACTTGATGTGCATAATTAAGTACCCAATGTTCCTATCATAATCTAGATTCTAATTTTTTTTCTATAAGAGGAGGATAGTATTAAATTCATGTAATGAAAACGTCTGCACCAGCAAGGTCCGCATTTAGTATAGGAAAATCACTCTTAACCAAAATCATGTGTTTGAGAAGAAAAGGTGTATATTTTATACATTCAAGTGTATCGTGTACTCATAATACATTTTAAAATTATATAACTTGTTATACTGAAAGATGGAATTTGTTTACACTGAATCATGCAATTATTAATATAGAAAAACAGTTGCATGATTCAGTGTAAATAAATTACATCTTTTAATATATAATAAATTGTATGTTTCTAAAATGCACGGTGCACCTAAATGCACATGAGATCCACCCGGAACAAATAAAACAAGCTAACTTATCAGCCAATATTTTTACTGATTTAGACATATGAGAAAGTTCAGAAAATAATCAAGTGAAACAAGCGTTGACTCTGTATGTTGGAATATTTTAACACTTTATATAAAAAACATTATACTAACATAAAGTTAGTCAATTATTCTGACCGATCGAGTGCAGCTGTATGTTGGAATATTTTTTCACGAGGAAATATAGTAGATCAATATTTATAAAATATAAATATACGATAATTAGATTTTGTAAGGCTTATATCAATTTTATATGTTTATATATGTATAGTTTTATATTTAACATAGTATAACACTTTATATAAAAATCGCTAATTTACATATAAACTTTTATAATATCGGTTTTCTTATTTAATGTTCTGCAGAGAGAGGGTTTGGAAATTTAAGGAGTTAAAACATGTTAGTTTCCACAAAGAAATGGTCAAATTTTAAAGTCTGTAAATTCATAGGTGGTGAGAATGGGTCAAATTTCAAAGTTTGCAAATTTACTAGTGATAAAAAAGGGTCAAATTTCAAAATCTACAAATTTAAGGTGATGATGCAAAGATAATATATTTTTTTTCATATTCTTCTTATATTATTTTCTTATTCTGAGGATAATTTGGATAATTAATTATTAAATTGTTAAAACTATTATTATTATTATAACATTAATGCGAAGGAATTGGGCCAGCTTTTGGGCTGCAAACTATGGGCTTATATCGGAAAAGTACATAATGCATTGGGCCTTATTATATGAAAACCGATAAGAAAGTGCGAGCAAAAGCGGATGTACCTAGGTGAGAGAAAACACAAATAGAGAAAGGGATAAAGGATTTATGTCTATATTTCTAAGTTGGGTGTTTCTTACAGCAGTCGTGGTGTCGTACTGACGGTCAATAGTCAGTTAATATGAGTCATCAGATCAAAAATCTAAAGATTTATATTTAATGACTTGTTACCTGTTGTACTAAGCGTCGTACTAATTATCGATTTACATCGTACTATTGACCTATTTATATTATACTGTCGTACTGTTATAATAAATTGAATAATTTAAAAAGTATAATTATAAATTTACAGCTCTCAATTTTTTTTTTTTTATAAATTTACAAATTTATCCTAATTTAATTTACAAATAAAAATAATGCAATTCAATAAACCCTCATCACTTTCACGTTTTTTCTCTGGTCTCAATTTCTTCCTCGTCCGCCGCCTGGTTCGCCGCGCGATGGTAATTCCGGAGCCCTTTTTTTTCTTTTCCATAACCCGATCTCTACTCGTCTTCTGCTACAAGATTTATGTGAAGCAGCGAAAGCTCTTGCATGCCAGGATCAACCCGTCCTGGTAAATCTTCGCATTCACCCTAATTCCTTGCTATTCATTTTGGATTTTATTAACTTTTAATTTTAATTTAATAAACTGATTAACTTATTTCAGTATTCAATTTTAACCCTAGACGGCTGGACCTTTTTCTTTTTCATAACCCCTAAACAAGCAGCTGCAGTTTTCATCTATTACCCTATGTTTCATTTCGTTGGATTTAATCTAATATACTTTGCTTTCTATTTCATGTGCATACTAAGTCTATTTTCGTTTGGTTTTCTTCAGCTGTTAGACAACTTATAGACATTATTTGATTGAGAAGGATGTAATGGTCCAGAGCTTGTAGACATTATTGAATTATCTTATGTCCTAAGCTGTGAAAAAATTGCTGTAATTGAAATTTGATATAATGGTTAGGGGAATGTGTTATTTTAAATCTAAGTTTGTTTTTAATACCATGGTACTTGTATGTCTTCTTCCCTATGCTATAATAAGAAAAATAAAGAAAAGTAGAAAACTAAGAGAGAAGGGGGAGGGGTAATAACATACTGGTTTGGGGGGGTGCGGCAAGACTCTTGCAGCTGAGAAAAGTTAATAACATACTGGTTTGGACTTGGAGAGATTTGGAATATGACATTTGTACTATAATTTATGAAGTTTATATATATAAATGATTTCTTGTCCAAATGATATCCTTTTGTTATACCAAATTTGACCATGTTCATCAGCAGGTTCTAAAAGGTCATGAGAGAATTAGACTCCATTAAACTTGCTATCTTTGCAACAAATGGTTTGTTGTCTCCACTTAATTTATTTTCTGTACTGAACCTATCATGTCTTTATGGTCATGAAGAGATAAACTAATATATGTATGTTTTATTTAACAGCTGAATGCATTGTTAGTGAAGCTTTCAAACATGCTGGTGAAAATATAGTCTTCGCAAGTTGAAGCCTTTTCGATAATGTCGATCTAGGTACACTTATAAATTTACTCAATCAATGTGCTAGTTCCTCAACTCTTATTAAAGTAAGGGCATTTTACTCTTCTAGTTTCTTTCCCATATTTGAGGGTGGAGGATGAGTAACCCTTAATAATCACCAATTCGTTGAATTATGATGAGTCCTAACTTTTTCTATTGCTGCAGGCAGTGGCGGATGGAGAATGGTGAAAGGGTATGCAAGTGCATACCCTCTTTTCTCCCAAAGTATTACTACATATATTATATATTTAGTTTAAACAATGACTTAAAATTATTAACACCCATCTCAAGTCTCTTCTTTTGACAAAAATTGTTTAGACTAGTTGAATTTTATCTTATATAATTAGTTTTCAAGTGTTGGTTTATTGTATCTCAAGAATGAGCATAATAATTTCGTTTATGATAAGAATAGAGACGATAATTAAATTTCAAGGCTGAAAAATATTTAGGAACTCTCTCTGTAGAACTTAACGAGATAAATAAGCATAAAATATATAGTCTTATCTACTTGCTTCTAAAGATGATGTTGATCCTCCTAAGACAACTACAAGTGCAGAAAGAACATTCTTAGTATTTGACTATTTATGTGAAGAACATAGTACGGAATAGAGATCAATTTATGAATGATTGCTTAGTTATTTACATAGGGAGATTTTTTTTTTTTTTAAATAAGCAAAAATAAAATTTTGAATTTAGTGGAAATAAAGCATGTTAGGTTGAATTCATCCTAAACCATGTTGTTCATCCATCAAATATGGTATTCAAGGGTGTAATTGACTCAAGTGGGGTAGTGTTGAGTTTGAATTCGAGACGATTAAAAAACTTGAAATTTGATCTCGATCAAGCTTAGTTCTTTTGAATTTGAGCTCGACTCGATGCAAAATTTGATATAATCGAGCTTGACTTGATAACTTAAATAATAATAGTACGGTACTTTTTATATATATAGTTAGAATATACTTGTAAATAATTAACATTAAAACAGTAACTTATTTGAGCTTGATGAGCCTAGTATTGTCGAGCTCGAATTTGAGTAGCTTGAGTTTGAATTTGACTAGATGAATTTGAGTTGATTTCGATTTTTTTTTAAATCGAGTATGGAGTGGTTCAGTTCATTTACCCTTTTAGTATTGCGTCTTTATATGTCGTGGTTATTAAATTCGTGCACTATGGAATATACGTGGTGCGACATATGTGTAGTGACCTATGACCTAATTCATGGAATGATATTGAATCTCTATCCAATCATCGTTTTCTTAGTTTCAAAGCATTTCCTAGTCAATCAAACACTAGTGAAATCTGGGATTAAGGTTCAGTTCTTGTTGATGCATTCCCTTATTCTATGAGTATAATTACATGAAAGCAATTTCATAAAGTAACGCTAAAACTTATTCCATGAGTATAATTACACGAATGCCATTCCAGAAAGTAACTTTAAAATTTCCTACTAAATGAATGACTCTATCTAAATATGCATTTATTGTAATAGCTATATATATCAGTTGGAGTCTGAGAGTGGTGTTCATGAGCCTCAGCTAAATCAGAAGCTGATTTCTGAAGCCCATCCCTCATCCCTTCTTCTCTAATGCCAATCTCAGTGCCTGCAATTATACTCATAGTTTCTGAAATTGGTATGCAGTTGTTGGTGGCTAGGCATAAAGTCAATCCCAGAGAACTCTTCTGCACACCCAAGTAATTTGGTTCTGCAATCATTAATTGAAAAATGATAAACAATTAATGTTAACAGTATATGAATAATTAAATTCTTAAAAATGGGAAGAGGGGATATGGATAAGGGATCACATGGGGTGGGGATTAAATTCGTGAAAAGTTGGAAAATGGCTCCAAGAACAACAGCTGAAAACATGACCACCGTCTCCGACCCTTATGGTGACAGGATTCATGGGGCATCGGAGTTAAACGAGATATATGATCTCTTTTGTAGCTCTTGTGGCTGTAGAAATAAGCACCTGGAGGCTAAAGATGCCATGGAATTGGAACCCATTAATTCTCAACATCAACCCTGCTTTACTTTGTGTCTATTGTGGGTGGGTGGTTGCAGGTGTACTCAAAATACTGCATCACTGAATTTTTCCACGATTTATTAACGTCTAAAAATGACAGAAAATGTGATCTAAAAAACTGTCTAGAAGCTATCCCGCAAACAACATCAACAACTACAAATTATTTCTATCATCACAATCATACTCCTTCTAAAATACCCTAAAAAACAAGTTGAAATGCATCTCTATATTCACATCTTTAATTGAACAATTCTCTTCATTCTTTACATTAAAGGATAACTTGATTTATACCACCAACTCCACCCTACCTTGTATTTTACAAACAATACCTTATCTTACATCTCGTTTCTCCCAACAAACATGAGCATATTAATCATGTAGTTTAATACGCATGAAATATAATAACAATATTTTCATGAATGGCCTTAACTAGTAGTTCCACATTTTAAAAAAGAACTAAATGATTCATTAGAATTACTTTAAAAGATTATTACCATGATCAAAATCCTCCAATTAATGTATATATCTCACTCACTAAAAATAAATTTCTTCTATGATCATCACTAATATTACCTACTGATCAACCTGATGTAAGCAATAATATTTTCAACAACCAAGGGGAGTTTTCTCTAGCACAAGCATCCAACAAGAGCCCAAATCAACAAGAATATTTCTAGAGAGAGATTGGAACTGTAGAAATTTTGAGGAAGTGATTCGTCCCCCATAATAACAAGGGTACTCAAACTATAATAATAAGAACAATTGAAGCAAGAACATGTGCAAGAAACATATTAAATAGTCATACCTCCACGGATGATAAGAGAGATTGAGTGATTGAACTGAATGGGCGAAAAAATATTAAAAACAGAGAAATTGGATGTCAATTAAGAATGGTGACCGGGTCGAGTAGGAGGTCGCCGGAGAATTGTAGCCATCACCAGAAACGGTGGGTGAAGGCGTCTGCTCTGGCGTCGCCATGAATTGATAGAAATGATGAACAAGGGGTCGGTGAATTTAAATTGTATTTTGTGGTGTAGGTTTAATTTGTTATTTACTAATTAGATTTAAGAAAGGAAATAAATAGGTTTAATGTTTTATTTTTTAATTTGATTTAAGAGAGGGTAATATAGTAAATGCAAAAATATAATTTAAAAAATAATTTTAAAATATTAAATTTGTCAACAGATTAATGAAAGTTAAGACAACGCAAAGACGATGATATACGCATTTGTTTTTAAACCCCGACGGTTGTGACAGTCAAGACGTATTTTTTGTATTGTTGTAAAAAACACACCGATTTATATAGTCTAAGATTTATTTATATATTTCTTAATTAAATCCGTAATGCTTAAGATTGTATCAATTGAATATAAATTAATTAAGAAATTTGACATTTGACGAGTCAAAGCATCACTTGAGGCTTCTCCTCTTGTTTATTGTTTATCGACATGTTCTCACTCTCTGCAATGGTTTTTGATAAATTAAGGGACTCTGAGAGATTCAAATTACATAGTGAAATTTACGTGTGAAAATTTGTTCTGTAGAGAAGAAGTTAGGAAATTTAAGGCGTGAAAATTTATTCGGGAGAGAGGGGATTTGAAAACTTACAACGTGAAAATTTGTTCTGTAGAGAGATGGGTTTGAAAACTTATGGTGTGGAAATTTGTTCTGTAGAGAGGGGTTTGAAAGCTTATGGGGTATTTGTTCTTCTGCAGAGAGGGGTTTGAAAACTTATGTGGAAACTTGTTCTTTTGTAGAGAGAGGTTTGAAAACTTACAAACTTGTTAGTTTCCACAAAAATGGTCAAATTTCAAAATCTGCAAATTTACAGACGGTGATCTACCAGAGATGGACTTGTTTGGATTCAAGAGGTAAAACTATACCCCCAATTTGATTTTTTTTCAATATATATATAAAAGAATTTTTCAACACTAATTATAACATGTCATTATAAATAGTGCAATTATGTTAGACTTGGTCGGTGGATTACAGACTAGTTTATCTCTGCAAGTAATTAGCTTTATTTCTTTTTCTTTCCCTTTCTTATATAAATTCTTAGACACAATTGCTATTTATCTTTGAATTAAATTATCAATCTAATATGATAATATTTGTTTATAAATAAGGGGGGCTTGTAATATATTTCTATTTAA
Source organism: Stenogyne calaminthoides (assembly GCA_037126765.1). NCBI lineage: Eukaryota > Viridiplantae > Streptophyta > Magnoliopsida > Lamiales > Lamiaceae > Stenogyne > Stenogyne calaminthoides. The sequence continues at coordinate 39,423,673 of JBBCBC010000003.1, read as the reverse complement.
TGTTGATGTGACTTTGATTATATAAATTTTATAATTTGATGTCATTTGCTGGTAATTTATGAAATGAGTTCACTTGATGTAATTTGTTGATAGATTAGGCTTGTTATTTTATTTAGAACTTTAATTATTTATAATTGTATTTTTACTTGGTAAATCTATCAATTTAACACCTTAATTTTTTTTCCTATCGATTCAAAGCTGAAAGATAGAAAACTATAAATTAATGGTCTAAAAAGATAGAAACTACAAATTTAGGCTTACACAATTTAAGATTTTCAATTAAAAGTCGATACTTCGTAAGTCGTCATGATTTCATTCATCTAAATTATGAGTTGGTCTACTGTTTATCGTCCAGTTCATAGTGCATTTTCGAAATATATAACTTGTTGAACTGAAACATACAACTTATTTACATTGAATCATGCAACTCTTCCTGCTTTCGAAACATATAACTTGTTGAACTGAAACATACAACTTATTTACACTGAGTCGTGCAACTTATGTTGCTGCTATATTAGTTGCAGGAAGAGAGTTATAAGAGTAAAGATTGCAAACCCAAAAAAAAAACGCAACCTTCAACTAAAGTCCTCCCTTCATCATATAAAAAAGGGTATTTGTAGCAACGATTGAAATCACATTTCCTCTTTTTTTCGGAAAAACCTCTGTCCAACTCTCACCACTCACCACACGTTGCAAGATTTCACCAGCCATAGCATGATCTCCAGAATCAATAAGTAGAAGCTGAATATCAAAAGAGAAATCAATTAAGTCTATTTAAACCATATTGTTGTTTAACATCGATGTAAATTATTGTCACATACCCACTATACTTTGTGGAATAATAAATACTTTAGCAAGAGAAATTAAAATTGAAGAAATAACAACATATATTTCAGCTCTAACTAAGAGTTCTCCTAGGTATTTTATCAAACACTTGATGTTGCACAATGTATTCCCCACAAATTTGCATCCTCATAGAAAAAAAAAAAAATCCCACACATATACCGTTATACCAGTGTCTCTATAACTACAACAATCAAAATTATAAACAAACAAAATTCAATTAATTTCCCCTAATTCATCCCTGCCCTAAAATGAACTTGAATAAACTAGACGTACAAATTACGGGAAAGAAGAAAACTGGAAATTGAATGAAGGAATTGAGAAGGAAGACGTACAAATTTACAATGAAGAAGGAAAGAAAACGCAAGCAGAGAGAAAGGAATTACAAATTTACAATGAAGAAATGATAGGTAAACTCCTTATTTATAGTGTTATATTTTCTTAATCAAATGCGTAATAATCAGGATTATAATAGTTGATTTAAAATTAATTAAGAAATCTGACCTTCCACGATTCAAAGCATCACTTATTGTGGCAATCTCTTCTTGTTTATTGTTCATTGTTCATCAACTTAAGAGACTCTGGTAGATTCGAATTACATGGTAAAATTTAAGCTTCGGAACTTGTTATGCAGAAGGAGTTTGAAAATTTATCCCGTGAAAATTAAAAAAATGTTTTTCAGAGAGGGAGTTTGGAATCTTATGGTATGGAAACTTGTTTTTGCAGAGATGAGGGTTCGGAAATTTACTCCATGGAAACTTGTTCCGCAGAGATAGTGAAATTCAAAGCCTCCAAATTCACGTGTGCGACACAGAGAGAATTTTGTTTGAAGGTAATTTGGATTATTAAACTATTAAATTAAACAATTATTATAATTGAATGAAAATTATTTGATAATTAATTTGTTGGTTTAATAATATCAATACAAATATGTGGCCGGTATTGAGATGGGTTTGTGGTGTGGGTTCTACTTGATCGGGCCCAAGAATATACTTCAGTAATGTTTTTTTTGGCCAACATAAATTAAATTTTAAAAAAAAAAAATGATACATGCCCAACGAAAATTATTTGGAAAAAAAAAAAAGCAGTTGGACTTTGCAATTTAATAGGACCACTTCTTGAATTCAAAATGAAACAGAAATGACAAGGTCCTAGCTTAGTTTTCGAAACTATAAATAAATAAATACTTGTATATATCTACAAGTGTAGCTATCTTCATATAAATTCATTTTATATATCTTTTAATATAATACTATATTCTACATACATATTACTCGTTATATTGTTATCTCTTAATTTATGTTCTAATAATATGGTAGTGAATTAGAGGATTTATTAAAATGCATAATTAATAATCCTTCTATACAATAACAAGTTTGAAAATATTTCTATTGAAGCTATCAAAATTGTTTGTATAATCAATTTTAAAAAGAAAAGTGGATTGATAATATCTATATTTCAATATATATGAATTGTCTTTACCTTTGCATTATCTATGAGAAAAAAAAAAGAACTATAAAAGCCCACAGTTGCAGCCCAAAAGCTGTCCCAATCCCTTCAAATTAACGTTATTCCTCATCGGCAAACTAGTTAATTATCATAATTCTAATTCAATTATAATAATAGTTTAATAATTTTTTTTTGAAAGAAAATAATCAATTATTCAAACTATCCTCACAATAAGGAAATAATATAGGAACAATATCCAACAAAATTCTATTTATATGTGAATTTGCAGACTTTGAAATTTGACCCTTTCTACATCACCACCCGTGAATTTGCCAACTTTGAAATTTGACGATCTCTGTGGGAACTAACAAGTTCGTTAGTTTTCAAATTCCTCTCAGCAAAAGAACAAGTTTCCACATAAGTTTTCAAACCCCTATAAGCAGAAGAACAAGTTTTCTACGTAAGTTTTCAAACCCTTCAAACTCCTCTCTTTGTATAACAAGTTTTCAAGTTTCCACGCCTTAAATTTCCTAACTTCTTCTCTACAGAACAAATTTCCACACGTAAATTTCACCATGTAATTTGAACCTCTCAGAGTCCCTTAATTTATCAAAAATCATTGCAGAAGGTGAGAACAAGCCGATGAACAATAAACAAAATGAGAAGATGCTTTGAATCGTCAAATGTCAGATTTCTTAATTAATTTATATTCAATTGATATAGTCTTAAGCATTACGGATTTAGTTAAGAAATATAGAAATAAATCTTAAACTATATAAATCCTAGAAATATAGAAATAAATCCTTTATTCCTATGTACCTCCGCTTTTGCTCACACTCATTTCGCTGATTTGGGCGTTCCTTATCAGTTCTCACCCCCTTCATATAATAGGGCCCAATACATTATGTACATTCTAATATAAGCCCACAGTTGCAGCCCAAAAGCGGGCCTAATAATTCTCATTCAATTAACGTTATCCTGCATCCCCAAATTAGCTATCAATAATTTTAATCCAATTATAATAATAACAGTTTAACAATTTAATAATTAATTATCCAAATTATCCTCAGAATAAGGAAATAATATAGGAAGAATAAAAAAAAATATTATCTATGCATCACCACCGATCATCTCTGTGTGGAAACTAACAAGTTTGTAAGTTTTCAAACCCCTTCTCTCCCGGGCTCTGCAGAACAAGTTTCCACGCCATAAGTTTTCAAACCCCCTCTCTGCATAACAAATTTTCATGAGTTAAGTGAATAAGTTTCAACATCTTAAATTTCCAAACACCCCCCCTCTTCATAATAAACTTTCAATGGTAAGTTTTCAAACCTTCTCTGCAGAACAAGTTTCCAGACGTAAATTTTAACGTGTAATTAGAATATCTCAGAGTCTCTTAATTTATCAAAAACCATCGTAGAAAGTGAGAGCGAGCTAATGAACAATAAACAAGAGGAGAAGACCTCAAGTGATGCTTTGAATAGTCAAGGTCGGATTTCTTAATTAATATTAATTCAATTGATATAATCCTCATTAGGAAATATAGGAATAATTATTTAACACAATAAATAAGGAGTTATCGGTAATCACCTACATCCGTTCTCACCCACTTCAATTCAATTACCAATTTCGTTTTAGGGCAGTGCCGAATGAAGGGAAATTAATTGAATTTTGATTTTTTTTTTAACCGTTGCTATCTATGATGGAAAAAAAGAACTATAAAATGAAATCAATAAATTAACTATCAATAATAATTTAACATTCAATGATTCATAGTACCCTCAACATAAGAAAATAATATAGGAATAATATCAAACAAAACACATGATTTTTTGCATAAATTTTGAAATTTAAGAGCAAAAAATAAACTCTCGTGATTATCGACTTTCTTCACCACTGTGAACTAGCAGACTTTGAAATTTAACTCTTTCTGCATCATCACCGGTGAGTTTGCAGAACAAGTTTTCACGCCTAAATTCCACCATGTTCATGTCTTTCAAATCTCAAAGAATCTCTGAGTTTATCAAAAAATCAATTATGTTTTTTTTTTGTGGTGGATTCTTCATTTAAGATACGACAACTGACTCAAAATTCAATGACATAAAACGCAGACATTGTAGTTAGAGAACATAAGTACTGTAGTTAAAGCCAGCGGAAGAAAGCAAACAATTACAAAATTTTTGATGAACGATAAATCAGACGAGAAGGCAACCAGTTGGCTTAAATTTCTATCATTTTAAACCGCCGATTCAATTGTGGAAACTCAGGTTCGATTCCCTTTGAGAACGAATTGAAGTATGAGAGTTATAAGTGACTTGGTGAATATGTAGAGTGTTTGGGTGCTTGGTTTACTAACTATTAACAACTAACTTTGTCCGATAAAAAAAAAAAAAATCATAGGAGAAGGCCTTGCTAAGTGATGCTTTGAATCATCAAATGACAGATTTATTAATTGGTTTAAGATTAATACTAGCACGTAAGCTCATATACTACACGAGATTGAAAATAATCTTTATATTATTAATTTAAATTAAATATATTTAATTAATTAAGTTACAAATATAATTTTATATTTTAATATTATATGTGCATATATATATTTTTTAATTCTAAATTACTTCGTTTCATTAAAACTAAATGTCATACTCGTTCCAGGCTTATATATTATATACATAATACATGTTATTTTGATATTTTCACCCCTTATTATCGCATATACAATCCTAATGATCATTAAAAAATTTAATTATTCTAACCGTATGATTGTGATGGTTCACCGTTCATCTTTAGTAATAACTAATAAGAGATATTAATGCTCAATTGATCATCACGTATTTTATTAACTAATATGAAAATAGATCTTACACTGTATAAGAAGTTACCACATTCTCCCTTATAATTCCTTTTTCGTCCGTTTATATGTGTTTCGGCCCAAAACAGTTAAGCGTCCGGTTATTAACACCCCCATAATTAGTAAATTCACCCACCTATTTATTGAACTACCAAATATACCCTTCTTCTTCCACAATGCCCTACTTCCTTTTCTCCAATTGTTCGGTTGGAAATGGAAACACACAAGAATCACCGGAAATCTGTAAAAGTGATTGGATAGAACACCATTCTCAGCACGAAAATATGTCAAGATCAAAAAATGAAAACAATCCTAATTTATTTACTAAAACCATATTATTTGAAAACACAAAAATCACAAAAAAGGAAAAAAAAAAAAAAAAAGAAGACAGAGCAGGGGACATGGATTGCAGTGAATAGAAGAAGAAAGACATAGAAGATATGTTTACAGTGGAAGAAATATGTTTACAGTAAAATAAAAGAGAAAAAATAGGATTAAAAAAAAAAAGAAGAGAATGGGGGAGAGAGGGGGTAGGCGGCGTTGAAAAAAATACTTTATATTTGTGCAGGTTCCTGTGGCACTGTACATCGTGCTCTATGGAATGGTTCAGTATGTTCTCTAGCTCATCTTTACAAATTTACTACTTATAAACAGAATATGCACCTGCATACCGATGGAAATTATGAGCACATGCAGCTCAAACAATCATTACCTCTGCCTCTTTTTCCCTAGATACATGTATTCCCTAGAAAGTCGTGAACTAGAAAACAACTATTCACTCATATCATCCAACCATTTTTTTTTTTTATACTTCTTGATTTAGCTTTAATAGTTTCACTGTTAAGTACAAATTCTCAGTCACCTTTCTGTAATAATTATGAATTATGCCGTGCAGGATGTTGCGGTTAAGGTATTCTCCAAACAAGAATAGTCTGATGATCTGATCTCATCCTTCAGACAGGAGGTCAGTATGTTTATGATTAACTGGAATTTTTTCTTAATAACACTATTGTTCTTGACGCAAAACTAGGCTTGTGTGATACACTGTTTTATTATATTTTGCCATGTAATATGTGCAAACTATGACCTTTATACTTTTTCGTTGTTAAGTTGGATTGTGCGAATCATGCTATAAATGATGAATAATAAATTGTTGTCCTACTGGTTGCGAATTTCAAACAGTTTTACTTAAATCTTGGACTTATGATACTCAAGATGTTAAAGATGAACTTCTGTTTCAAGCTGATTTTTCATTGTGGCAAATAAGAAAATGAAAAGCTAAAGAATAAGAAAACCCGAATACCTCGATATGTTTGAGGTTGATATGCATACTCTTGGTTTTCTTTGGTTTTGAAGGTCTCACTCATGAAAAAACTTCGCCATCCTAATATTCTCCTGTTCATGGGTGTGGTTACTTCTCCGCAACGGCTTTGCATTGTGACGGAGTTTCTTCCACGGTATTTGAGCTTTGTTCCTCCATAATATAGTTTATCACCTAAGGCAATCTTGTATGAGCATTATGTGTGTCCTTTTTGCCAATATTTAATTCCACGTCATTAAAAGACTGATGTATATACAATTCTCCTTATTATTATATTTGGATGCAGAGGAAGTCTGTTTCAGCAATTGCAGAAGAATTTATCAAAATTAGATTGGAGACGGCGTATTCACATGGCAATAGATATAATAAGTTCCCCTTCATATTCCCATGAATCTTTTTGCTGGTGTATTGTCAAAAAATTATTTTTTCTGGAATGGGAAATGTAAAACTATTTTAGCCATTTTTCGTAAATTGTCTATATGTTTACAGGCACGAGGTATGAATTATCTTCACCAATGTAGTCCTCCTATTGTCCACTGTGATCTGAAGTCTTCTAATCTCCTTGTTGACAAGAATTGGACTGTCAAGGTTAGTAGCTACTAGCTAGTTTCCTGTATCGATTCCATATGCCATGTTTTGTGATATTTGGACTGACTTGAAATGAATCTAACAGGTTGGTGACTTTGGTCTGTCGCGCCTGAAACACAAGACTTATTTGACAACAAAGACAGGAAAAGGAACTGTGTGTAAACTTTAACCTTTTTTTTTTTTTCTCCTTATTTGGATACATTGTTTTCCAATTTTTAACCTTCTTATTCTGTATGCAGTCTCAATGGATGGCTCCTGAATTTCTTCTTAATGACCCTGCAAACGAGAAGTATGGCTAAGTGAATAATCCCCTTAATTCTAGTTTAAGACTTCAATTATTGGCAGAGAAAGATGGGCACGTCTGTCCTAACATTCTGCTTCTTGTTTGAGGTGATCAGGGCCGATGTATACAGCTTTGGAGTCATTCTATGGGAACTTGTGACCCTAAAGGTCCCTTGGGAAAACCTTAATTCGATGCAGGTGTTGAATCTTCCCATTTGATTATGTGTTATTTTTTATTGTTTGGAACTACCTAAGTTGAGCAAGATTGTGTTTTGTCGTTTTACTATAAGAAATAAAGTAATTATCTTAAGATTGCAGGTCATTGGAGCTGTGGGCTTCATGAACCAACGCCTTGAGATACCAAAGGATGTCGATCCTTATGGGTTCCTATCATTGAGAGCTGCTGGCACAGGTACGTTTGTTGTCAATTTTGTGTTACTTTTCTCTGGTGAAGACGTGGGCCTTATTGCATCACTTAATAAGTTGTCTCTACCTGATATTTTATTAATGTCATAGCTATGTTGAGTATTATATTACAAATTGAGCTAGTGAAGTGTGATTATATAGATTTATGTTAATTAATGAAAATTGTACATTTGCGTCCAGTACTTTAAAATTCCCTCTCTTTAGTTAGATGACCTCCCTGTACTTCCATTTGAAGATATTGGATCCTTGTATTCAATCGTTTTAATTGGTCCTTGTACATTAGTTTGTAAAATATTTAATCCTTATATTTTCATTTGCATATATGGTCCTTATATGCTACTAAATAAATGGACAAATTCAGACAAAATTATGAGTACAGGGACTCTATGAATCCAAAATTAGAAGTTCAAAGACATGAGTTTGACAAATGAAAATCATTGGCCTCAATTCAAACAAAAGTGACATTTCAGGCTTACAAATAGAAATATAAGTTCAGTTAAAAAAATTCATATATGTTATTATTATATACATGTGTGCAAGTGAGAAGTACAGGATACAAGCTTACTTTTACCCTTGGTAAATACCAGAACTAAAGTAGAAGTTGCTAATAATAGAAACTCAAGTTTTGATGTGTTGTGATGAACAGCGAACCACAATGCCATCCATCATTCTCCGAATTAGTGGAAAAGCTGAAAGACCTGCAGAGACGGTACATTGCTGCCACTCGGTGACCAGCCCAAGCTCATTGCGATTGCTCGTGGTGTCGGATTGACACTTCTGAAAGGCAGATACAAGATCCATTTCTTATAGTGTAAGCCCCATTAATGCTTCCTCTTCTCAAATTTAGGCCATCTTGGATTAGTAATTAGTTTCCTGTATTGATTCCATGTGCCTTGTTTGGTGGTATTCTGACTTGAAAAAATGTAACAGGTCGGTGACTTTGGTCTCTCACAGCATAAACACGAGACTTTTTTTACAACAACGATAGGAAAAGGAACAGTGTGTAAACTTTCAACCTTTTCTGTTTTCTTTCTTATTTGATACATTGTTTTCCAATTTTTAATCTGCTTATTCTGTATGCAGCTTCTATGGGTGGCTCCTGAATTTCTTCATAATGAGCCTGCAAACGAGAAGTATGGCTAAGTGAATAGTCCCCTAACTTCTGGTTTAAGACTTAGACTATTGGCAGAGAAAAATGTGCACATCTATCCTAACATTTCTGCTTCTTGTTTGAGGTGATCAGGGCTGATGTATATAGCTTTGGTGTTATACTATGGGAACTTGTGACCCTAAAGATTCCTTGGAAAAACCTCAATTCAATGCAGGTGTCCAATCGTTTCATTGATAATGTGTTGCTTTTATTGTTTGGAAATTGTAATATGTTGTTTACTATAAGAAATAAAATAAGCATATTAAGATTGCAGGTCATTGGAGCTGTGGGCTTCATGAGCCAACACCTAGAGAGAAAAAAGGATGTTGATTCACTGTGGTTCCTATCACAGAGAGCTGCTGGCATAGGTATGTTTTGCTGTCAATTTCCCATTCGAAGACGTTGGGACCTTATACTTAATTGTTTCAATTTGTCCTTGTACGTTGGTTCGTAAATTAAATCCTTGCATTTCAATTTGGATCAAAATATGGTCCTTATATGGTACTAAATATATTGACCAATTCAATCAAATGGTAATCACAGACCTCATTTTAAAGACTTGAGCTCTACAAATGATAATCAAGCCTCATTTCAAACAAAAGTGGAATTTCAGGCTTACAAATAAATATAGGTCCCAGTTCAAATATAGTGTTGCAAGTTATTTTTGGATCAAGAACGGTCTTAAAAGTTTTAGTTGCTAATATTAGAAACTCAAGTTTTGATGTTTTGTGATGAACAGCGAACCACAATGCCGTCCATCATTCTATGAATTAGTGGAAAAGCTGAAAGACCTGCAGAAACAGTATGTAATTCAATGCAAGCTGGGAGTGCAGTTGGGGTAGATGCCCCCACAATAAGGACTGCAGATGCAATTGATGTATGCTCGTGATTGTATATTCCAGCCCAAGTTCGTTGCCTTCCTCTATCTCAAAATTAGGCTATATTGTAATGGAAAATCGAGGTTTGAATGCATGATGACTCTCTCCCTAGGTGTCTTTTTAATTGTGTAGAAGATCATTGTTTGCAGGGTATATTGATATTTGCGATATATCTATGGTTTGAGTGTGCGGTTTGTGAGTGTAAATCGTTCTATTATTTTACGATTTTGAATGCTTAGCTGTACAGTTTTGAGAATGCAAAATAGTGAAGTTTCTATATTTTGTAGCTTTAATGGACTTCCCTTGTGCACATTTGTGATTTTTCATTACAAGTCATTATGGTTGCTTATAATCAATCACTTTCTTTAGGGAGAGAAGTGATTCTGCATTGCTTTTAGGGGTGTTTGCAAAATCTAACATCGTATGTGGAGGGCAGCTTTAAAAATGATTCTGCAACCTTCACTTGAGTTTTGCAAACACTCACTTAATTTACGAATAAATACTTTTAAATTTTAACATCATTCTGAAAAGTAGTTGTGGACTGACTTAATACTCCTTAACAAATGCTCCTAATCTAATTATTGCTTGTAGGGACTGATTTTTCCTAAGAAAGTGGTAAATGATATATGGCGCGTTCATTATGGGGCTGATTTTGAAAATAATTGGCATAGTTCTGTAAATTGCTCTTATGCTGCTGAGTGTTGTGATATTGCAGGTTTCTCAGAGACTTCAAATAACTTGATTCTTGAAGTTGAAAGTTTTAAGGGTCTTGTGTTGCTAATGTTAGAAAGATTGGACAGCTGTGGCAAATTTGGAAGGAACGGAATTCTTTACTATTGAACGGCTCTTGCAAAAACCCGGTGGAAGCTGTATTTAGTTCAGCGACGCACTTGCTGGAATGGACTACGGCCTGTGTCCAAATGTCCCGGAGGTCAGATGTGAAGCCTGGCATAAGCCGGGTGCAGACATTTTCAAAATTAATGTGCATGCTGCGTTTTTGAGGACTCATTTCGGACTGGGATCAGGATGGTGCTTTGGAATGATCAAGGAGAGGCTATGGGATTTTGGAGGCCCTCTTTTTAAAGTCTGGCAGATTGATTCTTGATTCTTCGCCTTTTATTCTTTGTTGATTTTGTCAAAAGGAATGCTAATGCTATGACACACTTTATTGCTAGGCGGTCTCGTTTTTATGAGGGCCCCCGTTGTTGGGTTGATCCACTAGATTTTGTGGTTGGACTCTCCGTTTCTTTATGTTCGTACACCTCAATAGCTTTCCCATGTTTGGGGAAAAAAAAGAACACTAAACTTTTCAATCACCGGCCTATATAGAAATAAAGTTATTGTTCTTTTTAACAAATAAAATTAATTATTCTAAAAAATATAATCACTTGCACTATGCAAGGTACAAATAAAACAAGAAAATAATTACCTTAATTTACTAGTGCTGTTTTAGTCCGCATCTTCTTTCCCTCCACCTAATCAGTAATATACATGTTACAAAAAATGCAAAAGTTAATGCGAAACGGTCTAACTATGAGACAATTCATATAAACTACTCTTTCAAAGTCTTAAAGCGTCGTCTCATCGTGAGATGGGCTCACGGAAGACCTACTCTAGGAAAAATGAGGTATGATGGTATTTTAATTTACAAAGAGAATGAAAAAAATAGGCTATTCTAGAAACAAAACTAGAGACATCAAGTTTATGTTAAACTCCAAATAAGATGCATGAATGCAATTTATAGCCATGCAGGTAGCCATTCTTTGCCCTTGATGAAATATATGGAGGCTAAGGCAGCAGCCTCTTCGTCCATCAGTTGTTTCGACCAATGCACTCTTTTATTCGATACTGATCCAGGCCCATGACATTTATACTCAGCTAGGTGTAAATTTCTGTTTCAAATTCACAGCCATATTCAGAAAATAAAAATATTTTATATAAGTGAATGAATTTAGGAAGGGAAAATTGTCTTTTTTTGCCCTGTGACTTTCGCTCATGATCCTTCTAACTTAAGCGTTTCGATCTTGGTCTTGTAATTTTACAGGACTAAACTTTTTTCGTCCTGTCATCTACAGTAGCAGGTGACGGGGACTTAAAGGTCGATTTTTTCTAAGTTTTTTAGGACTAGAATCAAAATCCGTAATAATTTACGGATTTTGATCTTGGTCCCGTAACTTTACAAAATTCGATTTTTACGTGCTGTCACAGTAGAACTATGATTAAAATGCGTGAAAGTTACATGACAAAAAAATCAATATTCCGATTTAGGAATTTGAGAGGAGGTAGATTGTGTTACTCTGTGGCGTCACGATAGCTCCAGTTGGTCCATCCATGAGAAATGACACTTTTTGACAAATAGGTGTTAGCAAAAATGACTCTTGAATGTGTTCCTTTTGGTCTACCTAAGTACACATCTCCTATCCCATACACCTTTCCTTTTACAAACACAAGTCCACTGCTTTCATTGTGTCCTTGCCTATGACTTGCTGCAATAGATCCTCCTCGTATTTCGTGTTTCCAATTAGGAATCACGAATAATTCACAATCCTGCATACATAAAACAATAAAGACGGATTTAAAATTTTATTTTTAAGAAGGAGAAGATATTTAAATTATAATATCATGCATATTTTTATTTCAGAGGGAAAATAAAAGTACAAAAGAATTTAACGAATCTATTGAAAAAAATATATTCAAAGGGCCGATCGCCCCCCACCCTCCTCCCAAATCCATCCCTAAGTAAAAATAAAGAACGAATCAAGAATCACACATGGTTTTTAAAACAAGAGTTTGAACGAGATTCGTTCCCTTAAGTGTTAGAGAATTTTTGAGTGTCGTATACATCTTGGGATACAACTAGAGGCGGATCTATTGGTTAACTGTGCAAGTATGCCCTAGAACATATTATATATAGATAGTAGGAATTAGTTATCAACATAAATATCCTCTTGGTCCATTCTAATTATATATCCTTTTACATAAATTCAGTGGCCCCACGCAAAGTACCACTCCCCTACTTTGTAGAGAATGACACACATACATAAAAAAATCTGCCCATCTCTATTTTTTTTTTTTTAATTCTAAAAATTTTAAACCCTCTCTTATAAAATTTATTGAGAGACATGGACAATATAGTACAGAGTTTAATTTTTTGAGGTTACTCATTACAGACCGCTGCGATAAAAATTGGAGAAAAAAAATTGACATAATATTTTAATTTTATAGCACACCCCATCACCAATTCCTGGATCCATTGTTGGATGCAACAATAATTGTCTATGTTAGATGATCTTAAAACCATAAAAGAAAAATTTCAGTAACAATAATTGTCTATATTAGATGATCTTAAAACCATAAAAGAAAATTTTCAGTACTGGTCTTGATTTATAGCACCATACGATATAATTTTGTAGTCTCTCCGACCACCAATTTTAAGCACACTTGTCTTATTCGTCCGTGCATCAATTTATGCACACTCCTTTTATGAAAAAAATATTTTATATTTATTCTCCAACCACCACTTAATTACTTAAAATTTCATTATACTTCACTCACAAACAATCATTCTATTTATAAATGGACCCCACAAATCCTATAATACCCTTACTTTATCTATTTTTTTCTTAATATGTGTGCCCACCATATCAAACATAAAATTGATGGATGTGAGAGTATTATTTTTAATAATATTATAAGAATGAGAAATACTCACATCAAACAAGGATTGGCCATGTCCAAAAATGAAGTCCACAGACCCCTGGATGTAGCAATTACTATAGTAATGCCTTCCCTTAGAGTCAAAAAGTGTGTTATGGTTGCTGAAAAATGCACAATTGTAGAATGCAGCCTTGTCCCCTCCCACCATTGCTGCTACTGACTTATTCTTTGTTGTCTTAACAATGCTGGTTGGAGCTTCGTTCTGTTAATGTAAACAAGTTGCATTTTTTCAATATGACAAGTTGCAATATTTTAAAATGCGCTATAAGCGCACTGTGCCCCTGGAAACATATAAGACTTAGCCATCTATTTTATATAATTAAATTCCATCATCAGATTATAAGTTCATAATTGCAGCCTTGGATTCATTGATGTTTCGGTATCATACACACTATACGAATAATGTTTTTTCGGGACAGTAATTTGTGGAGAGTTGTGTTTTGAGACAATAATTCTAAGGGCTTGGAAATGTAGGATAATATGTTTTAATATTTTAGATGTAGGACAATATGTTTTAAAATTCTGTAAATGTAGGACAATCGTGTCCGAACAAGCCTAAATCTCAAATGAGATTTCAACCCGATTTGGGATTATTCGGGCTCAATTGTCCTACATTTACAAATTTTAAAATATATTGTCCTATATTTATATATTTTAAAACATATTGTTCTACATTTTCAAGTTCGTAAAATTATTGTCCTTAAAAAATATTTTTCCCTACACACTATATCAGATATATTCAATTCGAAGAAATGTTCGATCATCAATGTTAATAAACATTTTTTTTTTCTTAATTTACTCTCAGAGCTACTAAAAATTAACTAGTTTCCTTTTTTTTTTAAATATATGCACATTAATCTAAAACGACATATATTTTAAATTAAACGACCAATAGATAAAAACAAAGCTTGTCAAACAAAGAATAAATACGAGTTTTCCGAAAAAAACGTGCTAGTGGAGGAAAGATATTAAGAAGGAGAGAAAAAGAACCTTAAAGCTAATACCAAATGCCACAAAATTTGTAGCTTCAACTTTAAAGGTGGCAGATTCGACGTCGTTTGCTGAGTTTTTGGACCAAACAATGGATGTCTTCCCTTTTCCATCGCCTCTCATGAATATATAAGGCTTGTTATGTGGTATGCTAACTTTTTCTCTACATAACATTCAACAAAATTAAAAATTAATTCCTAGATAATAATTTATGTACCTAAAATTAAACCGTTTCTTTGTGAGTAGTTTGATTTAGAAATGCCAAGTGAGAGAAACATTGTATGAACCAAAACTAAAAGAATCTTGGCCACTTAAATTCAATTTCGTCCCATAATTTTGGATTTTTTTTACAAAAGGTTCTAAAATACTAGTAGGAATTTTCAATTCAGCCTCCTAATTGGCAAATTGGTCCAATCTTGGTCCTAGGAACAAAGCCGGAAACTCCAAAACGGTGTCATATGGTGCAAAAAACATGAAACTATACGACTTTGTTTCTAATTTTCTGGTGAAAAAGGACAAAAACCGGGCCAATTGGTAAATTATAGGGACAAACTTTTTTTTGCCCTATATTGATAGTTCAAACTTTTTTTTTTGCCCTAACTTTGGTTAAAAACTCTTTTTTGCCCCTTTTGTGATATAGTCGCGCGTGAGTCGCACGCGTGGATCACACGTAGGTAGCGCATGGGTAGTGCGACCTATACACAACCTAGTGGGAGGAATATACATTAATATAGTAAGGGTAAATATGTTATAAAAGAACAAAAAATAATTTTTTTTTTTTGTCAAGGGTATGATAAAAAAAAGTTTGAACTATTAATATATGGAATTTTTGCTAATTTTTTGCAAATTGTGACTAAATTGAAAATCTAAAAAAAAATTGGGTCCTTTTGCGGAATATTGGCTATTGTTAGAGTTTGTGAATCGAATTCTTTAGATCTAATTTCTTCAATATTCTCATCCCATTTCTTTCTTTTCTTTTCTCTTCAATTTCTTGTTAATATCCATAACCCCACCATGCAAGAATGCATACAAATTGTTCCTATTGATCAAATTGGCTAAATTCAAGAAAGTGATTCAATTTCTTCATAATTAGGAGAAATTAACATAAAGCAAAATATTCAAATAATCACCTGTAAACACCCTTTGTAATGTGAATGATAATCCATTTAGAATTTCCATTTGGGACATGATCAATTGCATCTTGAACACGTTTGAAATCCCCTTGCCCATTTGGATCAACGACAACCGTCCGATGGGCTTTGATTTTTTGAGTCAAGAGATAAGAGTCAATCACATTGTTCTTCAGGAGATGGCCATGCACAGAAATATCCAGGAAGATGAATAAATATATTGTAATAAGAACATAATTAGGTGAATGCATTTTTTTTTTGGTTTAATTTTTTTTTTTTTTTTTTTTGGGGGATGATGAATAAAATATATGCCTGGCTCAAATTTATCTGGGAAAAAATGTGAAGTTTGAGGGGGGGGGGGGGCTTGAAGAGAGGGTTTCCATCAATTTATGGTATTTATTGTGCAATTTTCTGAATTTAATTAGGAATTTATTGAGACATGAACTATATGCGAGGTTAATTTTTGTCCAAATAAAATAACTAGTACTAAAAAAGGAGGTGGGGAAAAATAGTTTTTTTTTTCCCCTATGATGGTTGAATATTGGCCAATAATACTTAACTAATTAATTTTCTTCACCGGATGAGATACTTCAATAGTTCATATAATATGTGTGTGTTTCAAGAGGGTTTTAAATATAATTCAATAGTGCACAAAATTGTATACATGACATATTCATCATATAGATGATATAGTTCTCTATGTAAAATGAAAATAGTAATACATACATATAAGCTTTCAAATTCACAGATATATTGAAAAGCATCACTAAAAGCATATTTAGGATGTGAAACTTATTCATCGTGATTTTTTTTTTTTTATAGGCATGACTCTTTAATTATCACGATTAATATATTTTTTTGTAATATAAATCACGTCATTCAGTTATCACTACTAATAATTTAATACTCCTGTTGTAATATAAGTCACACCCTTTAGTATTATGAGTAATACATTTTTTTATTAAAAAGTCACACTCTTCAATTATCACAACCAATACTCATTATTAATATAATTCACACTTTTTAACTAATTTCACATATTTTTGTGTGAAATTTGTTCACTCTATATATACTTTGCCATTAAGAATAGGATTAAAATCCAACTTTCATCCTCAACTCCCTCCAAATTTCACCTGCAAATGCCAATAATTGAAGCTGTAGCAAATAATACTAGCGAAGTAGATAAACTTATTAGATCGAAATTAATGTCTGAATAAAATATAATTATAAATTTATAACAAAACTATTTTAAAATTGGAACATCAAATCAAATTATGACAGAAAATTTACCCTCTGTTGCAGTAAATATTGCCCATACCCCTTTTTTGTGGTTGGTCCATCTCCATAAATGACAATATTACCATTGTGTTTGGACTGCATTGAAATCAAACATACAATGTCATGCTATTTTCTCTGTAATTTTAGGGAGTTAGGTCTTGTGGCAGTTGAAAACATTAAACATTTTCACAACTAAATAATGTTTTAGAGTGTTTTTCTTGTAGCACCACCACATATTTCACCATTTTTGCACAAAGTTCAGTATATATATCACAACACACTTATTTGAATTCTATTTTCTTTTTTTTTTTTTTCAATTATGAAAATGATGTATAGTCATTAAAAATAATCGATTAATTTAATTTTTCATGTACTAATTGTTAATGTAGATTTGAATCTTGCATGTAACTGATTAATCAATTGTCACACAATATATATTGACATGCATAGCAATCACATGAACATTAGTGTAGTCAAACTCCCATTTTGAATGCCCTCTTTGATAAAAAGTAACAAATTACTAAAGATGAAATAACATGTTACAAAGATATATGAAAAGTTAACATAAAAAAATGAAAGTTTTTAGAATTCTCACCGTCAAATTAATAGACATAAACAAGTCACCAACACAAATTAACACTGAACATATATCAAACTTTAGTATTAAAAAAACAAGAAAAGAGTAAAATAATAGTTATAAATAAAACCTCAATAAGAAAGTACTCCCACCCTCCCACACTTACATGTATTTTAATGTAGCACTAATTATTTATTATTATTAAAAGTGATAAAAAAATTTTTTTTACGAGGGTTGAAAGTAAAATAATATCATGCGTAAATTAAAGGATGTAAAGCTGCTCTTAGAGATGTTTGAAGGAGTTTTGTATAAGAGATAATTTTGCTTTATTATTCCCTCCGTTCGCCAAAAGTGTACTGACTTTTTTTAATTATCTGTCCACCAAAGTGTATTCATTCTTTTTATGGGCACCCCACTTTATCTTCACCTTTCATCTATCACTTAATTACTTATATTGTCATTGTATTTTACCCATAAACTTCACTATATTCATAAATGGATCCCACAATATTCTACAATACTCTTTACTTTTATCTACTTTAAAAAAAAAAAAACATGTTCCCAAAATTTGAGCATAATTTTAATAGACAGAGAGAGTATTATTTATAAAAATATTCAATTAAATAAGAGACTGATATTTTAAACAAATATAATGTTCAAATAAACATGAGAAGCAGGGAGTACAGTAAATGGTATTGAAATAATTCAACCATTCTTTTATTTCGCACCGTGTTAATTTTAGTCTACAATTCATTAGTTCCTCTGTCCCAAATTCGTTCGAACATTTACCATTTGATTCGTATTTTAGTGAGCGAGTTGTTTATTAATATTTGAAATGATAGTGTTACTCCTCATTTATCCTACCATATTTTAAAAGTCACTTTATCATTTTATATACTATAAACAACTCACTTAATAAAACACGAGCCAAAAAATGAAATGTTCAATCGAGTACGGGATGGAGGGAGTACTATTTTATAAGTGCATGTAATATTTTTAATTTTTTTTTATAGCTGATCTGTTCGTCTGTTGAGCACTGAATGAACTTAATTTCTGAACCCAACTCCCCACATTTCATGCACTATAAAAGGACTATGCTCATTCATTCACAAGCTCCTTTCTATACATGACACACAATAAAACACACATATATATAGATAGAGATGTTTTAATTTTTCTTCAAGGTCATTAACATATAACATCCCATATATATCTCCCTCAAAAAATTATTTCAAGACCCCTTTAATGGGAAATCCATTACACAACTTATTCTACTTATTATTCCAATTCTTGATTATTATTATTCTTGCTAATTTATGTTGGTCCAAACACACAAATGTAGCAAATTTTGTTTTTGGAGATTCATTGGTTGATGTTGGAAACAATAACTACATTGTTTCTATGTCTTAAAGCATATTTTGTCCCAAATGGGATTGATTTTGGTAAGCCAACAGGTCGATACACCAACGGAAGAACCATAGCTGACATTATAGGCAAGTTTAATTAATTATTCCCATTTTAATTCTTTTCGTTCTTTTATAATTCTTATCAGTACAAGAATAATTGGGGAGATTTAGTGATAGGTGCATTTCAAGATTACAACTTATTAATAGTTACAAAATTGTTGCACATATGTAAATACATTTACACTTTCAAATGCAAATTTAATTGTATATGCAATTATGTTTATACCTATTAGTAATTTGCTTTAAAAATTTGTATCTATTAGTAATTTTCCGAATAATTGACCCATAATGACATAATTTATGTTACTATACTTTCTCCAGGTAAAAAAATTTAACTACAGTTTACAGAGAACAATCTTTAATGATAGAATTTCGTGTTACTAAGACTTTTATTGGAGAAACTATATCATGACGAAATTTAATTATGTGTCAATTATTATTGTAATGTATTTATTTAATTATTAATTAAATGTTGTAATTACAGGACAAGAAATAGGTCTTAATGGGTTCACTCCTCCATATTTAGAACCAAGTACGAATGGAGCAACAATTCTTCAAGGTATAAATTATGCTTCTGGTGGAGGTGGCATTTTAAATACAACGGGAAATATTTTTGTAAGTTAATTTTTCTCTTTTATATGTAACATTTTAATAATATATATATATATATATATATATATATAACAATTACGTTATATTTTTAATTTCTTTAATTACACGTTCTCATAACACTCAAAACATAAACGCACTAGTTAGTATAAAGAATCGTCTGTCATAATGCAAAAAAAAAGAGAGTCATGTCATATAGGTTATGTTCAATCATAATCTTATATTTTGTTATTTTTTCAATTGTAGTAATTTTGGAGTCAATTTGATCCTTTTAATATCTATTTTGACTATATATTTTTTTCTTTTTTCAATTTTGATAATTCTTTGAGTTCAATTTTAGTCTTGTATATTTCTATTTTTTACAATTTGATCCTTTTTTTAAAATCAATTTTAGTCTTCTCGAACCAAAATTAAAAAATATATTAAAATATAAGACTGAATTGAGATGATCGAAATTACAGAACAATTTTTGAAATAAACTCCAACAGAATACCAAACGAAATGGGCCTCGTCCCACTTTTTTGTGCCCCTAGACACCCAACACGTGGTGGGACGTAATAAATCATAGAATTCGAACATAAATTTCGTCACATGGTAAACAATTTTTTCTTCAAATATCTTGAAAACATGGTTCATAATTTTGCAATCCTCATTTTTGCTAAATATGGCCTTATATTTTGTGGGTTTTGCATCTAAAAAATATTCTTGAAAACATATTTTTCGTACGGTGGGAGAATAAATTTGGATGCTCAGCTAGACAATTTTGAAAACACAAGAGAGGCAATAATCTCACAAATAGGCAATGAAGCAGCAAAAATCTTATTTAAAAATGCTTTATATTCAATCACAATAGGCTCAAATGATTTTATCAACAATTATCTCACACCAGTTGTATCTCAAGTTGAACAAGCCCTAGTTTCTCCTGAATCGTTTGTAACAGCCATGATTTCAAGATTCAGAGTTCAACTTATGGTAAGTATAATGAAAAAAAAAATTATTGTTTGTCCCATAATGTTTTTATAATCCTTTTTTCGTCTAAAAAATTTAATTATCCAATTTTGGTTCCATTTTTGTTGAAAAATAAAAAATTTTAATCGTTTTCGATCATGTCAAAGTTGGGAGTTTCCGAGCTCATAGCTGAGATAAACGCTGATTGTTACAATAAAAAAATATTTTTTTAAATTTTTTTAGAAAGAACCGGAGAATTTTTTCTAAGTTGCAGAAAAAAATAAAATTTTTAGTAACAATCAGCGTCCACTTTAGCTACGAGCTTGGAAACCTCCAATTTTAATCACAAGTGATTTATGTGTGTCCAAAATGACGTAATTTTCTGTTTTTCGAAAAAAATGAGACTAAAATTGGATAGTTAATTTTTTTGGGATAAAAAATGGATTATAGAAAAATTATGGGATTAATAATTTTTTTTCTCATAGTATGATATATTCCTTTTATTTTAATTAAAAGAAAACTAAATTTATTACATTGTTAACATTATTTTTAAATATTTTGACAGAGACTTTATGGTATGGGAGCTAGAAAAATAATTGTGGCTAATGTTGGGCCAATTGGGTGTATTCCATATCAAAGGGAAATAAATCCATCTGCAGGAAATGATTGTGTTGTTTTTTCTAATCAACTTGCACAATTATTTAATGGCCAATTGAAGAGTCTTTTGGAAGAAATTGGTGAAAATCTTCGAGGGTCGAAGTTTATTTATGCAGATGTATATACTATTGTTGATGATATAATTCGAGATTATACATTATACGGTACGTAATTCTCTTTTTATTTGTTTTTTTAATTGTTTTTAGGCAAAGTATAGGGTGAACAAGTTTTACGGTAAAACTAGTTAAGGAGTGTGACTTATATTACTAAATAATGTGATTTTTTACTATAAAAGGGTGTGACTTTTTAGTATAAAGGGTATGAGAGACTTACTCATAGGTACATTTCATGATTGCAACTTACAGATACAAAATAATTGTATATACATAGGTACATTTGCACTTTCGTGTGCAATTTTAATTATGTATGCAATTCCATTTGTACATATTAATAATTTGTATATAAAATTTGTAATCCATTAGTAATTTTCTCAAAGGGTATTACTCATAAAAGTGAAGGGTGTGATTTATATTATAGCAGAGATTATCGTAGTAATAATTGAAGGGTGTGACTTATATTACTAAAGTATATGACTTATATTACTAAAGAGTATGTCTATAAAAAAAAATTAGTTTCATGATGAACAAATTTCACAGCATATCAACTCTTATTTTTTCTTATTTTTATATGGTAGTGAACATAATATGTTATATCGCTTATCTAATTTGATTAGTTGAATATTCAATTGAAAAAAATGAACTTTGAGCTAGAAAAGTAAATTGGACGGCAGATATAATATCTTTTTACTCATCATAAGTCTCGATTAAACTTGTTTATAGTATAAAATTTATATCATTATATTTATAAATTAATATTACTATATTTATCAACTAATACTATTATAATTATAAAGTAAGACCATAATATTAAATATTTTTTGTATTAATTTATAAAAATAGTGGTATCAGTTTGTAAGTATAATGATACAAGTTTCATACTATGAACAAATTTCAAATGAGAGCTTTTGTATTTTTTTATTTTATTTTTATTTTAATATATTAGAGGTTAATATGTGTGTCTACGTATACACATTGGACCAATTCAATTTTTTGGCCACAAAATCAGTGATCATAAATAAAATTCATATAATAATCCCCCAATTAGTTACAATTTAGATTTTGGTTGGCATAATAAGATGCTAGTATATAATAGATTCAAATCGGTTAATGGCTATACTTAATATTTGCATTTATGATTATCATAATATGAAATAAGTGTGGTAGATTAATTGCAGTTTTAATTAATTGAAACCATTAATTAAATTCTATTTTATTCATTCGACATTTAAGAAACGGATATATTCTGATTTGGCGTTGAAACTAAATAGCAAAACTGATTACACCATATAGGTCGAAATTCAAGTACATATATAATGAGAGGTTAAATCCGTCTCATTTATTTTCTTCGATTCATGCACACTAAATTAAAAGAAAATATCATTAAAAATAGTTAAAAAAATCAAACATCAATGATATTTCAACTTTACAGTTATATTTTTCTTTGTTTACTATAAGCATAATTGAAATAATTCTAAACTTTTTTACAGGTTGGAATTTTTTAATGTGATTCCAAGCTCAAAGTCTCGAGTATCATCCTTCAATGTTGATTAATAATTTTGTGATCACAATCGCTCTCATAAAATTTGTTCATTCTATATAAAATTAATATCATTACATTTATAAATTAATATTATTATTTTTGCAAATTGATATTTATAGTATTTACTGTTATGATATTAGTTTACATGTGTAGTAATATCAAATGATAAGTGATATAATATTAATTTATAAGTATAATAATATACGATAAAAACTTGTGTGAACCAAAGTTCACCGTGAACTTTATTTTTTCAGTATCACTGTTATGTATAAAAATTATCATATTATGCATAAAAACTATTACTGTTATGTACAAACACCCTCACTGTTTAAAAAATATTTTATATTTTTAAACAGTGAGTTTTTTTTGTTATAACAAGTGATAATTTGTATACATAACAATGATATAGTTTATATATAGATTTAATTTACAAGAGTATTACTCAAATTTCATGTATGAACAAGTTTCGCGGGATATCCACACTTTTGTGATTCCATTTGCCAATTTTAATAAAATCCTTAATTAAGTTGTCATGATTTGGTTTTCCATATATAATTCTTTTTCTCTTAAATAATAGTAACGTTTTAACATTATTATTTTTAATTTCCACGTAGGATTTGAGAATGCAAATTCAGCTTGTTGCCATGTTGCTGGTAGATATGGGGGCCTAATTCCATGCGGGCCCACATCAAAAGTTTGTGAAGACACGTCAAATACGTTTTTTGTGACGCGTACCACCCAACCGATGCCGCTAACTCCATTATCGCAATGCGACTTATGCACGGACAATCTCCCGATATTTGGCCAATGAATATTAAGCAGCTGCTGGCTTTTCAAGCCTCTGATTAACACGTTTTTAAGTCCCACCCCAATGATCAGAAACACGTTTTTAAGCATTTATGTTGTTTTTGGATATAGGAATTAAAGTTTGTTTTTAGTTCCTCGACCCAAAAATAAACGTTTAAAAAATGATTCCTGTGATGTTCCCTTTTTGCAACTCAGCAACTGCGACTGTTTATTTATTTTATTGTTAAAGATTTGTGTCTAATTGTTGTATGTCTTGGAATTAAAGAAATTAACTTGTGTAATTTATTTAGAATTCTAAATTATCATTCTTTATATTGTACGAATTAATAATACGGGCTCTCCATTAATAATATAGTCGTAAAATTTCATAATCCAAAGTCAAATTTTTAACTCATACTCCATTACAAAACATATTCTGCAATTACCTTGTTTATTACTCTTTCAATGCAGCTGATATTTTCCATTTCAGTATGTATTGATTATTTTTCAATGTATTAAAACAATCTTATTTTTAAAAGTTATTTTTATTTCAAAGAATATTTATTTTTTTATATCATCTCTCTCATAAAGGTAAAATAGAAAAGAATGAGGCTAATTATGAATTCTAATAATGTTAAAAATAGATTTTATTAACATGTGTGGAAAATAAATGTATCTCAACAACAACAGAGAAAAATAACGGATAATTTCATAATAAGGCATGTACCGTATGATAATTCCAATATTAGTCCTGTTAATTTTCATTTTTTATTCAAGTTCTGAAGTATCAATTTTAATCATTTTTACTTGAAAATTTTAATTTTTTGCCAAATCAGGATGAGAGACGCTTAACTTGTTTAAAAATGGATAGGTTTTAAATTTGTCGGACTTTCGTAAACGTGGAGTGTCACTCAATCCGAAAAAAAAAAATTAGTTTAGAGAAATTGACCAATGGTAACGTGGAGCCTTTTTTGATTGGGTCATACTTAGGGATAAGAATAGGCGAGGTCGGGCCAAATTTGATATAGAAAAGTCTGGATCTAATATTTAATTTTGGGTCCAAATTTAGTCTGTTATCTCCATGGACTTTTTTTATAGATTAGACATGACATTTTTAGTAAATAGGCCAGACCTGAAAATCTTTTAAAAACCTATATAAAAATTATATATTTTTTCCAACCAAATATAAAAAAAATATAAATTACAACCTTACTAAAGCTACTATTTATCATCAAAAGTTCAAAATCACACCTATCAATATTTTAAGTGTCTCAATAACACAAATAACAATAATACTAACTGCTATTATTAAATTTTATCTATTTTATTAATATTATTTTTATATATAATTAAATACGTCGGCACGTTGAGCTTAATAGTCCTACGAAAAAACTCAAATCTGACCTATTTAAATAAGTAGATTTTAAAAAAGACTGAATTTGATTTATTTGTTAAACGAATCAAGCCGAATCAGACTTTAGTAGATCGACTCTCGGATAGCCTGACCTATTTTCAGCCCTAGTCGTATTTCATGTATGCAAATTGGCTGACATATAAAAATTTCCAAAATCTAAGAAAAAAAATTGATATCTTGAAATTAAAAATAAAAAAGAAAAAGTGACCTATTTCCAGCCCTAGTCGTATTCCATGTATGCAAATTGGCTGACATATAAAAATTTCCAAAATCTAAGAAAAAAAATTGATATCTTGAAAATTAAAAATAAAAAAGAAAAGACAAAATAATAGTAATGTGATAAGATAGGTGGTCCCGGTACATGCCTTATTTTGAAATTATCCGTCATTTTTTTATAAGTTCCGAAGTATCAATTTTGGATTTGGATCCCTCCAATTAGACATGACCTTTTCAGCTTAAAATTAGGCCAGATCACATCCATATGCAGATGTGTGTTGTGTACTCGATCTAACAACCTGCAGTTTAGCTGCGAATCTTGAAAGGATTTAAAACCTCCATCAATAAAAGACAAAATAGGTTTATCTTTAAAATAAACATCTTCCAAATCTATATAACATAACACAGTCAAATTCATGGATCTCACTCATAAATCCCCGCTTCAGCAATGGAGATCCCCGCGCCGCCACCGGAAAAGCTCATTTTCGTCCACCGCGACCCAAACGGCGTCGCATTCGTCATCATCAACCGCCCAAAATCCCTAAACTCGCTGACGCGGTCCATGATTGAGGACTTAGCTATGGCAATCAAGAGCCTGGCGTCCGACGATTCGGTTCGGGTCATCATTCTATCCGGGTCGGGTCGGGCGTTCTGCTCAGGCGTCGATTTGACGGCGGCGGAGGATGTTTTCAAGGGAGACGTGAAGGATGTGGAAACCGACCCGGTTGTTCAGATGGAGATGTGCGAGAAGCCTATAATCGGGGCGATTAACGGGTTTGCGGTTACGGCTGGATTCGAGATTGCGTTGGCTTGTGATTTCCTGGTGGCGTCGAAGGATGCTAAGTTTATGGATACTCATGCCAGGTGGAGTTTTTTTTCTTCCCTTTTTGAGATTTCGTGTAGATTTTGGTTTCTGTTTTGGGGGTTTAATCGTGATGAATTGTCTTTGGCTGCGTAGGGTAATTAATTGTCGATGCTTAATTGGTTAAAGTACTTTCTGTGGATGTGTGAATGCGTAATTGCATTGATTAGAGATGATGATATACTGTTTTGAGTTTGATTGAATTTATTGTAAGTGATTGGTTAGACCGGGTGTTGATGATTGCTGAGTGAATTAGCTTAAATGAGTACTAATTGAGCTAAAGAATATGGTAAACAAGTCCCCTGTTTCACTGAACAGTATTAGTACTTGTTTCAAGTGAACGGTATCCTCTGTTTTCACTTAATGGTATTACTTGGTCAGTATTAGTCTATTTCACTAAGCAGTATTCCTTGTTTCTATATAACCGTATCAGTTGCAGCAGTTTCATACTATGAACAAGTTTCACGGGAGAGTTATTCAATGATATTACTTCTTTAATCACATGTCAACTTGTCTATTTGATACATCTTCTGCTTTATTTAGCATTTTTTATATGATGTATACTGGAATTAGCGGCCGCCATTTAAAACTTTTCACTGTGTTTACAATGTTATTAGATTTCAGAGTTATATGGATTATCTAGTTGAATTAATGTCATCAGGTTTGCTGTAGTTACATCTATGGTGTGGAGAAGTATCTTGCTATACATGCCTTATGATGGGTTTGATTTTTTAGGTTTGGAATATTTCCTTCTTGGGGCCTGTCTCAGAAGCTTCCACGCATAATAGGGCCCAGTCGAGCTCGAGAAGTGTCGTTCTCAGCCACGCCTATAAATGCAGAACAAGCTGAAAAGTGGGGCTTGGTGAATCATGTTGTTGAAGGAGGTGAACTCTTAAAGAAGGCTCGACAAATTGCAGAAACAATGGTTAAGAATAATCAAGACTTGGTGCTGAGGTACAAAGCAGTTATGAAAGATGGACTTAAACTAGATCTTGGCCATGCACTCGCTCTTGAGAAGGTAATCACTGTACTTTTATCGTTTGCTACTACTAATGTGAAAATTTCCACCTTTTTACTATTGATAGCCCGTTTTTAAGATAGAATACTGGTAACACTTTACTATGCTTCTTTAGCTACACAAAAGAAAGTGAAAATGTGAAACAAAATTGAGTTCGACTCTTAAACAGTGGGACCTGGGAATTTCAAGTTTTTGTTGCTTGAATTTATCCTTGAAATGCCTACCGAATATAATGTTGTTACCATTCTCCATGTTTCGTATGGTTTTTTAGCGGGAGTAAGTAATCTGCTGCCATAATTTTCTCTAGTTATGGCTTCAATGAGTGATCTAGATATTATTCCTTGTTACATATCAGAACTTGCTAGAAAGAACTACGACAATTATCTGAAGTTTTCTCTTTGATCTTCCACAAATCTTTCGTGATGGTTTGTTGGTATGCCTTATATAAGATCTTAGAAGTGTTTGTAAAAGATTTATATGTATATCGACGCAAGGAAATTGTTAGGCAGCTCGTAGTTTGTTCGTTGGCCACTTGATTGTTAGTAACTAGAATGTTAATTATCATTACTATCACTTGCAGGAGAGGGCTCACCAATATTACGACGGGATGACTAAGGAGCAGTTTGCGAAAATGCAGGAATTTATAGCGGGTCGAGGCTCAAATAAAAGGTCATCGAAATTATAATTGTAATCCTTTTGTTTCTTGTTGGGACAAATAAGGCCATGTGGAATAAGGCAATGGATAATTGGATATGTTTACTTGTTAATACTTATCTGAAGTATTTGTACGAATGATCCTTGTATCAAATTCTAGTTGAGATGTCTCTTGTGTATTTCATCTCAAGATTATTTGTACATCTTTTGAATTTCTGAATCTGGAATTTATATCTCTCAGTTCAAACACTGAAACACAACATAAAGCCTCGATTCTTAATTAGTGTAGAGGATATCTTTTATGTGCTAATTTTGTTTTTAGAAAAGCACTTTTTGACGTGAAAAATATAGGAATACATTTTCTGTATGAACAGTCGAGTTCTATTATAGAAAAGATAAATCGAAAATTCAATGGTTTTGGAACTCAATCAAAGATAAAAGTCATTTTACATTGAGAACAGTACAGTGAGCATACTCCATTAAAGTAATCTGGTATCCTAGTTGAGCTAATTAAAAGACAAATTCTTATGAAACGGTTGGATATATGAAACAAATTCTCAATAAATATATTATATGATCCATAGATTTACGAGATCTCAATTCAGTTACATTTTAAAAAGAAATAAAATTCAAATCTCAAAACTCCGTCTTACATAAGAGTGGGTCTCCTGTGCACCAAATGCATCGTGCACTCGAGTATAGGAGTGACTCATTAAGAAAATGAGACTTTGCAATTAATGGAAAGAAAGATCCACAATAAAAAATGGGTAGGGTCAAAGTGAGTCACAGATCTAAAATCTGTGCACCAAGTGCACATGAGACATTGCCCTTACATAAAATTCACTATATTAAAACTATCTTATCATTTGCAAGATGAACTATATATACACAATAAATCTTCACTTCTTTACCACTTCCCCCAAAAACAGAGACATGAATAATATATCCACACAAACAAACAGAAAAACAATTGAATCTGTAAGTACAAACTCATAGCCCTCTCACATAAACAACAAAAAATAAAAATGAAAAAACTTTTAAATCAAGATTTGGGCATCAGATAGCTCCCCACCATTCCATGCTACTTCAAACTTCAAAACTCCATTACTACTACTCCATTCAAACTCAATGCTCTCATCATTCAACACAATTTTTACAGGCTTCAAACTTGAGTAAGCCAAGAACTTGCCAGCCCCTTTAATCTTCATCGAATAACCGACGTTTTCGCCTTCCATTTTCTGCTCCAAACATTGGACAGATCCACCACTATTGAACATGTTTTCCAGCCCAACCGCAGCAAACTCGATCTTCTCACTCATTTCGTGAACAGGAACGATTGTGACGATTTCAAAGGAAGACGGTTGGAGAGTGACATTGAGCTTTTCACAAGCTTTCATCAGGTGAAAATCTCCTGTTTTGTGAAGGTAGATGGCAAAGAGTTTGTTGTTTCGGAATTTAGAGGTGAATTCCTTCTGTTCCCATTCTACGTCGTCCGGGGATAGGAATCCGGATGTCGTTTTGTAGCATTCGGGATATGCTTTGCACTTGTGTTCTTCTGGGTCCCATCCCGCTCCTTGACAGTTGAACACTCCAATCACCCCTCCAAACTGCAAACATAACGGATTCAGGATTTAACATGAAATACCAATTTTGACCTTCTGAACTTATAAAAAATAATAAGTAAAGTCATTATGGCACGTGAAAAAACTAAAACACCCTTCATAATGTCGAAAAAAGAGCGAATTTTGCTATTTTCTCGTTCTGTCACACTTTAAGCGACTAAAAGAACCCACATACTCGAATCTTAACTTCAAACGTGGATTATTAAATCGTTCATTTTCTTGAAAACACTAGAATAGAACTATCATCTCAAACATACCTTATTTAAATTCCAAAGTTTAAGCAATGTTTTCCATCAAAGAGAGGGTTCTCAAAGAGACAATCCCTTGTTGGAAGGGCATAATGCTGGCATCTAAGTATGGTACCATCAGGCAACACAAGTTTCCTCAAAAGATCGAAATCATGGCGACCAACTTTGTCACTAACGTAAACCGGGCCCCCACATATGGCCCGTGATGCACCATGAAACTCGGCACAGAGATGATCCGATTGAAACATGTCCCAATCGGGCTGAACAAATTGGCCTTGCCATAAGCTATTGTAACTACAATGGATCATATGAACACCTTGTAGCCAATAAACGCCCATCGGGTCACCATTAGGGTCCTCGAACCAAAAATCATCGCCTGCATGATTAAGCCCGTTAGAGTTATACTGAATGATCATCTGGGTGCACCGTGCACTTTAGAACCATGCAACTTGTTTATACTGAAGCGTGCAACTATTTTTCCATATTAATAGTTGCACGATTCAGTGTAAATAAGTTGCATCTTTCAGTATAACAAACTGCATGGTTCAAAAATGCACTATGAATACACGGTGCACCTGGATGCATACAAGACTTAGCCTAAAAAATCGGGAAAAGGTGTATTTACCAACTCTTGCCATGGAAATTTGGTTTGTGGCTAGGAAGAAAAAGTCATTGCATTGCTCCATGCTAGCAATAAGGCCACTCCCACCAAAGTTTTTTCTAAGGGATTTATTTAGGCCATCATAATATGCCTTGGCAAGCTTTACCCTGCCTCCATGGTCCTCACTTACGTACTCCAAAGTCTAATCACAAACCAAAAAAATTGATTAAAATAAATATTTAAGAAGGAATTCAATCTTTATCCATACTGCACTATATAAGAAAAAGTTAACTGCAAGCTTTAGTGAAACTTTGCCCTTTTCTTAATTTTTGGGACACACTAAATATAATCTGTAAAGGTCATATTTGTCATTTTATATAGATAATTATAAGTATTAAATGACTTTCTTAATTTTTTGAAACCCAAAGAAACGACAGTTAACTTGTGCATATGTACATGAATTGATGCTCGAGTAGAAGTATTTAATAGAAGTATTTCTACCATTGGAATTGCAAACAAGCCCGAAGTATAACTTTCTTCATATATGCACAAAATTGGCCTTGCCATAAGCTATTGTAACTAGAATGGACCAAACTTTTTCAAAATAGAAGTATTTCTACCATTGGAATTGCAAACAAGCCCGAAGTTCAGGAAATCATGATTTTGTGCATATGTACATGAATCGATGCTGGAGTAGAAAAACGACCGAGAACTTACATGAATGACGTCGACTTTCACTCCACTAACCCCGACATCAGCAAGATACGAATGCATCGCCTCGTAGAGCTTGTCAGCTTCCCCCGGATCAACGAGCCCGATCCCGCCTTTTTCAATCATAACAACAGCCAAATCATACATAGTCTTGTCCAACCCCTCACTTGCTTTAGCCCTAGTCACTTTTGTGCTCAAATGAGTAGTACTAGGCCTTACTCCACCCCATGCTCCACACAAAGCATGCCACACATAAACATCCTCTAAACCCGAAAAAACTCTCTTCAAATCGCCTATCAAAGCCTTCAATCCTCGTTCCCCTCCCTCGCCCCCTTCCTCCTCGTTCAGATACTCAATGGTGGATCCCTCGGGGAGGGTAGAATCGTCATTTCCACCTTCCTTCATCGCCTTCTTTTTCTCCGCGAGCTCAATCATCTCCTTGAACACCTCATCATGCTTTTCTTGATCAAATCGGGGCGCGTTAGGGCTCAACATCGTCCCACCCCGATACTTACCAAACTTATCGTTTTCTTTAAATCTATACAATCTACAGAGCATTTGTGACCCTAAACCGTTTAAATCCTTCGAATCTTGCAACGGGTCCCTCGTGATCCATGTTAATGCTCTGCCATCCATCGTCGATGATCAAGAACTTCGGTGGGACCCCGTTTTCGGATAAGCTCTTCACTCCATGCCACACCCCAACTGGCTCAACCGTGAGGTAAAAAGCATCCCAAGTGCACCAACCAAACCTATCTATAATTCTTGGTGCCATTTTCTCATGCAACAACCTAAATGACCCCATATGAACACGGAGAGACGACAAGGCGTGTCTCATGAGGTCATACGGGTTATCTCCCACGTGCAAATACGCGCATGAAGTGAAGGCATCCGCCTTCACTTTAGTCGAGCCACTCTCCACGCAAAGGACAATTTCGCCCCTGGACCCTGCATGAATGGCTGACCTAAAGCTCCCTTCTATAATAGGGAGTATTAGGACATAAGAATTGATCTCAGGAACATGTAGCAAGATCATTTGTGTCTCCATTTGAAGATCAGAGGAGCTCGTCCCGACCCACATTGTCGACCACCATGTTTTGAATCGAAAGAGGCTTAGGAATTTTCGGTTGTTGAATTTTCCGATGGGGTTGAGGATTCTGTGGCTGGGGGTATTTACGGAAAGGCCTAAAAAGGCGCCAGATTCAGAATTGGATGAAACAGAGTTAAGGACATGTTTGGGGGGTGGGAAATCAGAGGTGGATGAATGAGGGATTGAAGAGAAACTTGAAAGAGTTATGTTGTTTGGAACTTGAGACAAAAGTGTTACTCCATCTATGCAAACTTCCCTGTTTGGAGACAATGAAAATCTTGAAGATTGGACTTTTTCCTTTTGGAAATAACTGGAATTTTTTTCAAGAAACAAGTTGGGAGGTCCCATATGTATGGTTCAAATAATTGGTACCAAAATCTATAATGGAAAAAAGGAGCAAGAATCAAATATAGAAATTCCTATGATCAATGAAAGTGGAAAGAAGTTTAGTGATTGATTGAAGTTAGTTTGAGAATTTAGTGGGGGAAATTGGATTATTTATAGAGGAAAAAAATGGATAATCTAGAGTGTTAAATTTGTTGACTTATAGTGGTACATGATATTATAATGGCCCTACAATTTATTGCTTAATGAAGTCATCTTTTGATGATGAATTCTGGTCCGTTGATTTCTCATGATCAATGCCAAGTGGTAGTTAATTCAATTCAAGATTTTGATATATTTGTCGGTTGTATAATAAAGGGGACATAACCCTTAATATATATTTAAACAAAAACTACTCGAATTAAAAAAAATTAATAAAAAGCAGCATTACTTACGTAAGAAAAAACCGCCGTGGTGGTGAGGCGGAGACGTAAATCGATCGTCGATGACTTTTAACACTTTTGAGAAAATGTGGGTATAATTTGTGTTAGGTTGTCACAGTTTTTTATATGAGGCAAAAATCGCCCATATGAGTTTTTATCTTATAATAATATCGTAAAAGCATATAATACAATTACTTACGCATATGAATATTTAAATTAATTTTATTTAGAGTTGTTTTTAAGATATAACTATAGGGGTGTAAATGAGATGAGTCGAGTCAAATAGTGTCAAGCTTGAAATCGACTTAATTAGAAAACTCGAAACTTGACTCGAACTCGATCTCAATAATTTTGAACTCGAGCTCGACTCGATAGAAAGCTCGAAATACTCGAACTCGATTAAGCTCGCGAACCTACCGAACCTATTATTGTTAAGCTCGAGCTTGACTCGTTTAACTTCAAGTTGATTTTAATCTTTTATCAAGTTGAAAACGAATAGCTCGCTCACCCTGGTTGGTAGTGTTTGGCAAATGAATTTCTGACAAAAATTCATTTAACCTACTACTTGATTAGTTATTAAAGTGAAAGCTATGTTTTAAAACCTAATCCATAAACATAACTGTCTCCTCTGTGATGATCAAAAGAATTTCAAAGAGACAAAGATCCAAGAAATATTTGACACCTTGAAAAGCAGTTAAGATTCTGGTGGGCCCATTCAGTTATCCTACACGTGTCAATCAAAGATTGGGCAGAAGGGTAGTTGGTCGGTATAAAAACGCGGTTTCTGTATCAAACGGTTGGATTTGTTTGTTCTTTTTCCTTTTCTACTTTGGTCGGTTTGAATTAATCCCAAAATTGGACCTGAATTAGTAGTTAAATTTAATCGCATATGGGCCACAATAAGACTACTTTAGATATTGAAAAGTAGAGTATTTTCAGTATATTTTTGAAAAAAGTATTTTCAGTATATAAAGTTATAAATTAATTTTTTTATTTGTTCAATATTATAATATTTTTTATTTTTCAAAAGTGGGATATATAGTATTTTTATTGTTCCTGACTCCCTTGAAAAGATTGAAGTTAACAGTCATGATTTGAAGATGTACATGTATTAGATAGCTTTTGCTTTTGAGTAATAATCATAATATGTGAAAAGTAAATTACACTATATAAATAAATTGCTTTTGATGAGCTCGATCAAAATAATTGTTTTGAACTCGATCGAACTCTTGGGAGCTACTAAGTGCATGTTTGCAAACTTAAAAAATAAAATGAGTAGAAGTATTTTTAAAAAAAAAGCTATTATAGACTAACTTTTATAAAAAATAAGTGTTTTTACCATTTTAATAGGGTTTGCAAACAGGATGTGAGTCTGTTTACATAAGTGTATCATCTATTTAATTTCCTTTAAATTTAAAACTAAATCTTATAATCCTTAGTTACATAAGTTCAAATAATATATAAATAAATATTACACCGAGTAGAATGAATACACCTTATAATTTATATTCAATAATTCAAACCGACTTCCTTTTTACACCCACCATTCAAAATAAAATAAATTTGTGTATTTGTTAATCCATCATCATCATCATTTCATCATTAATATTATAATTTTGTGTGATGTATATAGAAGAAATCACATAAACCACACATTCATAGAATGCATAGGTGGGCAATGCCTATGTATATCTAAATATATATTTCTATTTAAAGTCATATAGAAAATTCACATAAATGGAATTAATGAGCACGGGCCACAAATATATAATTTTTTGACATTTCACCTACCTCTACAAATTTAAATATTTAAACATATCAATTAAAAAACTAAAAGGCTCTCTAAAACATATCAAATGTTGACATGTTGTTGAACTAACCGCACACTCAATCTCACAAAACTTGTCCTATTTCATCTTCACACAATTAAGATGTACTACTATTTAATACATTTAGAAATTTCTATCGCTCTTATTTAATATTGTTAACTAATGTATGATTAAAGACAAATTCTCATGTGCACCATTTGTACCAAATCAATTTGGTGCAATTTAATTTTAGGAGTTCTTTTTCTAATTTCTTTCAGTTTTTTTTTTTTTTTAATTTCAATTTTTTTTAACTTTAATTTTTTTTCGGCCCGAAACCAAACCCGGCCTAAGTGGTTCATGGTTCACTCGGCCCAAGTGGTTCATGGTTCACCCGTCCCGAATGATTCATATATAATTTAGGGTTCATTGATTAGGGGTTACGGTTTAGAGTGTATAGTTCATCCAAATTAAAATTGAATTCAATTTCACCTTGTACAATTGGTGCACACAAGTGTCACCCATGATTAAAATATAAAAAAGGAAAAACTAAGAAAACATTTCTAATAGGCATGAGACTTAAGAGTATGCTCATTTTTAGGCCTCAGGTTCGAAATCTTTTAGGTGCAATCAACTCTTAAGATGGGTCAACCTATATAAAGATTTGCTCTGATTTGAAGTGAGCCTCCCCTAGTGTTAGGTATATTATGATCCCCGCATTAGTCGATCTTCGGACCGAATACTGAGTTATTTAAAAAAAAAGAGAAAGAAAAAAAACCAATTGTATAAATACATAGCTAAAATGCTTCTTAGACCGTGGGCCAATCTTTGCTTAAAAGCCCAGCCCACCATGCCACATAAATGCTCAGGTTACTCACACCTACTATTTTAGTATATACACCGTCTAGATTAATACACCATTCATATGATAAATACACTTCTTTTAATTTTTCTAAATTCTAATTTATACTTTCTTGTACACTCCCTCTCATTTTTCCCATGTAAAAATTCGGAAATTTTTTTCGAATTATGTACATGAATTCAGATTTTTTTTTTAACTTACTATAAAAATCGAAAATATTTTCAAACAGTAGGATCAATATTTCACATGTAAACCGACGGAAAAACTTTTCGTAGTTATTACAGTAATTCAAAAATATTTTTCGAATAACATGAAAAGTCTCGAAAAATATTTCCAACCAGAATGACCATTTTTTCACATGTAAAATTTTGAAAAAAAATATTTCGGATTACGTACATGAATTCGGAAAATTTTCTTGAACTTACTATAAAAATTTAAAAAATATTTCTGAATAGTAGGATCAATATAAACAGATGGAAAAGATAATTTTGACATTTTATATGTCTATTTAAAAAATGATAAAAATGTGTATTTAGTACAACCTGAGCCCCACATAAATTATTCAATGTCGCTTTTAGGTCCATATTGGATTATGAAGAAGCCCATAAAGGAGCCCAATAATCCCAATAATCTGGGTCCGGCCCGGCCCATATTCGTGAAATTCAGCTCAGTTCTCAGTCAATCGATTTCTCAAACTGAGAACCCAGACAATAAGCTGAAAGAAAGTTGAGAAAAGACGATGAAATTCAACGATTAATGCACGATATTGAGTAAAGATTGTCCAGAGTTGCTCAAAATTAGTTAGTTTCCGCGGATTTTAATCGATTTTTCGATTTTTTGAGCAGCATGAAGCGGATTAAAATCTTCTATTATCTATTAGGAGTTTTATTGAGCCCAATTTTGGTAGAATCTGCGCCACAGGCGTACCGTAGAGACCCAGGGCATCCGGCTTGGCACCATGGGGCATTCCAAGATGTCAAGGATTCCGTTCGATCTGATTTGCGTCAGATGCTTCACTCTCGCGCTGAGGTACGAATCACACAGTAAACACGCGACTGTGTGTGCGTAGGTAGAATTCATGTTACTGTTTCGAGCTGTTTGTGTGTTTTAATTGTTACTATTGTGTAGCGGTATAAATTGTGAGCTGTAATGGCAATTCTGAATTGAGCTGCTTTGAATGAATTTGAACTTCTCAGTTTTTTATGTAATTTTTTTACCTTTTCTAATTGTTATCTGTATAAGCTGGTGGGTGTTCTGTTTGATCAGGAATTTTTGTGAAAATTGAAATGGTTTTGAAGCTTTTGAATTGTGGCATAGTCTAGCAAACTGATGTTTATTTCGTTATGAAAATTGAGTTTCTGTTAATCATCTTTCTTTGTAAATAATTCATGGACTTCTGATCATCATTTTCAATTATAAATACTACATGAAGCTAAGTTGTCCCATTGTCATTGTAGTTGCCATTATATTCTTGTTGTTTATAATACCACGAAAGTATTTGGTAGGATGTTGTAATCAGCATGACAAGTTAAGCCCAGTTTTTATCTGTTCAGTAATGGCTAATAGCATTTAAAAACTAGTTAAATAGTTAACCCGTTCGAGTGATCTTGATTTCCTATCCGTTACATCATTACCTCCTTAACAGGTTCCATTTCAAGTCCCTCTCGAAGTCAATGTGGTTCTTATTGGCTTCAATGGTGATGGAGGCTACAGGTATACTGTAGATTCTCAAAAGTTGGAGGAGTTTTTGAGAGTCGGTTTTCCGTCTCACAGGCCTTCATGTTTAGAGACTGGCCAGCACCTTGTTATTGAGCATCATGTAGTGTTTAATGTGTTCCCGGTAAGTTCAGTTTTGCCTCGGATTTAAATACCACTTTGCTTGATATTTGTGATCAAGCCTTTGATAATGTATTTCTTATTGTGGAACCCCGTCAAAATGGAAATAGTAGAATTTTGTGCTCATAGTACTGAATATAATGATTTATCTCTTATTATGTGTATCTGTATTCTTGTATATTCAGTTACATAGAGAAACCATTTCCTGGATAAAGCTGATGGAGTAGTTGTAGGAAAGGTGGGTCATTCAAAGAAGTGCCTTCCTGATGGACTATTTATCAGCATTTATCGTTGTTTTGACTTTAATGAGTTCAACTCCTTTTAGGACAATTCAATAGTGCTGTGACACAAAAATCTTAAATCAATAAGAAGACAGAATGTAGATATGACGAATAAGTAATAATTAAATTAAGAAAAAGAAGGGCAAACCGAATCTTCATTTAAAAAAATTTAACCATGATCTTTTTTCGCTTCTCTCTACAGGCTGGACAGCCAGAATTGATAGCATTAGAGAAAGCACTGAAAGCAGCCATGGTTCCAGCTGGCAATGCAAGAGAGGTGACACCATATGCATATTTTGGCTCTCTGTGAGAGTTGTTATTTTCTGGACTTTATGAGGGTTTCTTTAACTTTATAGCTATCAGGCAGATTTTGGAAGGGAAGTTCCATTGTTTGAGGTGGAAGCAACAGCTGTTGAATCAGAATTTGAGAAGCTCTACTCTTACCTGTTTGACTTAGAAAATGGGGGATTCCCTGTCGAAGAAATGGACAGACCCAAGCCAACTGCTATTTTTTTGGTTAACTTTGATAAGGTCAATTTTCTGAATCTTGATATTTCCCAGCAATGTTTAAAGGTCAAAGTTAGTGAATTTGACTTCTTTATTGTTTTCTGGGAAATTAATCTGAAAGTCATATATTACTTGTCGACTTGAAGTAGCTCTTTTCATAAAATCTTGGAAACTGAATGCCTAGTTATTATTTTATTTTACAGGTAAGGATAGATCCTAGAAACAAGGAACTTGATCTCGATAGTTTGATGGATAGCAGAATCCCACCTCTTAATGAAGAGGATATGAAGAAACAAGAGGGGGATTACATATATCGTTACCGTTACAACGGAGGAGGCGCATCTCAGGTTTGGCTTGGATCTGGAAGGTATAGTAACTTATGGTTATGCGTCAAAGAATCCCAGTTTTGACTTTTGAGTCTATTTAACGCAAAAAATTCAGGGTCATGGTCAAATACAACATAGCGTCCAGTCTATTTCGCTAGAATTTTTGCTCTTTCCTGTAGTAAGCCTTTTTTTCTTTCCCTAAATTTTAATGTTCCTTGATCATGTTCCAGATTTGTTGTGATTGATCTCTCTGCTGGACCTTGTACTTACGGGAAGATTGAAACTGAAGAAGGAAGTGTCAATTCTAGAACACTACCTCGATTGCAAAATGTGTTGTTTCCTAGGTCAGGTTCTGTTAATGAGCAGTCTGCCCATGATGTTTTTGTTGGACGACTAGGTGCTGTGATTGCAACCACGGTAGAGCATGTTTTGGCCCCTGATGTTAGGTATGCTTTTTATACTCTCGTTAATAGCCCTGGATCATAGGTGTTGTTATATGCACCAAACAAGTGATACTATCTTGCTTTAATATGTGCATCTGTGCCAGCTTATAGTTTTCTATCTATCATGAATACAAGTGATACTATCTTGCTTTAATATGTGCATCTGTGCCAGCTTATAGTTTTCTATGTATCATGAATACAAGAGTGATTGCACGAGTTCTTCGTCAGAAACTGTTTATTTAAAATACCCGATTTATCTTGAGAATGATATGAAAATATGTAAATATTGGTTTTGGAAAAGTGTCATTCTATTAATCTGACTTATTTTATCATCATATTCAAGTGGCTCCAACTTGTCTGGATTTTACTATCAACTATCACTCCAAGTCAAATCTACACTAATCTATAAGGGTATGTTTGTTTCGCGACTACCCCAGCAAGACTTTGGACTTTACAATCTCAAATCCCCATTTGTTTTGAAATTTAAAGTAAGGAGTTTAAAATCCTATTAATCCTACTCTATTTCATCACCTACTAATACTCTACTTTTTATTCTCTCAATACACTCACATCATCTACTTTTTTATTCTCCCAATACACTCAAAATAATATAATAGTATCACATCAATCAACTTTTTCATCATCCTACCCTATAAAATCCCACAATAAACATATACTTTAACTATTCATCAAGATTTTGAAATTCTAGGATTTCAAAGTCCTGGATTTCCCATGCCCACTATAATCCCAAAACAAACATACCCTAATAGTGTAGACTGTTAAATGTCAATAACACGGCACCAGGAAAGCCCTGTTGCTTTCCTTGTGTCATTGCTCTGCAACATTACTTTCAACTTTGTGACATTCCTATTTATATCTTGGTTATCTCGTTAATCAGTACATATTGTTTTTTCTGTCTCTGGCTTGGGTGGTTTAATATGTGTATCTTGCCCCTTTCCCCAATGATAATTTTTGCTTCTTTGGACCAGGTATGAAACTGTTGATATGACTACTAGGCTACTTGTTCCTATTATTGTCCTTCAGAATCATAATAGGTACAATATCATGGTGAAGGGCCACAATTACAGTATAGATGTTGAAGCAATTGAGTCGGAGGTGGGAGTTGATTTTTTTTCATGCTTAGTGGTTTGTTCAAGTCATGATTTTGATAGGTCTATAAACCTTTATAAAATTGAATTCTTCTGTTGTGTTGAATTTTGGCTCGACTGTTTTCAGGTTAAGAAGATGGTTCACCAAGGGCAGGACGTTGTGATTGTTGGGGGTTCACATGCACTACATCGCCATGAAAAGTTAGCCATTGCTGTATCAAAAGCGATGAGGGGTCATTCCCTTCAAGAAACCAAGAAGGATGGACGCTTTCATGTTCATACAAAGACATATTTGGATGGGGCTATTCTGAAGGAGGTAGGTTCCTTGGATTTTAGCTAATCTTTGACCTTCCAAATTAATAAAATACATGGGCTGCTAATCGTGTTAAATCGTGATGAGATATTGGAAAACTGAAATATCATACCTCTGGTCTGATGTACATTTGATTTCCTTGAACTGGCAAGTGACAACTTTGTTACTGCTGTTCTGTTTATATGGTAATAAAAAAATATTGAATTATCTTGATTTTTACCTTTATATCATACTAATTTCAGGAGATGGAACGATCTGCTGATGTGCTTGCCGCAGGTTTACTTGATGTATCTGACCCAACCCTTTCGAGTAAATTTTACCTTCGCCAGGTTGGTTGTACTTATATTTGTAATGCTTATGGGATATGGGATATTGGTGGCAAGACCATAGTATTATTAGGTCGTGCAATTTCACTATTAGTATTGTCTCTTTTCATACATTTCCATCTGGTTGTTCCTGAATGTTAGCTTCTTTTTAGACTTGGATGGATGAAGCTGATGGAACTGGTGATTCCGTCCTAAAGCATAAACCAATTTGGTCTACGTATAATTCAAGGCGTCAAAAGGATAAGAGAAAGAAATCAGAAAAGAAGAAACAAGGAGACTTGTACCGAACTTATGGAACTAGAGTTGTTCCAGTGTGAGCCAAGTTATCCTCTTCTAGTTTCATGAATGAATCTACATTATAAGTCCTTAATTAA
The DNA here is from genome assembly GCA_037126765.1 of Stenogyne calaminthoides. Classification (NCBI taxonomy): domain Eukaryota; kingdom Viridiplantae; phylum Streptophyta; class Magnoliopsida; order Lamiales; family Lamiaceae; genus Stenogyne; species Stenogyne calaminthoides. Next base: position 39,382,683 of record JBBCBC010000003.1, on the reverse strand, counting down.
TATAGTATATTAGGTATAACAATAAATTTTCTATGATTGAGTATGACGATTCCAATAACGGTCCTTCCCTATTAAGTGTTTGCTTTCCTGGTAGTAATACTTTTTTTTAATATTACAAACAACTAATTCCCTATTGCAGCTTTGTTCTATCGTTGGCTGATGTGGATGATCACCTTATGATGGAAGATGAAAGTCTTGTATGGACGAGTAAAGATGTAGTTATTGTTCTTCAACATCAAACTGACAAAATACCTCTCAGGTAATTTGGCTGGCATATTGTGTCTAAGCTTCACAGTTTTGATCTTCAATAGTCATGTAGATTACTGACGAGATTATGCATTGTTATGGCTGTGCTTAGAGTCTGTGTCTCTCAAACTTAGAAGCAGTAATACATGTAATGTGGTTAGTGAAGAATCTATGATCGAAATTATTGGTCCATGATAAGGTCTCGACTGTGTGGTTGTATATCATTCAAATGTACTCAAGGGTTTATTTACTTTTTTCCCCTAATCATACTTTTAAAATTTTCCTCATCTCCTTCATTGGTTGGGCAGTTATGTTTCTGAGTTAGAGAGAAGATACGCTATACCAACACAGGTTCAGCGCCATATATTAGCTGGGCTGGCCTCTGTTGTGGGTGGATTAAGTGCACCATATGAAAAGGCTTCTCACGTTCACGAGAGGCCTGTCGTGAATTGGCTCTTGGCAGCTGGTTGTCTTCCATTTGGACCATTCTCCAACACATCTCATATTAGTCAATTACTACGCGATATAGCACTGGTAAACACCCCCCATCCCCATTTAAAATTTGTGTCCTTATGGAGTCTTGAAGTGGTGCCAATTTGGCTGTACACAAGATTATACTTACTAAAGATCTCGCGAGTCATCGAAGTTTGAAATATATATCTTTAATTTTGCAGAGGAACTCGGTATATGCTCGTGTTGATTCTGCCCTTCACCGAATTCGGGATACATCAGAGGTGTTTCCATCATCACTCAGCCATTTTCTTTTTAATTACAAATCCTTGAAAAATATCCGTGTTAACATTTTCTCTAAAGGCTGTTCAAGCCTTTGCTGCAGAACACCTGAAAACCCCATTGGGAGAACCGGTGAAGGGTAAAAAGAATAAGTCTAGCACTGAGCTTTGGTTGGAGAAGTTCTACAAGAAGAAAACCAACCTACCAGAGCCATTCCCACACGAGCTAGTCGAACGATTAGAAAAGTATCTGGATGTAAGTCTTCTCTTCTCATATACTCCCTTCATTTTTTAATACATGTCATTCTAGAATTAAACTACAAATTAAGATAATAAATTTTTGCCAATATTGTCCTCAGTTAATTAGACCACAAATAAATATCCCTAAATTAGAGGAAAGATAAATGGAAAGATTTGTGGGAGATTAATTTTATGAATTGAAAATTGATAGGGGTAAAATTGAGATACTTGAGGAAAAGTAATAAAAATGACATCTATTAAAAAATTAGTGTAAAAGCTAAAATGACATGTATTAAAAATTGGAGGGAGTATACCTCTATTTCGCAATAAATGTCTTTCTAGAGTCTAAATTTTGTTCCTAATCATTTTTTCCCAATTTATCCCCACCTAAAAGTTGTCTTAGTATTTTTATATACCATAAATTACTCTTTCCTTTGATAGATTGTGGGTTAAAAATGTCAAAACTTTATTGTAATTTCGGAGGATTCAGATGATTATGTGCCATATATTGTACACTATGTTTCAATGATTATATATGAAAATTACTTTCAGAGCCTCGAGGAGCAGCTCGTCGAACTGTCTTCTTTATTATACGATCATCGACTACAAGATGCAAACTTGAACAGCTCAGAGATTCATCAGAGCTCAATTTTCACTCAGCAGTACGTTTTCCAGCTACTATATAGTTTCCTTTTACAGTATTGAGATTTTATTTAATCGATTTTCGTTTCGTATAACTCAACAGGTATGTGGATCACGCTTTGGCGAGCGAGAGAGAGAAGATGAAGTGCTGTAGCATTGAGTACAAATTACCAACTCACTACTCCCAGAATTATATCTATGCAGGAATTCTGCTAGCTGGTTTTTTGGTTTATTTTGCAGTTATTTTCTTTGCATCTCCTGTCCGTTGATTTCATCTCCTGTCCAAATTTTGACGACAAATGGAAAATACAATTCAGAAATTCGCAAATTACAGGTGCTAATTTTATATTTAAATTATGGGAAGTGGTTAAGATTGGCATAATTGTGTATCTAATCTGCTAATATATCTCTGGTACCTATCAACGATTTTTTATTTTCATCAAATTGATTGTGTTTCTGCATATAATTTGGTACCTTTATCTCAGATGTATTCCTCAGTGTTACTTTTTTATGTTCCAAATATTTCACTTTCTGAATCTTTAGTGCATGGACCCAAAATTATAGTGGTTCGTCGATAAATTTTTAAATTTTTCACATGCCATTCATCTACATTGTAGAACTTGAATCGAAACCTGTTGAATCGAGTTAAAAATTGAATATTGATAGAACGATAATTATTTGTCCGTGCTTAATTATTTGACAATTTACTGCTCCTGCCTCACATAGATAAAACTATAATTATTTTCACATAGATTAAGAAATTGAAGTTATTATAATTAGAATATGAAATTATTGTTTTGTTTGTCCATGTAGCCCCTAGATCTATTTGTTTTTCAAAACAATTATTATAACCAGTGGTAGGAAGAAATGAAACGCAAGAAAACAATTTCATCTCTCTATTACAAGTTTACCATATATTCATACCTTTATTAAAGTATTATTTCATCTGGTACAATTTAATCCCTAATTAAGTGGAAAAATATGCATAATTAATGTAGTGTTTAGTTCACTGCACATGTCTTGAGACGATATGTAAAAAAGGTAAAAGTTACATGACCAAAAATGAGCACAAAATGATATCGATTTGCAAAAATTGGACCTAAATTTAGCAATATACAAAGTTACATGGCTATTTTAACTAGGATGAGATGATTTGCAAAAAGAGTGAAAATTAAGGGACCAAAAATATTATTAACTTGAACAAATTTTCTATGGAAAATTTTGCATGGAATATGGTGATTCATTGTTGCATTTTGAATGAGATTGAGTTGTTTTTTTTCACAACTAGTATTTTCGCCCGTGCGATGCACGGTGGTGCTAGAATGATATGAATGTATATCTAGACTTATATTACTCCTAATTGGTTAAAAAATGATTAAGATATAATTTTCACACACAAAACAAACTAATTATTTTGGAACAATACATTGGTAAACATATCATTATAGAAATCTCATTTATACTTAATACAATTATTTTTGTCTCAATGAATTAGTTTTTAAATAATAAGTTTACATCACTAAAAATATTGAATTAGAAAGACATAATCAAGTTAGATAAATAATGAGAAAACTAACTATTGGAGACAAAATCCATATGACAAAATATCAAAATCTAAAGATAATAGTCATTAAAAATAATATTTATAATCTAATTGCTTTATTTTTTCCTTCATCATCTATATTAAAATAGTGTAGTTATAATCTCATAATTGTAATGATTCGAAAGAAATTACTGTAATTACTAATTCCCAAAGGTTTCTTAGTGGATTAATATCATTTTCCTAATGGATAGAAACTTGGACTGTTTCTGCTTAATTGGATATGCTAAATAAAAGGTAATTAAACTAAAAGGGCTAAATTGTAAATAAATTGAGTGAAGCTGGATCTGTATAATAACGTTATTCACTTCTCAGCTAGAGATGTTGCCACGACTTCATTTCTTCCTTCAAACAAAGCCCCTTTGTTCAACCGTTTTCTTCCATTATCTCTCTTCATTTTTCTCATCTTCTTCGAATAAACTACTTGTTTCTCTTTCAAAATTGCTTCACTCGATTTCTGCGCCCGTTATTTGAGTTTCAATATGAGTTTTTTGCTTATTTTTTATGCATTTTCCATTCCTATTTCTCTTATTCAATAGCCTCACCAACACACACGATACTTAATTGAAGGGTATAATATATTCCAGTTGACAAAATTGCAAATTCTTTTGAATATTTTCTTTTAATGCTTACACCATTTTCATTTGCAATAATCTTTTGAAATTTTGTTTAGGCCTTCACATTGATTATAAAATAGGGTACTGGAAAGGTGGAGTTTGTCCTCCTTTCCACTTCTACTGAAGGTGTCCATGTTCTTATGTATATATCTATCTTAATTTAAATATTAAGGGTATGTTCTAGAACACAGATGGAAGGGGCTTGAAAAAAAAAACCCCCACTTCCACCCAATGAGTATAGATTGAAAACAACTCCTGAATTTTGACGCAGGTGCTGAAATTTGAAGCCCTTTGATTTTCTTGTGCTGCTGAGTAAACTTTCATACAACTTTATTTAGCTTAGAGCTCCAATCAGTGTAAAATTAGTACTTCTGTTTTTCATCATACCTTTAATATTTTTTAATAAATCTTCTGTTTGTGAATGCAGCTTCTTCGTATACTGATTGGGGGTTGCATCTTCCAGGTCCATTCCATTTTTGACAAGTCAACTTGACAACCTTTGCTTAAAGAGTTGAGTCATTCACATACTGCAATTATGTGGAAGGAATGATTAAATTTAATATTAGGTAAAATATATAATGACCAAATAAAAAGATGAACTACTCTAAATTAGAAATTAAATCAAACTTTTATCACTTTTTAATCGGAACAAAATCGTTGAGCGAGTCGCGTACCAGTATATATAGAAGCCTAAAGGAAGCTGCTAGAAATGTCTCATATTTTAGACCAAGCTAGATTCAAATTTTAAATTTGGTTGATAGTGGACAACATTCTGACAAAATGGCTTGCAGATTTTATTACAACACAACTTTTTAGAGTTAAAAATATTAAATAATATTCCAGCTTCAGAAGCAAACAAATAAAATCAACTTTTTAGAGTTAAAAATATTAAATAATATTCCAGCTTCAGAAGCAAACAATATGCCCATGACTTTTTTTAATTTAAAAATGTATCAACTATAATCTCACTTCAATGTTAGCGCGAATATAACATTATTTCACCCAACAGCGAGTTTCTGCCCACTCGCCTAGAAATTATCTTTAAATTTCACAGCTTATTGCTGTTTTTATATATTTATAGATATTCATTAGTTGATTGATTTAATTTAAATGATTATAATATGAACAAATTTCATAGAAAAATTAAAAAAATGGTGTTATTTCTAATTAGTCGATTTAATTACTTCATCATGGGATTTCAGCTTTGAATTCTTGTGCAGAATTGAACATCCACTATTATTATATAAACATAGATATGCGACAGGAGACCTACGAAATCAATTTGTTTGCATTTGGAAAATCAACACAATGACGTGACAAATCATTCCATATTCGAGTATATTAATTTGTGAAGTTAATCGATTCTTTAATTAAAATCAATCTTATCCACATTTTAGTAAAATTTAAAATTGCTTCGAAATAAAACAACCAGCTACGCCTAGATGAAATGGATAAGATCAAACAATTGATTGCTTTTTGATCAAATTTCTTCCAAATTTAAAAGAATCAATTGCTTTTTGATCAAATTTCTTCCAAATTTAAAAGAATCAAATTTTGTAATTATTATCAAAATCAAGAACATTATTAATTATCACACATTGTCCTACCCAAAATTTTCCACATTAATTAATAAATTAACGGAACATAATATATTAGGAATTAAGATTTTAGAGATGTGGGTTGACTATAATAATGGCCGCATTGATTTTCTTGATTTTCCTTTTTCTTGATTTTCCTTTGTCTATATAAAGCCCTTTGATTTCCAACATTTTGTACACTCCTATAGTTTCATCATATACTCACTCCTCTAATTCTTGTCTTAAATTTGAAGACTCTCACCTTCATACGTATAGTTTTATACGTATATTTATACAAAGCTTAAATACATGGCTGCCGGCGGATTTGCTGCCTCATCGAGCAGCGGCACAGAGATCGTATCTTTTATAATGGCGGCAACCGGAGGCCTAATGTTTGGGTACGATGTTAGTGTTTCAGGTAATAACGTGCAACTGATTTACATCTTGTATGAATTTAGGTGGACAGAAGTTTTTATTTATGTATGTGGAGAGGGTCCTTTTTAGTAGTTTAATTTTTTTATTTTTTTAATGATATCGCTTTCAATATTAAAAAAAAAAAAAAAAAAAAAACTTATGTTAACCGTAACCTAGAGCTTAATTATTCTGAGATGTCCCACATGTATGCTATTATTTTATTGAGAACTATGTGTTTTTATAGTGATGTTATAGATTGCTTTTAAAAAATGAAGACTAAACGGACTCAATTATAATTGTAATACAAGTTGTATGTTATGTACATATTTTTCATTTAGTTTGCATCGAGATTTATAAGTAATATATAGTATTTTATTAATTACCTTCTGTACCCCAAAAGTTAAAATCCTGAATCCGTCATTGGAATATCACACGTTTTAGTGATTCGAGAGAAATAACACTTAAATTCAAAACATGACACTGCACATGCTTAATAGTATTACTTAGTTTGCTAAAAATGTTACTTTAGAAAGAGAAATAACTTGAACATGGTTCATAGATGCCTGCCCCAATCGAATTGACATTAAAAAGTTAAATAAACTAAAAAAATTTGGTTGAGATTAAATCTCATTAATTAAAAATTATTGAATTAATAAAATGTAATTTCAACAGTTAATAATTTTCTCTCATTTAACCCTGAATAACATATTAAACATAATTTATTATACACAAATTTTTTGTGTATTTGATCAACATGACAAAAGTGTCGGCATTCTTTAATTCCAGATTTTCAAATTTTTAATAAACTTTTAAACCTGTATATATTTTTTGAGTTAAAAAAACTTTGTATTATATAATTTTGGGAGAAAATTCAACCCATGTACTATGTTTTTCAGCATCATAAAAGGACAATCAATTAACATTCCCTTCCCCAATTTTCGATAATATCATTTACAAATATTTATTAGTATTGGTCGTTATACTAAAAAAATTTAATATCTAGGTTTGTTGGTTATTTTTGCAGTTATGATGATGATTGGGAATGAAATGCGACGGTTGGGTGGGCTTGTTAATTTGATGGTGATTCATTGTTGTTAGCATTTTGAATGAAACTATGTGAGTCTAATGAAATAAGGATTGGTGAAGCACGCATCGGACGGGAAGTCTTCTATGGAGACACGATTGGCTGGAACATTTGATAATTCTGCATATGCTGAAATACTGCCTAAACATTTTAAACACAACAATTTGAGCAATTTTCGGTATCACTCAACAATTACATAAGTTGTTTTTCTTCCTTCGAGTTTTTAATTTGTTATATTATTTATAATTTATTGGTATTCGGGTATGTTATTTTAGAATGATAAAATTCGAGTTTGAAAGTTATATCAACTTTCCCCCCTTTAATTATGAGACACACTTCTATGAGACCATCTCACGGTAAAATGGAACATAATTTGAACAACGACGCTTTGTACTATAAAAGGGATGGGTGTCGATTTATGGTAGTTTATACCCCGTCTCATACAATTTTTTTTGTCCTTAATTATACTATTAAATCGTCTCATACGAGTTTTTGTCCTCAATTATACTATTAAATTGAATTTTGCAGCGATTTCGAAAAGTAGTTCCAGATAGATGAAAAATTGCAAATGATTGCTTTAAAAGAGGAGGGACGACATTACTTAAAGACATCCAAAGCTGCAAAATATCTTCCACCGCCGTTGCAGCAGCAATTGTAGCCAGAGACGGACCTATGCATAGTGCTACGGGGGCACGTGCCCCATAGGTTTTTTGGAGCCATATAAAGAGTGTTCGTTTGAGCTTGTAAGAAACAGTCCTCTCTATGATCCAGAGATAATTGATATATTTATGTTAGATGGTTTGTGCCGAAAAAGAATTAGTATATCTGCATATGAGCATGTAATCAATGGACTTATATGTATGCCCCATCAACATTGTGTTTCTATGCGTGAGATATATGAAATACTATATTTGTAATACACTTTACATTGAGTTTTAGCTTTTATATTTGTAATACTATATTTGTAATATCACTTTTCAAAAAGTGATAAAAGTTCAATTTAAAATGGATAACATCCTCTCTTTTTTTTTTTGTCAGGATAACATCCTCTATTAAAATGTGCAAAATAGTTCTTTCATAAATTTGAAATTGAAAATTGCCCTAACAATTACAACTAAAATTAAAAAGCTACTGAATGATGAAAGAATTTGTTTCCTTTTGAACCAAATCAATGGAGATTGAGTAAGCTGTTTTTCAGATAAATTAAACATTAGTATATTGCATAAATATCCTGTTTAATGTTTACAATAATGGAAATCTCACATATTTTTTAAATTTTAATGCTTAATTTATGGAATATATAAACTTCGTAAATCTATCCATTGTTGTTATATAAAACATTTTGAAAGTTTTTATGTGAATACAAAATGTTTGCTTGCCAAATTTGTGGTTATATAAGCAATGACTTTCAAGCAGGATTTTAAAATTTGTTGTGCATTTAATTATGTCATTGTGATTTTTGTTTGATATTTCTGCCAAAAAATTGTATTTGTCTGAGCTGGGATATTAATTTACTATGTTTGTTATGTAAGTTTATTATTCTTTTCCCTTGCGTAACATTTCAAAGTTTTGAGGAGATTTCGTGCAATTATTTAAAATTTCGAAGAAGTTTCGTGCAATTAACCTGTATATAAACAACATAAGTTGGATTGAAGTTTCTAATATTTTTAACTAGTTTAGTGCCAGCTTATTACGCGGTTCTTTATTTAAAAATACATCATTTAAAATTAGTTATGTCATTATGATTCTTTATTTAGTTATGTCATTATGATTTTTGTTTGATATTTCTGCGAGAAAAGAAGTTTTTTTATCCCATAACTTATTTACTGTTCATTTTTTCTCCCAAAAAATTTAATTGTCTAATTTTGGTCCTATAATTACATTGATTGTCCAATTTTGGCCCCATTTTTGTCGAAAAATCGTGAACAACGCCGTTTTGATCACATGTAAGTCACGTGCCGGTAAAATTTGGGGGGTTTTCTATACCTTCGATGACGTAAACGCTGACTTTTTTTTTACGTTTTTCAATAAATTAAACTAAACGTGTAAATAATCCAATAAATGTAATCAAAACTAAAATTTAAAATCCGTAAATGTAAGAACGACAAAATTTTACCGGCACGTGACTTGCAAGGGATCAAAAATAACATTTTTTCCGGTTTTTCGGACTAAAAATTGGACAATCTATTTAGTTATGTGACTAAAATTGAAAAATAATATTTTTTTTGGACGAAAAATGGACAGTAAATAAGTTATGGGACTAAAAAAACTTTTTTTCTCAAAACATCCTCTATTAAAATTAAATAAATTAAAAAAATTAGTTGAGATTAAATCTCATTTAAAAAATTTTGAATTAATAAAATGTAATTTCAACAATGACAAAGTCTAGGATACAAATTTATATACATACAAATCCCAATTGAGATCCAATTTCACTTTACCCAACCCATCCTTGACACGCTTTGACCCATTTTTTGACCACCTGACCGGCTGACCTTTTCTAAATTGATTGATTTGTATCTATACAAATTTGTACAGTAGACCTACTCAGAATTAACAATTTAATTTCTCTCATTTAACATTGAATAACATATTAAAAACAATTTATCATACACGAATTTTTTGTGTATTTGATCAACATGACAAAAATGCCAGCATTCTTTAATTTCAGATTTTCAATTTTTTAATAAACTTTTAACCTTGTATATATTTTTTGAGTTAAAAAACCCATGTATATATTATATAATTCGTGGGAGAAAATTAAACCCATATACTATGTTTTTTCAGCATCATAAAAGGGCAATCAATTTACTTTCCCTTCCCCAATTTTCGATAAATATCGTTAACAAATATTTATTAGTTTTGACCGTTATACTAAAAAAATTTAATATCTAGGTTTGTTGGTTATTTTTGCAGTTATGATGATGATTGGGAATGAAATGCGACAGTTGGGTGGGTTTGTTAATTTGATGGTGATTCATTGTTGTTAGCATTTTAAATGAAACTATGTGAGTCTAATGAAATAAGGATTGGTGAAGCACGCATCGGACGGGAAGTCTTCTATGGAGACACGATTGGCTGGAACATTTGATAATTCTGCATATGCTGAAATACTGCCTAAACATTTTAAACACAACAATTTGAGCAATTTTCGGTATCACTCAACAATTACATAAGTTGTTTTTCTTCCTTCGAGTTTTTAATTTGTTATATTATTTATAATTTATTGGTATTCGGGTATGTTATTTTAGAATGATAAAATTCGAGTTTGAAAGTTATATCAACTTTCCCCCCTTTAATTATGAGACACACTTCTATGAGACCATCTCACGGTAAAATGGAACATAATTTGAACAACGACGCTTTGTACTATAAAAGGGATGGGTGTCGATTTATGGTAGTTTATACCCCGTCTCATACAATTTTTTTTGTCCTTAATTATACTATTAAATCGTCTCATACGAGTTTTTGTCCTCAATTATACTATTAAATTGAATTTTGCAGCGATTTCGAAAAGTAGTTCCAGATAGATGAAAAATTGCAAATGATTGCTTTAAAAGAGGAGGGACGACATTACTTAAAGACATCCAAAGCTGCAAAATATCTTCCACCGCCGCTGCAGCAGCAATTGTAGCCAGAGACGGACCTATGCATAGTGCTACGGGGGCACGTGCCCCATAGGTTTTTTGGAGCCATATAAAGAGTGTTCGTTTGAGCTTGTAAGAAACAGTCCTCTCTATGATCCAGAGATAATTGATATATTTATGTTAGATGGTTTGTGCCGAAAAAGAATTAGTATATCTGCATATGAGCATGTAATCAATGGACTTATATGTATGCCCCATCAACATTGTGTTTCTATGCGAGAGATATATGAAATACTATATTTGTAATACACTTTACATTGAGTTTTAGCTTTTATATTTGTAATACTATATTTGTAATATCACTTTTCAAAAAGTGATAAAAGTTCAATTTAAAATGGATAACATCCTCTCTTTTTTTTTTTGTCAGGATAACATCCTCTATTAAAATGTGCAAAATAGTTCTTTCATAAATTTGAAATTGAAAATTGCCCTAACAATTACAACTAAAATTAAAAAGCTACTGAATGATGAAAGAATTTGTTTCCTTTTGAACCAAATCAATGGAGATTGAGTAAGCTGTTTTTCAGATAAATTAAACATTAGTATATTGCATAAATATCCTGTTTAATGTTTACAATAATGGAAATCTCACATATTTTTTAAATTTTAATGCTTAATTTATGGAATATATAAACTTCGTAAATCTATCCATTGTTGTTATATAAAACATTTTGAAAGTTTTTATGTGAATACAAAATGTTTGCTTGCCAAATTTGTGGTTATATAAGCAATGACTTTCAAGCAGGATTTTAAAATTTGTTGTGCATTTAATTATGTCATTGTGATTTTTGTTTGATATTTCTGCCAAAAAAAAAATTGTATTTGTCTGAGCTGGGATATTAATTTACTATGTTTGTTATGTAAGTTTATTATTCTTTTCCCTTGCGTAACATTTCAAAGTTTTGAGGAGATTTCGTGCAATTATTTAAAATTTCGAAGAAGTTTCGTGCAATTAACCTGTATATAAACAACATAAGTTGGATTGAAGTTTCTAATATTTTTAACTAGTTTAGTGCCAGCTTATTACGCGGTTCTTTATTTAAAAATACATCATTTAAAATTAGTTATGTCATTATGATTCTTTATTTAGTTATGTCATTATGATTTTTGTTTGATATTTCTGCGAGAAAAGAAGTTTTTTTATCCCATAACTTATTTACTGTTCATTTTTTCTCCCAAAAAATTTAATTGTCTAATTTTGGTCCTATAATTACATTGATTGTCCAATTTTGGCCCCATTTTTGTCGAAAAATCGTGAACAACGCCGTTTTGATCACATGTAAGTCACGTGCCGGTAAAATTTGGGGGGTTTTCTATACCTTCGATGACGTAAACGCTGACTTTTTTTTTACGTTTTTCAATAAATTAAACTAAACGTGTAAATAATCCAATAAATGTAATCAAAACTAAAATTTAAAATCCGTAAATGTAAGAACGACAAAATTTTACCGGGCACGTGACTTGCAAGGGATCAAAAATAACATTTTTTCCGGTTTTTCGGACTAAAAATTGGACAATCTATTTAGTTATGTGACTAAAATTGAAAAATAATATTTTTTTTGGACGAAAAATGGACAGTAAATAAGTTATGGGACTAAAAAAACTTTTTTTCTCAAAACATCCTCTATTAAAATTAAATAAATTAAAAAAATTAGTTGAGATTAAATCTCATTTAAAAAAATTTGAATTAATAAAATGTAATTTCAACAATGACAAAGTCTAGGATACAAATTTATATACATACAAATCCCAATTGAGATCCAATTTCACTTTACCCAACCCATCCTTGACACGCTTTGACCCATTTTTTGACCACCTGACCGGCTGACCTTTTCTAAATTGATTGATTTGTATCTATACAAATTTGTACAGTAGACCTACTCAGAATTAACAATTTAATTTCTCTCATTTAACATTGAATAACATATTAAAAACAATTTATCATACACGAATTTTTTGTGTATTTGATCAACATGACAAAAATGCCAGCATTCTTTAATTTCAGATTTTCAATTTTTTAATAAACTTTTAACCTTGTATATATTTTTTGAGTTAAAAAACTTATGTATATATTATATAATTCGTGGGAGAAAATTAAACCCATATACTATGTTTTTTCAGCATCATAAAAGGGCAATCAATTTACTTTCCCTTCCCCAATTTTCGATAAATATCGTTAACAAATATTTATTAGTTTTGACCGTTATACTAAAAAAATTTAATATCTAGGTTTGTTGGTTATTTTTGCAGTTATGATGATGATTGAGAATGAAATGCGACAGTTGGGTGGACTTGTTAATTTGATGGTGATTTATTGTTGTTAGCATTTTTAATGAAACTGTGTGAGTCTAATGAAATTCCTCTCCTAGGACACTGTATCAATGGAAACGAGAGGGTACTCGTTTACGAGTATATGCCTCAGGGGACTTTAGGAGAGCATTTGTTTGAATGACAAAATCTAGGTTATCACCCTCTGAATTGGAAACAAAGGGTTTCGATAGCTTTAGATGTATCTCCCTTTGTTAATAGGGTTTTGAGGACCTCAAACATACTTCAATCAGATGATTTGAAGACCTCAAACATGCTGATTTTGGATTGGTGAAGCATGCACCGGACGGAAAGTTTTCTATAGAGACGCTGTAACATTTGGTAATTCTGCTTAGGCTGAAATAAGAAGAATAGAAGAGATTTGGAGTATTGAAGAAGTGGATTTCTATATGATTAGTATATATTTGTTAGATGATTTGTGCCGAAATCAAGATGTTAGTATTTTGCATATGTATAATGTTTAATCTTTACAATAATGCAAACCGCATAGTTTTTTTTTTTTTAAATCCTGCAATATATCACATATCCGAGATAATGTGTTAATGCAATTATCTGCAAGAAAAAGAAAAGATGTCGAATGATCAAAATTACATTACGCCATTTCTAAAAATGAATGATGCCTTTTTCTTTATGAATATGTGCTAAAATTTGTTGTTACATTTGATCATTGGGGCTAGTTATAACTTATAAGCAATGACTTTCAAGCAGGTATTTAAAAACTGCATCAAAACTCGTATGAGACTATCTCATGCATAAAACAAGGTAGCACAAAACAACATTCATTCTTGCAAATGTTAAAGCGTCAATATTCAAATTATGTTCCGTCTTATCGTGTGACGGTCTGAGTTGAGGTTTCGTGCAATTATCCCATTCACAAACACACCATGTCCTGAATTGATAATTATTAATTTTAGGATAAAAAAACAATTTGAATTTTTTTTATTTAAAATAATATATTAGGATTAATAGCATAACATAACCGTGTGATATGCTTCTACTAATTTAGGTATTATATTTGACTAATTCATAAATGCTTCCACTAATCTAGGAATTGTATTAATCACGTTCATTGCATAGCTTAGGAAAGTTCACTCACTCATTTGTATAATGTAAATCATATTTTGTAATACATAATGCAAATATAATATTTTACATTCATAAGGATCTCAATTCAGTAGTTTGCATAAATTTTCGATAGTCCAGAAATATAAGCACAAATATTCTGCACAATATACCACATACCATTACTATTACTTTTATACAGAGATGGGTTAAGAATAAAATTGGAAATAATTCAAATGGTTAGGAATAAAGTTGGCATGAATCCGCCCCGGATGGAGCGGGTTAAAACCCGGTCAAACGGGTTTCGGGGCGGGTTAAAATCCGGTCAAATGAGTTTTCGCCGGGTGCAGGGCGGGTTATGGAATTAGGCAAACCTGCCCGGCATATATAAATATATATTAATTACATAAATTTTATTAAATTAAATGTATTATGTATCTAGCTATCTAAGGTTTTTTCTTTTCACGTTGAATTGTTTGAATTGTTTCTTTCTTTGCTTGATCAGTGTCTTATATCGAACAAGTGCTTTAGTTTTAGATTGAGAAGAAATTAGAATGAGTATATATCTAATATACATAATTCAAAATAAATTTCAAATTCACCCAAATAATGCAGATTCAAGTATTTATTGTATGAATTGGAGGAGTGCAAAATAATTGTATGAATTGGAGATAGATAAATTATTTTTCTGCTTATTTATATATTTTTATCTTTATTTATCTTTCTAAAATACTAACATATCTATCTTTTTAAAAATAAATAGAGACTGGAGAAGGAACTAGAGCTAATCAGTTACTCTCCCATTAAATAATCCTCTTTGATGTGGGATTGATTAAAACTTTTGAATTTTGTGCTCTCTATGATGTGAGATTGATTATGAAATTAGGTTTTTTGTTTGTTGTAATTTGAATGATCTAGTTAATGTGTTATTTTTTAGGAATGATATGTATTTAAGAGTATGAATTAAAAAATGTAGGAAAAAATAAAATTGGACATGCGGGGTGGGTTAAACCGGCCGGGTTCATGGGGCGAGGCGGGGTAGAGCGAGTTGAAAAACCAGGCGGGGTGGGGCGGGTTACGGGTTGACAAAAAATTTGGTGGGGCGGGTTATGGGTTTGGACAAACCCGCCCCGTTGTCATTCCTAGAGTTTACTACACATGTCTCAGGACGGTTTGCAAAAAGGAAAAAGTTGCGAGACAAAAAATGAGCACAAAACGACACCATTTTACAAAAAATGGATTTCAACTGAGCAATGTACAAAGTTACATAATAAGATTGATTTTTTTTTTTAACTATCATGAGATGATTTGCAAAAAGAGTGAAAGTTACTGGCCAAAAATATTATTAGCTTGAACAAATTCACGAAAAAAGGGGCGATTTATTAGTATTATTATTGAAAATTAATATTTAGCACTAAAGAACTATTGTATACAAGATCACTTATCAATACTTTTCAAGAATTAAAATTTGATCACATAATAAATGTTTACGGAATAATGGAACATTTATAATAATTCATATTCAATTGATTAAATATATAGTGGGTCTCATGTGCATTCAGTGCATCTTGCACTCATAGTATATTTTAGAACCATACAATTTGTTATATTGAAAGATGCAATATATATATGTTGAATCGTGCAACTATTTTTTCATGCACTATGAGTGCACGGTGAACCTGAATGCATACAAGAATTAGCCTTAAATATATATAAATTTTCACTATATGTACTACACAATTTATTTTGTTTTAGATATACAAATGCTTTTATGTAGTGTGAAAGATCCAAATCTGCTACATATATATTTTTGTATCATGATATTACAAATGAATATTTGCATATATAAAGGTAAATGTAGCATCTACTCCAAATATATTTCAAATTGTATGAGTCTAATTGAATTTATGTCGATAGATTGCACCATAGCGCATTCTCTCGTGAAATTCCGAGAAAACTCGAAAAGCCACACAAGAACGAGAATAGAAGAGATTTGAAGTATTGAAGCCCACAACCTCTGCCCGCCCTGTCCGACCCGCCCCATTATAATCTTTATGAGAAAAAAAGTTTTTGGTCCCATAATTTATGGATTGTCCATTTTTCGTCCCAAAAAAATTTAATGTCCAATTTTAGTTCCACAATTAAATGGATTGTCCAATTTTGGTCCCATTTTCACCGAAAATTTGGAAAAAATGTCATTTTCGATCTCATGCAAGTCACGTGCCGGTAAAATTTAGTTGTTCTTACATGTACCGATTTTAAATTTTAGTTTTGATTAGAATTTATTGGATTATTTACACATGTGTAGTTTAATTGATTGGAAAACGTAAACAAATAAAAAGAAATAAATAGTCAGCGTTCACGTCATCGAGGGTATAGAGAACCCCCAAATTTTATCGACACGTGACTTACACGTCATCAAAATGGCATTACTCGTGATTTTTTGGCAAAAATGGGACCAAAATTGGACAATTAATTTAGTTATGGGATTAAAATTGGACAATTAAATCTTTTGGGACGAAAATTGGTTAGTAGATAAATTATGGGACCAAAAAACTTTTTTTCTCTAATCTTTATATAATTGTATCGATTATAAATTTATAACCAATTGAGATATACATAGTGAATGATATAGTTATATCATTCATATATTTCTAAAGATATAATCAGAAATGGCGTAATGTAATTTTGATCATTCGACATCTCTTCTTTTTCTTGCAGATAATCACATTAACAATTTATCTCGAATATGTGATATATTGCAACAGGATTTTAATAAATAAAATATCTATGCAGTTTGTATTATTGTAAACATTAAACATTATACATATGCAAAATACTAATATCTTGATTTCGACACAAACCATCTAACAAAGATATACTAATCATATAGAAATTGCTCCAGCTGACAATCCCTTGATATTAAAATCCACTTCTTCAATACTCCAAATCTCTTCCATTCTCCTTATTTCAGCATAGGCAGAATTATCAAATGTTCCAGCCAATCGTGCCTCCATAGAAGACTTCCGTCCGGTGCGTGCTTCACCAATCCAAAATCAGCAACATTTGCTCTCATATCATCTGAAAGAATCCCTATGGAGAAAACAATGTGGAGCTAAGCTGTGAAGATAATCCAACCCCCTTGCTGCATCTAAAGCTATTGAGACCCTCCGTTTCCAATTCAGAGGTTTAACCTAGATTTTTCCATTGGAACAAATGCTCTCCTAAAGTCCCCTGAGGCATATACTCGTAAACGAGTACCCTCTCGATTCCATTGATACAGTATCCTAGCAGAGGAATTTTATTATACTCACATAGTTTCATTCAAAATGCTAACAACAATAAATCATCATCAAATTAACAAGTCCACCCAACTGTCGCATTTCATTCTCAATCATCATCATAACTGCAAAAATAACCAACAAACCTAGATATTAATTTTTTTTAGTATAACGGTCAAAATTAATAAATATTTGTTAACGATATTTATCGAAAATTGGGGAAGGGAATGTAAATTGAATGTCCTTTTATGATGCAGAAAAAACATAGTATATGGGTTTAATTTTCTCCCACGAATTATATAATACATGGGTTTTTTAACTCAAAAAATATATACAGGGTTAATAGTTTATTAAAAAACTGAAAATCTGAAATTAAAGAATGAGTTGGGAATGTTGTGTTTGTCGATTGATTGTTTGCTGGCAAGGAAGTGGTCTGTGGGAGAAGTTGGATGCGTTGTGTTTTCAGGTCGAAGGCCACGGGGAGCTGTTCCTGTGAGTTTAGCACGGAGGAGGCGGAGGAAGCACTTGAGCCCAGACCACTGCCACTGCCACTGCTTTATGACGGAATGGCAGTGGTCTGGGCTCTATGGCAACCAAATGGAAAGAGGTGTGGTGGGCAAAATCCGGGTATTTGTTTGTACGTTAAAATCAATGTTGATGCGGCACAACAGTTTGAATTCCTTCCATTTTGAAATCATAGATATATTACAATTTGAATTCCTTCCATTTTTATTCCTAACCATTTGAATTATTTCCAATTATATTCCTAACCCAGCTCAGAATAAAAGTAATGGTATATCATAGCAAATAATTTTATGCTGCGGATTCTAGGATCTCGCATATTGTGTTTATATCGACTATCAAAAATTTATGCAACTAATGAATTGAGATCCTAATATATTATTTTCAATTAAAAAATTCAAATTATTTTTTTTATCCTAAAATTAATAATTATCAACCCAGGACATGATTTGCAGCATATTAAAAATTATAAAAAAAAATTGAATCCAACTAATTATGGTGTGTTTGTGAATGGGATAATTATGGTGTGTTTGGATACAGCTTTTGTATCAAGTTATATTATTTTCTTGTATAGATGATTTAGTCGATTTGTTTCTATTTTTAAAGATACTCGTACATCTATATAAACACTGTGAAATCAATGAAATCAATTAAAATATCACATATTCAATGAACATTGTGATGCATTGTTGTTGTATTTTGAATGAGGATGTAAATAATCAGTTTAGGTGTGTAATGATTGGAAACTATGTGAGCTTAATGAAATTGGATTACAATTGCACCTACTTCAAATTCAGGTTAGACCTCAATCTTGACTTTATTTTTTTTATTAGTAAAGTTTAGATTTTAAAAAATAGAGAATATTTATGAGGAAAAAGCTCTAAGGTACAAAGTGTGAGAGCAAAAAACTCTAAGGTACAAATGCAACTTTTTTGTGACTCTCAGGCATAAAGTGCAATCTTTTTTTCAAATAAAGTACAATTTTTTTTGTACCTTAGAGTCACTAAAAATTGCATTTGTACCTTAGAGTCACTGCTTCCTATTTTTTTTTTAGTTGAGAGTCATTAATTCAATATTTATTTATCCGAATAAAGTTAAGTTAGTTTGTTAATTTTGAATTTGACGGTTTTTGCTGTGAATGTGACATTTGTTTAATTATTGGTAAAGTTGAAGTTTGTTTCCCTATTCGGAATCATCAATCATGAAACAGGAAAAGATGAATCAAAATTAGGAAGCCTAACAAGCCGATTAACGGGAAGTACATAGGTGTCCGAAATCGCCGACCCGTTTCTGCATTAACGGGTTTGGTTGGGTACGCCGAGGAAGAAGCATCAAATGCTTACGAAACAAAACGTTTGGAATTCGATACGAGCCTTTCTGCATCCTCCGGCGGCCCTTTGTTGAGTGATTTCGGGTGTAATGTGCCCCGCGAACCGGTTTTTATCGGAGTCTTGGGCTTTGTTCTCAGATTTTGGTTTCCAATAGTCTTCTGAATCATCTTGCATCCTTCTTGTCTTAACAAGGCCCGTTGCTACTACGTGGAAGGCCTCATGGTTCTCGCAATAAGAAGCCTGCCCATAGCAAATCTGATATTTGATTCGATGTTAATAGTAGAATATATTATACAAAAATAACATGTTTAAAAGATGTGTCTCTTCTGCAATTGTTTGATTTTTTTAGAATTCCTTTCCAATGCATGTTGAAGTGGTACATAACGTGGGGAACTCAATGCAGATTGATGTGAAATAAGTAGAGTAATAGTATATCTTTGTTAGATGGTTTGTGTCGAAATAAAAGTATTAGTATATTGCGATGTATCATGTTTACAATAATGGAAACCTCATTGATTTTTTTTTTAATTCAAGAATATGCAATATATCACATAATTCTATTCTCTTAATTTAACGGTTAATTTGTGCAATACATAAAATTACTGAATCTATCCATTGATGTATTATAGTATAAAACTTGATGCGAATACAAAATGTTTGCTTCCTAGGATAGTTAAGCAATAATAGTGTGACTTACTATACTATCGTCTCGACTTTGCTAAAAAGGAAACGAGCTTTGAGAAACTCCATCATCTTCAAAGGCACCAAGATTTGTTTTTCTTCTTTTTTTCCTTTTTCTTTTTGGTTAAAGGCAAAGAACGTTATTCTTCAGAGACACTCATTTAGTGATTGGTCTAGGGAACCTTTGCTTCGTTTGAACTGAACTTCATCTTTAGCTGGGTTCCCCTCTTTAATTCGATTGAGCTTCCTAATGCTTCCCTCTTCTCAATAAATTTTGTCTTTTCCAATAAAATAAAAACATTATTATTGTTTATATCTTGGGTGATTCATGATTGTAATTGTTATTTATTACAATTTTATTCACTTTCACTATCCATATCATATAATCTGGATATGGTTGTGTCTTAATTATGATCAGTTTCTTTTCACTGTTGCAAATAACTATTCAAAATCTATGTTGTTCTCTTTTAATTTTGAGTTGTAGTTGCATTTCCAGACTAATATGTTTAAATATGTCAATATTCCCATATTCCCATATTGCGAGGTAAGCACTATTTCTTATTTCTGCCAAATTGTTGATCTTCGTTTGTTAATTTGAAGGTGAGCATGTTTATTTCATTTCGGTAAAGCAAATTTTTGCCTAAGTTTATTTCAATGTTATATCATTTTTAATAGTCATGTTGATACATACTAAACGAGTAAAAAAAGAAGAAGAAAATAAGAGTCTTAATGTCGGAGTATAATTCAATATAATTATCATGTTTAATTATCTTGCTCATAAAAAGAGGATACAAAGATCTCAGACAATATATCGAAGAATAATTTTTTTTGCTCATTGCTGAAAAGAATCGTGGTTTCCAACTCAGTATTATCGCCCGATCAACCATAATCTATACATATCTAATAACAAAATGTTTGGCCAAAAGTTGGGCCAAAAAATTATTATAGTTTTCTAATAAAATTTAAAATATCTTAACTAATTTAATGTAGCTCAAATGGTATAAAAAATATTTTTTATCTTCTTTGTATGCAAGAGTACAAGGTTCAATTCCTCATATCTACCACACAAATATATTAATTATTTTTTTAATATTTTTAAAATTATTAATAATATTTTTGAATTTTTGAACTAGATCTATTTATACATATATAATAAAAAAATATTATACCAAAAAAAAAAAAAATTTCAACAAAAAAATTATTACAAAATTTTGACTAAATTTATTTATACATATATAATAACAAAATATTATACCAAAAAATAAAAAAATTCAACAAAAAATTATTACAAATTTATCATACAATTTTAAAAGTGGCACATTAATGATTAATAATATAAAATATTATAGTTTGTAGTTGATATAGATTTTTTTTAAATCAGTTACTCCTTCTATCACTTTTTTTAGATTGCTCACTTGATTTTGACAAGGGTTTGATAAAAAAATTCTTTATTAATATTTGAAGGTAATAAAATAGCTTTTTGATAAGGGTATTTTGTCAATTTTAATGAATAAGATAAAAAATAAGTTAATTTTGTATATAATTATTAGTGACATGTGATGTAATTTAGTGATGTTTGTAAGGGGTAGCATGAACTGTATAGTTACTTTATTGTTATTTAAGTATGTGATAAAATATGGACTTTTTGGATTTTCAGCAATCTAAAAAAGACGAGAAGTATTGTAAATATGAAAGTGTATAATTTATATACTTATTTGTACAATAACGTTAAATGATATTTGATTTAAATTGATTAGTCCAATTACCATAAATTAGTTGCATGAGCTATTGACATTAGACTTAAATTGTTAGTTGAATAATTTTTAATTAAACTATTAGTTGACGTTATTAGTTGAATTGTAAAATGAGACTAGGTTGGTTGTGATAAACTCAATTTGTTTACTAATTTATATGATTCTTTTATAGGATATAATATTTAAATTGATTAGTCCAATCATGGACGGATCCAGAAAACTTTCATGACGGACAGGGACGGACCCAGGAATTTCACCGAGGGGGGCCCAATTTATAATATAGTGTAGCTAAATGCACTTTCGAATTTTTTATATATTTTTGAAAATTATTTAAACTAAAAATCTTTATATTAACGGAGTCAAATACATTTATATGTATATTTAAAATGTGAATTGTACATATTTCTTTTTCTATTTCGCTACCCCTTCCTCACCTAAATGATAATAAGAAAATTTATATTTGAGAAGAATAGATATTTTGAAATCAAGTTAACAATAAATAAGTAATAAAGACAATATAAGGTATTATATGTATCATGTTCATCGTACACCACTATTACTATTATTGTAAAGATCAACATTTTATTTGTAGAGAGTGTTGATTTTTACAAGTATTAGTAATAGTGGTGTACGGTGAACATGATGCGCATAATACTTTGTCTAAAGACAAACACTCGTATGAGACAGTTTCATACATGAGATATGATACAACCTAACACAAATACGATTCATCCTTTCAAAATATTAAAGCGTTAATACTCAATTTATGCTCCATCTCATGGTGAGACCGTCTCACACAAGTGTGTCTTAATTATAAAAAATATATATATATAAAAAATTCAAGTAGGGGCACAAAAATAAACAATATAACAAGTAGATTTTCTTGTGAACCGGGTTCACGTGAATTCTATTTTTTTTAGTGTCAGGATTATGTATATACAATTATACAATATTACTATCTTAAAAAAATATTTTATTTTTTAAATAGTGGTGGTGCATATACATAACAGATCTATAATTTTTTTTAAATGAAATATTTGCATGATTAACTAATTATAACACTTTTAAAAACTCATTTAAGTCATTATATACATATAATATAAGTATTACTCCTAATAATTATAATATATATAACATATACTTAAAAAAATGGGGCACGTGATCCCAACATAGGACATATAGTTCCATCATTGAGTTCAATTACTATGAATTAGTTGCATGTACATTTGACATTAGACCTTATATTGTAAAACGATATTGGGTTGGTTGTGATGAAGCTCGGTAATCATATTTTTAAAAGAAAATACTAATCGAGACTAACTTAGAACAAAGAGTGTTGATTTCGGGAATGACATTGTCATCATCAGATAGTAGACTCTCTTTACCATCTTAGAAAGATAATTTTGACTAATGATATCTTATGGTGTGATCATTAATAAGAATTATAGACAATTATTAAAAATCTTGGACTTTCTAAAGGAGATTAATTTCAATCATGGGTAAGTTATATGTTATCATGTTCAGAGTAACTAAATGGGACAATTTGAAATTTTTGACATGCAATGGGAATTGGGAAGACGATAATAGGTGACAATCAAAGTGGTTTAAAAGGAAATAATTTAAAATTGTAAGAAAAAAATATTTTTAAAGTTGCATTATTTAACAATGTAAATTTTTTAAGCAGTTGGAGTGTCACCCATTTCCTATGCCTGATTGCAAAAGCAAAATATGTTCATAAATTGTGAGTTGCATCTAAATAAAAAAAAATAAAAAATAGATTCTTATTATTATTATTATAAGTAAAATAATTTTTTATAATTTATTTAATACAAAAATAAATACATTTTATACTCACAAACCGTGCAACGCACGGGTGATATACTAGTGTTGTTATAAAGTGATAAAATTGTATAAGCAGTTAAATAATAATTACCAAAATTGATTCTTTTAAATTTGGAAGAAATTTGATCAAAAATCTTATATGTTTCATCTACTTAATATTTAAAAACATCTCACGTCACCATTTTCGACAAGGTTCGTCTGATGTGATCGTCGGAGTTAACTTATTTTGCCAATGTGTAAATATTAAGATATAAAAAATATCACCACTTAAAATTAGAAAATAGTGACCCGAGATATTTTATATCCCACGTTTTTTAATTTTGGATGGTGATATTTTTTATTTTTTTATTTTAATAGATACGCGTCAACAAGACAAGTGGATTCTGACGATCATATTAGATGGACCTTATCGAAAATGGTGAATCGGAATGTTTTAAAATATTAAAATGAAAGTATGTGCTAAATTTGGAGAGAGAAAAAATATGTGCTAAAATTGATGAAAAATCAAAAGTATAGGCTATATTTAATTATTTGGCCAATATTGTATTGAATTTGTAGAGTGTATGATTTATAAATATAAGTCCTAAAATTATGCGGCTAATTAATGTATTTAATAATAATGAATTAAAGATTTGAATCTATATCGGTAATTTGATATAATAATCAAAGTTAAATTTGTAGAATTAATGATTTGTAAATTAATATCTTTGAGACCTGATTGTCAATTTGATGACAACTACAAGCATTTTTCGCTGAGGATGAACGCCCTCTTAATTTGTTTAATTTTTACACAAAAAAATTTGTGTTTGATAAATTATACTAAATAATATGTTAATTCGGTGTTAAATGAAATAAAAATCTTAATTGTTTAAATTACCCTTCATGACTATTTATTATTTCAATAATTAATAAACGAGATTTAATCTTAGCTATTCTTTTTTAAATTAATTTTAAGCTTTTATATAACCAAAGTTAATTTAAATAAAAATTTAAATAAGTCAATTTGTTATATCCTTCCGATTATCCCCTTTCGGGTAGGCCTGTCTTTATTAACAACTTTTTAATAAAAAGAACACCTCTCCACATAAATATAATACAATTTAAATTTTTCCAATTTTTCCAATTTTTTCCAATTCATGCAACTACTGATCATAAGATATTATTTTCAATTGAAAAATCACAAATTATTTTATTATCCTAAATTAAAAAATCACAAATTATTTTATTATCCTAAATTAATTATTTATCAATTCAAAATACAAATTGTTGCATATTAAAAATCATTAAAAAATTTCAAACCAAATCATTACATGTTTGTAAATAGATAGTTGAGAGAAACCTCCATTTAATTTAAAAATTAAATAAAGACAAATCGACCTAAATTATCTTCGCAAGGAAACAATATAACTTGTTACGAAAGCAGTATCAAAATAAATCTTGATTATAATTAACTTGTATTTTCTATTCCGTAGATTTCGTGAAATCAATCAATTTGATTACAATTACTATATATGCACGTAAAAATATCTTTTAATTTGAGAAAAAATGAATTTAACGTACTTAATAAACACACACATATATCATAACTATATATATATATTTATATATCAAAAGATATCGAAGTTCCAACTTCCAATCAAGTTATATTTAATTAGGCAATAGTAATATCCAAGTTTAAAGTTGTTGTTTTTTTCATAAATATCAAAATAAAATCAGAATGGCATCATTACTAAATCCCAATCCACAAGACAAAAACACACCAAAACAAGATTATTAAGATTTTACGTATATAATTACATATAAATATGTAAACGTAAAAATATTTGATTAAGACCTGATTACAATTGGAGGCCGATTACTATATAATCTTGCAAAAAATCGGGCTCCAATTTCATTTATGCAATAATTAAATAATCTTGTTTTCCTTTTACTATTTATGCAATAATTAAATAATCTTGTTGAGTATAATTGGAGGCCGATTATTAAGACCTGATTATTTGACAATCAGGTCTCTAAGATATTAAACGTAAAAATATGGTAATTATACTCAAATTGATTGATTTCGAGAACTTTGCAAAAAAGAAAACACACGTTCATTATAATTAAAATTTGTTTTGATACTGCTTTTGTAACAAGTTATATTAATTCCTTGTGCAGATGATTTAGTCGATTTGTTTCTATTTTTAAAAATACTCGTACGTCTATATAAACACTGTGAAATCAATTAAACCAATTAAAATATCACATATTATTCAATCACGACAAATTTGAGTAAATTTGCACACAATGAATATTGTGATGCATTGTTATTGTGTTTTGAATGAGGATGCAAATGAATTTAAGTGTGTAATGATTGGAAACTATGTGAGGCTAACGAAATTCGAACCTTCTCCAAATTCAGGTTAGACCACAATTTTCACTTTATTTATTTTATTCGTAAAGTTTGGATTTTAAAAATAGAGAGAATATTTATTTATCCGAATAAAGTTGAGTTATTTTGTTAATTTTGAATTTCACGGTTTTTCCTGTGTTTCTGTTCATAATTGCAATTAATCAAGAGTTGCAAAAAAGTGAAGGATTTATGCCTCAATTCGTAAGTATTATCCAAACTATGTGAGCATTTTCATTCTATTTCAAATGCGATAAATTCAAATAGATCTTAGTTTAAGGATTTGCTTCTTGTGGCCACAATCTGATTTTACGCCTTGGTATTTAATTAAATCTTGACATGTATTTACTCTTGTAAACAAATCCTTTGTTTTGCTATCTATTCATTTTGATAATTAATACAGATATCAGAGGTTACTTGATGACTTTGACATTAATGTTTTATGTAAATCAATTTTGAGTCATTTGATTTAAGTTTATTAGTTTATCAGTATTTACACTTGTTACATTTAAAAGTATTAGTTGATATATTATAAAATTATAGTTGCGAAGCAGGTACGGCAAACTTGTTTTAAATAAGACCAACTCATGCATGTTGTTTACTTGACACTTGATGGCATTTTTTTGGCATTAATGTCTTATGTAAATCAATTTTGAGTCGTTTCATTAAAATGGATTAGTTTATCAGCATTAACACTTATTTCATTCAAAAGTATTAGTTGGTATACTGTAAAGTGACAGTTGTACAGCAAAACTGTTTTAAATAAGACCAACTCACGCATGTTGACATATATTGTTCTTTGACGGGTATTTTCTTTACCTCCTACAGGACTCCATATTTAGTTTTATCAAAGATCTTTCTCTATCATGCCAATCAAATCACATATGATCGACCGTATAAAGTGTGGATGTCGCTATGATATTGAACGGAGAGAAGAAAAATCTGATATTTGATTTGATGTTAATAATAGAATATATTATACAAATATAACATGTTTAAAAGATGTGTACTGTCGAGATCCTAGCTTGTGTCTATTTTGCAATTGTTTGATTTCTTTTGAGTTCTTTTTCAATGTATGTTGAAGTGGTACACAATGTGGGGAACACAATGCAGATCGATGTGAAAGTAGAGTAATAGCATATTGTATTATCTTTGTTAGATGGTTTGTGCCGAAATAAAAGTATTAATATGTTGCGATGTATCATGTTTACAATAATGGAAACCTCATATATTATTTTTTTTGTTAAATACTATTGCAATTTATCACATAACCTTATTCTCTTAATTTAATGGTTAATTTGTGCGGTACATAAACTTACTAAATTTATCCATTGTTGCATTAAAGTATAAAACTTGATCCGAATACAAGATGTTTGCTTCCTAGAATAGTGGTGTATTGATTGACAAGATCAAAGCAAGAACATGATTAAAGTTCCGAAGTTCGCTAATTGCACAGTGCAAGAATGGTTTGTAAATCTGTTAAAATACTGTGGAGTATAATTTTTTTAGAGTTATTGGTGTTTTTTATCAGATTGAGACTGAACTGATAGCCTTTTCATTTGTGTTTAGGCTTACCTATGGAATGCTGCTTGGAATCCATAATTTCTAATAAAATCTCCTTTTTTCTCCAAAAAAAAAAAAAAAAAAAAACTTACACGCAGGTCTTTAAGAACTGTGGAACCAGTAAATTAATTGTGCTTCATTTTGTCTTGTGGATTGGGATTTAGAAAGATGCCACTGTGATATAATTTTGATATTTCTGCAAAAAAAAATTATACTTCTTTAAACACGGATAATACTATAGACTAAACATTACTCATGATTGGAACACTTGTTAACTAAGTTAACAAATTCGATATGATTTTTTTTTTTAAGTTTTCAAATGGAGGTTTCGCTCAATTATCCATTTATAATCACATCATAAGTTGGTTTGAAATTTGCCAATGATTATTAATAGTGATTAAAAATTTTGTAGTCTTGTAACTTTGTATCATTTTGAAATTAGTCTCGATTATTTTGATTTTTTTATTTTGATTTTATAAGTTTTTTAAAATTTTGAAATTAATCCTTTTTACCTGTTGCAGCAGGGTTACCAAGTAGATAAACATCATATATGTAATTATTTTATTTTTCTCTTTAATTTCGAAACGCAACTTGAACTTTTTTAATACTAATAATTTTGGTTGGGTCTTAGGTCGGGTTTAAAACAATTTGAATATCAAAAACAAAAGCGAATCGGATCGATTTACTGGGTATAAACTGACCTAAAAATAAAAAAATTAAATCAATAAACGCAGAAACCACTATCTTTTCCCTAAAAAAAATACAAAAAACAAATCATGACACAAATTATTTGGATTAAAACAGTTTAGGTGACATTTCGAAATTAAAGAAAAAAATCAAATAATTACATTGGTGGCAGATACCTGTTTGGTGACATGCTACAACAATTTAAAGGGTCAATTTCAAATTTTTTGATAATTTACAGGACCAAAATTAAAAAATCAAAACAATCGGGACAATTTCAAAACGAAGCAAAATTATAGGACTACAGAAAATTTAAAGGGAGAAAAACATTTCACTACAAAATCACCCAGAACATTACAATCAGGTACAAAGTGCAAAAAAATTACACTAAAGTACATTGTACTTTAGTGCAATTTTTCTGCATTTTGTACCCGATTGTAATTTTTACTCAATCTAGCTTGTATCTCACTGTAATTTTCTCAAATTTAAACCCTTATTAATATGCAACAATTCGTCTTCTGAATTGATAACAAACACATATATATATCGAAATATATGGAATAATTATTAACAAGTATTTACCAGAATTCTGGCTGGTGTTAAGTGGTAACACAACCTTCGAGTATGTTGTACTCCCTCCGTCCCAAACTTAATTTTATAGTTTCCGTTTTGGGCGTCCCATACTTAACTGAGCATTTTCTTAAATGGAAATTAATATTCACTTTATCAAATAAAATACTAATAAACAACTCTTTCTACCCCCAACTATTCATCATTTTATCACTTTATCATATAAAATACTAATAAACAATTCTTTCTACCCAACACTTTATCACTATATCACTTTTTCTTAAAACCCGCGATACAGTAACCGTAAGGTTAACTTCGGGACGGAGGTAGTAATTTTTTTTTTTTTGAGGCTAATCTTTGATAATATTGTGACAATTTTAGTGGAATTTTAGATCTTTGAGATCTTACTTTTGGGAGGTGAATATGAGATCTTTTGGTCAAAAGTGTGACACACTTTTTATTGGGGGAAAAATAGATTAAATAATGTTCGAGTGCTTTCGTCTTAAAACAAACCACGTGATTGGTTTTATTTTTATTTCTAGTTTTGTGCATTCCCAGATTATTTCCAAGTTTCCAACTGCCTCGGCTAAATAGCTAATATATGCATTTTATGGTGTGTTTTTTTTATTTTTTGGGAAGACGCTTAAAATTCATCAAATATATCAAAGGTAAATGATTAAAGATTATCAAATAAATGAGTAATTAAATGAATAAAATGTCCTAATTTGTATACCCCAGAGTATGTCATACGAATTTGTCTGTTTTCTTTGTTATAGTATGATAATGTAATTGGAAAAGAAATAGGAATAAAATTGTATTTTGAATTTGTCTTTGAAATAGATAAGATGATACAATTTTAGGAGTAATGTTTTCTGTAAAGTTTTAAAAAAAGACAAAAAATTGTGTGAACTTAAATTTACGATGATTTTTTTTAATATTATTATTACATACAAAAATTATCACTGTTATGCACAAAAATTACTATTATTATGTATAAAAATTATCATTATTTAAAAAATAAAGCAATTTTTAAAGAGTGGTATGTTTTTATATAATAAAATAATAATATTTTTTTTTTATAAATAGTGATAAAGTTCATGTGTAAACATGATTAACACAAGTGTTACACTTAAAAAAAAAATATTTTTATCAGGGAGAAATATGTCTTATCAATGTCTATTTCTGTATAAATATTTTGAGTTGGTATGCTGTAAAACTTGTTCACCGTGAAACTGATTTTTTTTAAAGACATACACTTTAGTAATATAAGTCACACCCTTTAGTAATATAAGTCACACACTTCAATTATCCCTACGACACTCTTTGTTACAATATAAGTCACACCCTTCACTTTTATGAGTAATATTTTTTATAGTAAAAAGTCACACACTTTACAATAAAAAGTCACACACTTTAGTAATATAAGTCACACTCCTTAACCAGTTTCACCGTAAAATTTGTTCACACTATATTTTGTCAAATATTTTTATCAATAATTGATGTTTTGAGAAGACAGCTAAGTTTAAGATCAAATACCAATATTCAGATCAATGTAAGGCAGTAAAAACTGAAATGGGTTGGGTTTGGTCCATCCTGGCCGAAAAAATATGTTGGGTTGAAATTGTAGCAGTCTGTTTCAATAAAATATTGCTCTTTATAAGATGTTTATTTAGATATCCCTCCGGTATAAACCGTGCAAGTATTTTACCTCATATTAATAATTGCACAATTAAGTGTAAACAAATCACATCTTTCAATATAAATTTGTGAATTACCCAAAAGATTTTGTGAATAGCCTTAAATTAAGGAAGAGAAAAAAGTACTTTTGTGTGGATTGGTTCTAAAACGTGTACTTTTGTATGGACCTGTTTTGCCATATGATACAAAATTTCGGGCAGCAAACACCTACAATCATTCATACTTGGAAACCAATATAGAAAAGGAAATACCACTACACAATTCACATCATATACGAAGAAGAAAAACAAACTATATAAGATGGTGCATTAAATTGGGGAAATTACTCATAGGTCAATTTTTAAAAAACTTACTAATAGGTACAAAATGGTTGTATATATGTAGTTACAAAATTTTCAAGTGCAATTTTGACTGTATATGCAATCTCATTAGTATCTGTCAATAACTTACCTCAAAATTTTGTACCTACCAGTAATTACCCCCATTAAATTTGACATGGATTATGGGTGCCTTTTCTACTAAAGTTGGATTTCCTCCATATGTCAAAAATCTTCTCCCAAAAAATTTTTGTAGTCATTCTCCATTCAGCAACAAGTATAGAACACACAAAAAAAAAAAAAAAAATTAGCATTGCAAAATTACACACTGAAACGAGGGGAAAAATAGGAGCAATGCCACCCATGTTTTTTTTTCCTAGTAAAATAGCCACCAAAATATTGTTTGGATCTAATTAACCTTCCCAAGTCAGATTATGGGGGAAAGTCCTCCAGTAATGTATGCGCCTGCTAGAAAAGTTTTTCTGGAGAAACATATTAAGGCACTGAAGATCATAATACAGATTTTTGGACAATAATAATTGTAAAGATCAAAGCCTCACTAATAGGACTATTATAAATGTATCCAAAAGAACAAGTGAATGTTCTCAAAATAAAAGACTTGAATGAACAAAAAAAGGCTTTACCTCCAAAATCTCAAAAAACACTATGTTAAGTAATATTGTACATGCAAGAGAACATTCAAAACAGGACAAGTACCTATATTGCAAGTCCATCTAATCCTGTCAAAAAAAAAAAGTCCATCTAATAAGTACCTATATTTCAAGTACAAAATGCAACATTACAAATAAATACTGATTTATAAGCTGAAGGCAACCATAGTATATACAAATCTCATTGATAGGTGAGGCTAATTGTACTTCCTTCATAACAGGACAAGTATTTTTATTTCACGCCGAGATTACATAAAGTAATGCAAAAGTCTTGGCAAAATATATCAGAATTATGCTACTAATTAGAGTAAGCCAAATGTAACAGTATCACACATCTCATTGTTAGGTGAGACTTGCTCTACTTTTCCATAAAGGGAAAAGTACCATTGATCTTGGCAAAGTACAATTGACTAGGTTTTGTATGCACCCGGGTGCACCGTGCACTCATAGTGCATTTTAAAAGCGTGTAACTTGTTATGCTAAAAAGTGTGACTTATCTACACAAAAAAGTGCAACTGTTAATATGGGAACATAGTTGCATGCTTCTGTTCGGAATAGTTGCACGTTTATGTTTTGTATAGTAAGCTGAAGGCACCATAGTACACATAGTACACATCTCATTGATCGGTGAGGGTAACTGTAATTCTTTCATAGCGGGACAAGTACCATTATTTCAATCAATCTAACAAGAGATTCCTTCAAGTAATGAAAAGGTCTTGGCCCTCTTGGCAAAATGCAACATTAGAAATATGCTACGTACCTTTAATCTGGCAAATTGCAACATTAGAAATCTGGTGTTGATAATTGTAGTACACATCTCATTGGTGGGTGAGACTTATTGAATATTAGAAATATGATACTCATGATCAGTGAGGTTAATTGTACTCTTTGCAAGTACCTTTATTTCAAGCCATCTAAAAGAGGTCCCCTCGAGTAATGGAAAGATCTTGGCTAAATGCAACATTAGAAATATAAGACTGATTTGAGTAAGCCGAAGGTAACAGAAGTACACATCTCATTGACCTGTGGGGCTAATTGTACTCTATTCATAGCGAGACAAGTATTTTTGTTTCAAGCTAAAAGAAATTCCCTCGAGTAATGAAAAGATCATGGCAGAATGCAACATTAGAAATATGATACTTATTTGAGTAAAGTCGAAGGTAACAAGAATACACATTTCACTGATGGTGAAGATCATTGCACTTTAATCTTGGAAAAGAGCAACATTAGAAGTATGATACTGATTTGAGTATGCCGATTGTAACATGCGGGACAAGTATCTTGGATCTTGGTAAAATGCAATATATGAAATATGATACTTTTTTGAGTAAGCCGAAGGCAACGTATATACACCTTGATGATCGGTGAGGCTAATTGTACTTTCTTTAGAGGGAGACAAGTACCTTTATTTCAAGCCATCTAATAAGAGATTCCCTCGAGTAATGAAAATCTAAGCAAAATGCAACAATAGAAATGTGATAATTATTTGAGTAAGACGAGGGTAACTGCAGTACACATTCATTGTGGGTGACATTTATTGTACTTTTTTTTTTAGCGGGACAAGTACCTTTTACTTGGCAAAATGCAGCATTAGAAAAAAGACACTTACTTGAGTAAGTCTAAGTAATAGTAGTACAAATCTCATTGGAGGATGATGCTTATTGTACTTTTATCCTAGCTGGGCAAGTAACTTTGATCTCTGCAAAATATCGTACTTTTTTTAGTAAGCATAAGGGAACCTTAGTACTCATCTCATTGATCAATGAGGCTAATTGTACTCTTTTAATAGAGGGATAAGTACCTTTATTTCAAGTCATCTAATAATAGATTCCCTCAAGTAATGTAAAGATCTTGGCAAAATGCAACATCAGAAATATGATATTGATTCGAATAAGCCAAAGGTAACAGTTGTACACATCTCATTGGTGGGTGAGGCTTATTGTATTTTCTCATAGCGGGATAAGTAACTTCGATCTTGGCAAAAGGAAACATTAGAAATATGAGATTGATTTGAGTAAGCCGAAGGTAACAGTAGTACACATCTCATTTGTCGATGAGATTTATTATTTTTTTTATAGTGAGACAAGCACCTTTGATCATGACATAATGCAACATTAGAAATATGATACATTTTTTAGTAAGCCTAAGGCAACCCTAGTGAACATCTCATTGAGCGGTGATTTATTGTACTGTTTTCATAGAGGGACAAGTATCTTAATTCAAGTCATCTAATAAGATTACGTCAAAGAATGAAGATCTTGGAAAAATGCAACACTAGAAATATGATATTGGTTTGAGTAAGCCGAAGGTAAAAATTGTACACATATCATTGGTGGGTGAGGCTTATTGTATTTTTCATTGCAGGACATGTACCTTTGATCTTGGAAAAAATGCAATTATAAATATGATACTGATTTGAGTAAATCGAAGGTAACAATTGTACACATATCATTGGTGAGTAAGAGTCGTAAAACTTATTGTACTTTTTCATTAGCGGCACAAGTAACACTGATCTTGACAAAATCAAACATTAGAAGTATGATATTGATTTGAGAAAGCCGAAGGTAATATGCGGGACAATTGACAAGTACCTTTGATCTTGGCAAAATGAAACATTAGACTATGTTACTGAATTATGCTATCCGAAGGTAGTTTTTCAATAACGGGCCAGTATCTTTGATCTTGACAAAATGCAACTTCAGAAATATGATACGAGTACACGTCTCGTTGTTCGGTGAGACTTATTAGTACTTTTTCTATAGCAGAACAAGTAACTTTGATCTTGGCAAAATGCAACAATAGAATATGCTACTGAATTATTTAAGTTGAAGGTAGCTTTTTCATAGTGGGACATCGATCTTGGATAAATGTAACATTAGAAATATGCTACTGATTTGTGTAAGCTGAAGGTAGTTTTTTCATAACGGGACAAATATCTTTGATCTTGACAAAATGCAACACCAGAAATATGATAGTTACTAATTTGAGTAAGTCGAAGGTAACTATTGTACAAAATCTCATTGTTGTGTGAGACTTACTTGTACTTTTCTATAGCGGGACAAGTACCATTGATCTTGGCAAAATGCAACATTTGAAATATGCTACCGAATCATGCAAGCTGAAGGCAGTTTTTTAATAGCGTGACAGGTATCTTTAATCTTGGCAAAATGCAACATATGCTACTGAATTGTGTAAGCCATAGGTAGTTTTCATAGCGAGACAAGTAACATTGATATTAGCAAAATGCAATATTGGAACTATGTTACTGATTTGTGTATGCCTAGGGTAGTATTTTTATAGCGGGACAAGTACTTTTGATCTTGGTAAAGTGCAACATAGAAAATGCTACTGAATTTGTGTAAGTCGAAGGTAGTTTTTTCATAGTGGAACAAGTAACATTGATCTTAGTAAAATGCAACATTAGAAGTATGTTACTGATATCTGTAAGCCGAGGGTAGTTTTTTTCTAGCGGGTCAAATACTTTTGATTTTATCAAAATGCAACATAGAAATATTTTATTGAATTGCGTAAGTCGTAGGTAGTTTTTTCATAGCGGGACAAGTAACATTGATCTTAGCAAAATGCAACATTAGAACTATGTTATTGATTTGTATAAGTCGAGGGTAGTATTTTTATAACGGGACAAGTACTTTTAATCTTGGCAAAATGCAACATAAAAATATGCTACTGAATTTATGTAAGCCGAAGGTAGTTTTTTTCATAGCGGGACAAGTAACATTGATCTTGAAAAAATACAACATTAAAAATGTCACTAATTTGTGTAAACTGGAGGTAGTTTTTTTTATAGCGGGTCAAGTACTTTGGATCTTGGCAAAATGCAACATAGAAATATGCTACTGAATTGTGTAAGCCGTAGGTAGTTTTTTCATAGCAGGACAAGTAAAATTGATCTTGACAAAATGTAACATTAGACCTATGTTACTGATTTGTGTAAGTCGTGGGTAGTATTTTATAGTGGGACAAATTCTTTTGATCTTGGCAAAATGCAACAAATAAATATGCTATTGAATTTGTGTAAGCCGAAGGTAGTTTTTCATAGCGGAACAAGTAACATTGATCTTGGCAAAATGCAACATTAGAAATATGTTACTAATTTATGTAAGCCGAAGGTAGCTTTTTTTGTAGCGGGAAAAGTATTTTTAATCTTAACAAAATGCAACATAGAAATATGTTATTGAATTGTGTAAGCAGTAGGTAATTTTTTCATAGCGGGACAAGTAACATTGATCTTGCCACAATGCAACATTAAAACTATGTTACTGATTTGTGTAAACCGAGGGTAGTATTTTTATAGTGGGACAAGTACATTTGATCTTGGCAAAATGCAACATAGAAATATGCTACTGATAGCGGGAAAAGTACTTTTAATCTTGGCAAAATGCAACATAGAAATATGCTACTGAATTTGTGTAAGCCGAAAGTAATTTTTTTCATTGTAGGACAAGTAACATTGATCTTGGCAAAATGTAACATTAGAAATATGTTACTGATTTGTGTAAGCCAAAGGTAGTGTTTTTTTATAGAGGACAAGAACTTTTGATCTTGGCAAAATGCATATGCTACTGAATTGTGTAAGCCGCGGGTAGTTTTTCATGTTGAGGGTAGTTTTTCTATAGCGGAACAAGTACTTTTAATCTTGGCAAAATGAATATGCTACTGAATTGTGTAAGCCGTAGGTAGTTTTTTCATAGCTGGACAAATATAATCGATCTTGACAAAATGCAACATTAAAAATATTTTAATGATTTGTGTAAGCCGGAGGTGGGTTTTTTATAGCGGGAAGAGTACTTTTGATCTTGGCAAAATGCAACATAGAAATATACTACTGAATTGTGTAAGGCGTACGTAGTTTTTTCATAGCGGGACAAGTAACATTAATCTTGACAAAATGCAACATTAGAATTATGTTGCTGATTTGTTTAAGTTGAGGGTAGTATTTTTGTAGCAGGACAAGTACTTTTTATCTTGGCAAAATGCAATATAGAAATATGCTACTGAATTTTGTAAGCCGAATGCAGTTTTTTCATAGCGGGACAACTAATATTCATCTAATATGTTACTAATTTGTGTAAGCCAACGGTAGGTTTTATTTATAATGGGACAAGTACTTTTGATCTTGGCAAAATGCAACATATAAATATAACACTAAATTTGTGTAAGCCGAATTTAGTTTTTTCATAGCGGGACAAGTAACATTGATCTTGGCAAAATGCAACATTAGAACCATGTTATTGATTTGAGTAAGCCTAGGGTAGTATTTTTATAGCGGGACAAGGAAGTTTTGATCTTGACAAAATGAATATGTTACTTAATTGAGTAAGTTGTAAGTAGTTTTTTCATAGCGGGAAAAATATAATCGATCTTGGCAAAATACAACATTAGAAATATGTTATTGATTTGTGTAAGTCGAAGGTGGTTTTTTTAGAGGGAAGAGTACTTTTGATCTTGGCAAAATGCAACATAGAAATATGTCACTGAATTGTGTAAGGCATACGTAGTTTTTTCATAGCGGGACAAGTAACATTAATCTTGACAAAATGCAACATTAGAATTATGTTGCTGATTTGTTTAAGTCGAGGGTAGTATTTTTGTAGCGGGACAAGTACTTTTTATCTTGGCAAAATGCAATATAGAAATATGCTATTGAATTTTGTAAGCCGAATGCAGTTTTTTCATAGCGGGACAACTAATATTCATCTAATATGTTACTAATTTGTGTAAGCCAACGGTAGGTTTTATTTATAATGGGACAAGTACTTTTGATCTTGGCAAAATGCAACATATAAATATAACACTAAATTTGTGTAAGCCGAATTTAGTTTTTTCATAGCGGGACAAGTAACATTGATCTTGGCAAAATGCAACATTAGAAATATGTTACTGATTTGTGTAAGCCGAATGTAGTTTTTTTTATAGTGGGAAGAGTACTTTTGATCTTGGCAAAATGCAACATAGAAATATGCTTTTAAATTGTGTTAAGTGAGGTAGGTTTTTTTCATAGCATGACAAGTAACATTGATCTTGACAAAATGCAACATTAGAATTATGTTACTGATTTGTGTAAGCCGAGGGTAGTATTTTTATAGCGGGACAAGTACTTTTGATCTTGACAAAATGTAACATAGCCTAATGAAGATTTTTCATAGCGGGACAAGCAACATTGATCTTGGTAAAATGCAACATTAAAAATATGTTACTGATTTGTGTAAATGCAACATAGAAATATACTACTGAATTGTGTAAGCTATAGGTAGTTTATATAGCGGGACAAGTAACATTGATCTTGACAAAATGCAACACTAGAACTATATTATTGATTTGTGTAATCCGAGGGTTATTTTTATAGCGGGACAAGTACTTTTAATCTTGGCAAAATGCAACATAGAAATATGCTACTGAATTTGTGTAAGCCGAAGGTAGTTTTTTCTAGCGGGACAAGAAACATTGATCTTGGCAAAATGCAACATTAAAAATATGATACTGATTTACGTAAGCCGAACGTAGTTATTTTATAGCGGGAAGAGTACTTTAGATCTTGGCAAAATGCAACATTGAAATATGCTACTGAATTGTGTAAGTCGTAGGTAGTGTTTTCATAGCGGAGACAAATAACATTGATCTTGGCAAAATGCAACATTAGAATTATGTTGCTGATTTGGGTAAGCCAAAGTGGTAGTATTTTATAGCGGGACAAGTTACATTGATCTTGGCAAAATGCAACATAGAAATATGCTACTGAATTTTGTAAGTTGAAAGTAATTTTTTCATAGCGGGACAAGTAACATTGATCTTAGCAGAATGCAATATTAGAAATGTGTTACTAATTTGTGCAAACCAAAGGTGGTTTTTTATATAGCGGGACAAGTACTTTTCATCTTGGCAATATGCAAGTTTGTGTAAGCAGGAGGTATTTTTGTCATAGCGGGACATGTAACATGGATCTTGGCAAAATGTAACATTAAGGACAAGTACTTTTGATCTTGGCAAAATGCAACATAGAAATATGCTACTAGATTGTGTAAGCCGTAGGTAGTTTTTTCATAGCGGGACAAGTAACATTGATCTTGGAAAAATGCAACAATAAAATTATGCTACTGACTTGTGTAAGCCGAGGGTAGTATTTTTATAGCGGGACAAGTACTTTTAATCTTGGCAAAATGCAACATAGAAATATGCTACTGAATTTTGTAAGCCGAATGTAATTTTTTCATAGCGGGGCAAGTAGCATTGATCTTAGCAGAATGCAATATTCGGGACAAGTACTTTTCATCTTGGCAAAATGCAATATAGAGATATGCTACTGAATTTGTGTAAGCCGAAGGTATTTTTTTCATAGCGGGACATGTAACACTGATTTTGGCAAAATGTAACATTAGGGACAAGTACTTTTGATCTTGGCAAAATGCAACATAGAATATGTTACTGAATTGTGTAAGCCGTAGATAGTTTTTTCAAAGCGGGACAAGTAACTTTGATCTTGGCAAAATGCAACATTAGAATTATGTAACTGATTTGTAGCCGAGGGTAGTATTTTTATAGCGGGACAAGTACTTTTGATCTTGGCAAAATGCAACATAGTAATATGCTATTGAATTTTGTAAGCCGAATGCAATTTTTTCATAGCGGGAAGTAACATTGATGTTGGCAAAATGCAACATTAGAAATATGTTACCGATTTGTGTAAGCGAAAGGTAGTTTTTTTCATAGTGGGACAAGTACTTTTAATCTTGGCAGAATGCATATGCTACTGAATTGTGGAAGTCATAGGTAGTTTATCATAGCGGGACAAGTAACATTGATCTTGGCAAAATGCAACATTAGAACTATCTTATTGATTTGTGTAAGCCGAGGGTTGTTTTTATAGCGGGACAAGTACTTAGATCTTGGCAAAATGCAACATAGAAATATACTACTGAATTTTGTAAGTCGAATATAAGTTTTTTCATAGTGGGACAAGTAACACTGATCTTGGCAAAATGCAACATTAAAAATATGCTACTAATTTGTGTAAGCCTAAGGTAATTTTTCATAGTGGTACAAATATTTGGGACAAGTACTTATCTTGGCAAAATGCAAACATAGAAATATGATACTAATTTGAATGAGCCAAAGACAACGGTAATACATATCTCATTGGCGGGTAAGGCTTGTTGTACTTTTTTCAGAGTGGGACAAGTACCCTTTATTCTATGATGAGACAATGAACATGTATATTCAGTTGTGTTCTATTGCAGTCTAAATAATAATGTAGAAGTTCCAAGGAAGAAGGACAAGAAGATTACCTTTTGCAGAGATTCCTCGAAAAGATTGTCCAAGGAACAAATTCAAATTTCCCATGCCACCCTCCAGACTTCATACGTGGAGGCACAAACGGCAGGCCCACAATTTCCCAACAATATATATAAAGGATAAAAGTAATACACAATTTTCCTACAGCAGTATATATAAAGATAGAAGTACTTACGTGAGACATTCATTCCAGTTTGTTGTTTCCTAGACATTCATTCTTCAGGTAGTTATCACTTGTAGCCAAACCCAGCCCCTATATATACAGGACAAAAGTAAAGATTAGAACAGACCAGAAGAAAAAGAAAAGATCAGATAAATTGATCAATATTTCATATTACTGCCAACTGTCATTGAAATGAATACCAATTTTTACGCATATGGTATATCTACCTGATTATATATATCCAACTTCCTTTAGCACTCCTTTGACATTGAAAGATTACATCAAGAGTTTGATCAAACCTGAAAACACAAAAGAAATAATTTATCAACACAGGGAGATGAACCCCAGCAATCTGCCACTACATTTAACACGGACATAAACATAAAAAGGATAAGAGATGAAGAGCAACTTAGTTTATTCAGCTCAGTTTTACTCTTATGATATTCTATAATCTCTATTGCATATTTCATCAACCCCGGCTTATGCAAGTACTATCCTAAATAATTGAAAGAATGTACGAGGTATAATTGTGATTTCCCGTGCCACCCTCCAGCCTTTATAGCTTACCCACTATCATGTTCAATAACTTTTCAGTCATATCAAACACTCTTCGTGTTTCCCCAAAAAACTCAGTTAGTAATAAATATAAAAAATATATTTAAAAGTTAAACTATGTGAGACATGTCTAAAGAAAAGAGACAAAGTAATACACAATATAGAGTTGGCAATATAAATGTGCCTCAGATGTTTCATCCAACCTGAAAGAACAGCAAAAATATGATCGGAAAATAAATCAAAATTTGTTTTTCACTTACCATGATAAAATTGGTTGCCTCTACACTAACACCTGGAATCAACATAAGGGAGATGGACCCCAGCAGTCTGCCATTTTAGTCCCGTCTCTCAGGCTTATGAAGAATGTCGACGACAATAATCATTCACAAATTCTTCAAAAGTAAGTTTGGTTAGGGAAGATATCAATATCAGGAGCTGGCACGAACATAAAGGTCTAGTAAACAGATTAATTACTGACATAACCATATATTCAACATTAAGCCGAGAAACTCACCACATTCCTGCTTCCTAGTGCTTTGATTTCCAGTTTGCTTCATAAACTTCTTGAAATATGTCCTTGAATCTTTATTCAAGACAGAAAATAGTGATTAAACATTAAAAAAACAAATAGGCACAAGATAAATACACTGGGAGTGGCAGATGGCCGTAAGAAGAAATAGACTTGTATTGTGTTCTTAAGCAAGGTAGCTGCTTACCTGCCATCATATTTCTTGAGAATAGTATTCTTTGTGCTAAGATACAATGGCCACTTCTTCAGGTATGCTGTGTTCATTGAAGCCTCAGCGAAAGAATGAATTGACTATCCAAATGTATTACATTTCAGTCCAAAATTAAAAGTCAGTCACCATTAAAAGAATTCATTTAGTGCAAGATTTCATCAAAGATTTGGGAAAGTACAAACCTCATCAGTGTTGTACATTGACAAAGCAACTCCCCCAGTCCCAGATATATATTGATCACGTTCCAGCAGTGCTTGAAGACGACACTGTAGAAACTTTTCCTATATTTGGTTGAAAAAGAAATCATGAGTCTTTAGTTTGTACCTTATCATAATCTGCCTCAAATTTGATGAGTGGTGCAAATACATTTTGGTACTGAAGAAGAAACAAATTAACTATATAATAATCAAAGCAACTAAACAAAATGCTCTTCACTGAACCTAAAATTACAAAATTGATGTTACCTTTGAGAGCTAAAACAGAGCATGAGAATCAGGTAATGCATGCTTCCAGAATCAGGTATTCATTTTAACTTGTATAAATTGAGAGAAAGAAAGTAAGAGAAAGCGAGTGTGTACCTTGAGCTTAACATTGTTGCTGGAAAGGGGCCTCAAGATACAATTTCACTGTTTCTCAGCATAAACCCTCTATATAGGCAAAACAGCCCCCAATCTGCAAAAAGTGGAAGCAACAGAAACAAAATACGAAGCAGCTGGATAGAAAAAAGAAAAAATTATTAAAGAATGCAACCCATGCTTTTTTTTGGTAAGAATGCTGGATGCCACCCCATTTTTTCACCGAAATAACCCTACTAAGTCTGAGAGGGGGTGAGGGTTCAGGGTCACAAGAATGGTCGCCTAACAGGTCGAGTCTCATGAAGGGTCGCCTAATAGGTTGGATCTAAGAAAAGGTCACTAATAGGTCGGGACATAGGAAGGGTCTTCGGGGACAAGGTTGGGTTCGCATTAGAAGGGTTATTTGGGTTAAACAAAGAAATTGGGTGGCAATTTTACAAAAATATTAGCATGTTTTACAGTTTTCAAGATGAAGTATGAAATTAATGCACCAACTGATAAATGAAATTCAGCAATAAAAAATATGAAAATATGACATGGAAATAGTATTTGGAGAAATACTGATGCTTACAGCTTACCTCATTAAACAGTTCATCAAATCAATGAGTTAACTAGAAATGATAGCAAGCATCGATGCTAATTAAAGTCTTAACATTCAGATGCATCAAGCATGCATCTCCTTGTGAAATTTGGAAGTACTAAGGAGAGTATGAGGATGGTACATACCTGATGATACCTTGTCTCAACCAAAAACTCACGATCAACGGGCTAAGAACTATGCTTTCAATCAATTGAGCATGCAACACATGTTAATCCAATTTTGAACCAGAGAGGTTGAATGATAACATTCCTGAAAAGGAGATGCTGATGCACCATCTGCAAGCTCTTACTTAGAGTGCAAAACTCATGTAAGAAGTGTTCTTATTTTATTTGCACAAAAGTATTAGCTTACGAGTTATTATTACTTTAAGTGGGAACACGTGGCAACTCGTAAAGTTATGTGGACATAAAGATGGCAATAGTAGCTTATTCCACAACAACAAAAATACACATAATCTGCAGAAGAATTCAATGTTCATCAATTGCATGGTTTCCATTAAAGTCGGACGAGCAATAAATTCTACCAAGGCGCCAAAATCTTTGGAAAGATAATGATTTACCACAAATCAAATATGACCGACTAATACTGCCCTAGTTACATCATAACACAATATCTCTTCCGTTATTGATTTAAAAATTAAGTGAATTCAAAATAAGCTTCCAAAGAACAAAGAATGAGTAAATAAAATTAATTACCAGATACCATGAGATATTATGATAATTTTAAACAAAAGGAAGTTAACAAGCAGAAAGTTCTCAACATTAAAGAATACTCGGCATACATCATTTATTTATAGTTTCAGAACATTCCTGTAGAGATGGTGAATGATAATGCAGCTGCTAATGGCAGCAACAGATCATGTATACAGAATCTATGTGCTTCACAAAACTCTTAAAACAATAGGTGTATAACTAACCGCAACTCAATCTCAAACTTCAAAGTCAACAAACTGAAGAAATATACACACCTGCTAGATGTCTCTCTCGACGGATCCACCAGCACTGATGACGTCAGGGTTGCTCCGTTCTGTGACATCAAAAAACCAATTACCCCTCTTCCAAACAAGCCCTAAATCGAGAACTGGAGAGAAATTGCACAGATTCTGTAAAAGAGATAGAGAACAATAAAGAAGACAAACATGAATTCACAAGAAAGAAAGATAAAGGAGGCAAATCGAGAAAGGAATCCTCCTCAATAGAGTTGGCTACTTAGAAATCGACAAAAAATTGGAAGATTTCAAAACACAGAACCGGTGGCTATGACGAATCTGTTGAAAATTCTAATTATTGATTTTGGAATGCATATAACCCTAATCTTTAACAATAATAGCATACCATAGTAAACTGAAGAAGATAACCCTAGATGAAGATTCTTGATTCTATGCCATAAATCTTGAAGAAGAATAGCCCTTTCCCGTTGTAGATTTCGAAGGCGGTTTCGCGAAATTTTCCCGTTGTAAATTTTCGCAGGTAGCTGGCGGGTTCTTTGTGTTTCGCGCTGATTGATTCAGAGGTTAACATAAGGCCCATAAGTAAAGGCCCATTAATTAGGGTTTGAATGTGCACAAATTATTTCAGGGGCCAGTTATTCACACCCCTTAATTCGTAGATACGCCCCCTAAATATTTTTAACAAAAATACTCGTATATAAAAAGACTACATTCTCCTTTGAATAAAATCAAAATTTCTCCCCCACTCTCAAATAAAAAATATCATTTTTAGTCATATAACTTTGAACGATTCTATTTTTGGTCCTGTAACTTTTTATTTTTTCAATTTTAGTCCTGAATGTGTCAATTCCAGTCATTTTCGATTAGAAATTTTAAAATCTCACCGGAATAAATATGTGGACCTCACGTGACATTTCAAAATTGAGTATTTTTTTTAAAATTTTCGTCTACCTACAAAAGTGGGTTGTGGTGTAACAAAAAAAATTAATTTTGAAGTGTCATGTGAAGTGCACATGCTTATTCCGGCAAAATTTTAAAATTTCTGATCGAAAAGGACTAAAATTGAAAAGGTAAAAAATTATAAGAATAAAAATAAAATCGTCCAAATTACAGGACTAAAAATGATATTTTCTCCCCACTTTCACCGCCCCTTCACGGCCACCTCCCCCATTCATCTTTTTTACATGATTGAAATAATAAAATATATAATTGTGATGAGCGTATTTCCTGGTTGAAGGGGTGTGAATAATTGTACTCATCTTAAACTTTTTTATCACTACAAAGTTTCTAACAAAAAGACTATAAAGTATAAAGTATCTTTAAAGTAACTCTAAGATACAATTTATACCAAAAATACCCTTTATCTCATTTTTGTATGTATTAATAATTTTATTTTTTTTATTTTGACCAAGTACACATTTTGTGAAAGTGCAGATTCAAAATATA
This sequence comes from Stenogyne calaminthoides, assembly GCA_037126765.1. NCBI lineage: Eukaryota > Viridiplantae > Streptophyta > Magnoliopsida > Lamiales > Lamiaceae > Stenogyne > Stenogyne calaminthoides. The sequence continues at coordinate 39,337,853 of JBBCBC010000003.1, read as the reverse complement.
AATTTTATAAAATCTGAAATTTAAATTAAACTATATAAAAAATTGTAACTAATAAAAAGTGGAATAAAATAAAAAAGACGAAAGTGCAGAAAATTAAAAAAAAAATTACACTCCAAAATTAGCTTAGTAGTGCAGAAAATTTAAAAAAAAACTGCACTCCAAATACGTCAGAAGTGCAGAAAACGGAAAGAATGGCAACTTAAACTTTTTAACCATATTTTTATACCTTAAAGTTAAAATAAAGTTACTTTGTACCTTAGAGTCACTTGGGGAGTGACTTTGTACCTTAGAGTCAATTCCCTAAATTTTTAAGAACTCTTCGAAAAGTGAGTTGAAGGTAGTCGTGTGGCAATATTTGATTAATACATTTACATAAATAAAAGGATTAGAAATTTTTAATTATAACTTTTTGTATAGTCGATCTTTTTTTTTTTAATTTAAAATCTTCAACAATAAAATGTTATTTTTTTTAATTAAAATTTAAATGTGTTTGGATATTAAACACAAATCTAAATATTTTGGGATATCCAAACACAAATCTAAATATTTTGGGCCCGTTTGGTTAAATTTATTTTAAATATCTTATAATTTCTGACCTCTTATAAATTGTTTTAAAAGCTTATAAAATGTAATCCAACTCAATAGTATTTTTAAAACATGCAGCTTGTGTAAATGAAAATAAATTGCATGTTTTACTAAAATAAATTGTATATTTAAAAAATAAATTAAATTGTACGGTGCACCTAATGTACACAAAATATTGTCTTTTGAAAAAAGATAAACTTAGTGGATCAAAAAATATATAACCATATGAGAGGGTCTCTTGTGCACTTGCAACTTGCACTCTGTAGTGTATCACTCTGCAGCATGCGCTTGTGAAACAAGTTGCATATTTTAATATAAATAAATTGTATATTTTTTAAAATATTCTATGATATGCACTTGATGCATAAAAAACCTAGTTAATTTCTATATTTAACTTTGAAATCATCAAATAGAATTTAATTTATGAAAATGGATTTAACTTTTTCACATAAAAGGCTCTCCACATCTTGAATTGTATATAATCTTAAAGTTGATAATTTAATCTAATGACACACAATTTTGGTAGAGTAGCTATTATCTAACTCTTGGCCAACATGACATCAATGTTGATAAGTGTAACATAAAAATCTTATTTCTTTTCATTATATTAAAAAAAAAATCATCAGATTATGTTAAGTGGCTCATTCTGAGACTGACAAATGTCGAATTCGCTATTCTCAATTTCTAAAAAGGTTGAGTAATAAACTATTTCAACTAACACAAGCATTCCCATCCCTAAATTGAGTCGAATTAGAAAAAAATGTTAACCGCTCCATTTATTAAGTTGATTATGTTCACACACTTTGCATAAATTAAGGATTTTTTTTATAAAAAAAAATTTTACCATTTTTTATTGGAAAGCTAAATATGGGATATCAATTACTTCTTGTTATATATACTCTTTTTAATTGTTTTTTAGAAGCAGAATGAGTATAAATTTAAGAATAAATTGTAGGAAGTGCTAAATTAAGAATATATTGATATAAGATATGAGTAAATTAAGAAGAAACATGAAAAAAAAATGTTAGCAAAACAACGATGGACCAACTGAATGTCATTGGGAAGCTGTCGAACGGTTATTTCGGTATATTCAATGGTAATCACACACTGTGCATCACGCTTCGTCAAGATTCGCTCTCTCTTCATTATTTCATCGATGTTGACTGGACATGTAAATGTGACGATCGAACCTCTACAAGGGGCTTCGCAAACAACAGTCTATAGTCCGTTCTACCGAGGTTGAATATCGTGCCATTGTTGTTGAAGTTTAGTGAACTAAATTCATTCTCTTTGAACTTCATGTCACAATTTCTCCTACTCTGTGATTTATATTGACAATATTTTGTGCCACCTACTTGTGTTTGAATCCCGTGTGCCACTCTCAAATGAAACACATTTCGATAGATTATCATTTTGTTCGGGATCTGTTTCAAACATTTCAGCTTTGAGTGTTGTATGTTTCTTCCATTTACCAACTTTATGATGCTCTCACAAAACCTTTCATTCTGGCTAAATTGCAATTTCTTATTGGAAAAATTGATTTCACTAATGGTGCTCGACCTTGAGGAGATATATTAGAATATTGTATTGAATTTGATTGTAATGTACTTGTATTTTATAATCATTCATTCTAACAAATAAAACCGCTTATCAAATGTATCCTAATAAATGTTCCAAAAATAAGTTTCTTAATGTGTGGATAGTAAAAGAGCAGGAACAAAGGCTCATTAAAGTGCTCAAATGGCAGTTTCGCTCAACTATCCTTTTATAATCACATCATAAGTTGGTCTGAATTTTGCGAATATTTATTAATAAGCAACAATTTGTCTTTTAAATTTGATAATTATGAAATTAGGGACAATATAACAAATTGTGATTCGTTAAATGAAAATAATGTATCACGACTATCAGTTTTTTGGATTTTCGAGGTAGGAATAAAATTGAAAAAATTCGAATTGTAATTCATTTATGTGGAGATATTATTTTTTATTAATTGTTGAATAAATAAATAGACCTGATGGATAGTTTAAACAATTAACATTTTTATCTCATTTAACACTGAATTAACATATTATAGTTTAATTTATCTTTATCAAACACAAACTTTACGTATATTGATATCATGAAAAAAAAATGCAAGTGTTCTTTAGTTTCAGACTTGGAGACTTAAAACGAAGCAAATTAAACAATAGTGGGACAATTTTTCATAAAAACGAAAATTACAGGACAAAAAACATATGCTAATCAACCATTGTTAATATTAGGACCTTTTCAAAATAAAAATGAAAGCCAGAATAAAGAAACAGAAACTCAAATAAATTAAAAAAAAAACGTTTAAAATATACAATCATAAATCAATGAAGATCAGATATAGCTTTCTAGGCTGCATTATCCATCAATATGCAATTTTAAATAAAACTGCTCAGAGCCCAGTGCGATCATCATTTCAACTATTTTTTCATACACAAAAATGTAATCAATCAATTTTCAGTGAAAATATTACAAGTTAAAAAAATTGAGATATTAAACAATTAAAACAAATTAAGAAAGTTTTGATCCTCAGCGAAAATGCTTGTAGTTGTCATCAAATTGACAATCAGGTCTCAAAGATATCATGCCATCATCGGAACGAAGAACACCCAAATCATTCAAATCAATTTCGTAAACAAAAAAGTAAAATAAATTTGGAAAACACGATTTCATATGTCGCAGATATTTTATTCACTGCGCCCGGTCGGAGCTGAGGCGAAGAGACTCAACGCCTGCTTAACAATTTTTCGCCTCTTCAGTATATAGATACAGATAAGCTGTATATATAAATTCGAGAAAACCAGAAGGAATTCAACGGCAAAAGGCGATTCACATGCGATGATTTGAGATTTCAATAAAATTGGCATAAATTAGATAAAGAGAGATAGAGAAAGAGGGATTTTAATTGAAGAAAAATCGGAAACCATGATTCTGGAAAACTGAGAAGGAAATTGAGAGACGTATCGATTGATGTGGGATGATTTTTAGGTTTGATTTAAATAGAGAGAATTTTGGGGAATTAGGGTTTGAGAGGGCCGTACATGGGCTCATGAAATGGGTTTTGAGCAACTGGGCTAATTAAATGGGCTGAGAAAATGGGCTTATTCAATGGGATTTGAGGTTGATGGGCTTATTTTAAGGGCTTTTGAGTTACTGGGTTTGTATGCAAATCGGCTTTATTGTGCTTATTTATTTATTGGTTTAATTGTAAATTATATTATTATTTTTTGTTTAATTGTAATTTAATCTAAAATTTTAGATGATATATAGATGACCAAATTTAAATATTTTGACAAATTATATTTCGGAAAACTTCTTTTGTGCCCGTGTATGATGTGACTTGCCGACGTGTAAAGATTAGTCTTCAGGGAAGTCCCCTTGTTTTATGTTGGCAAGCCGCATAACAGACGAGAGCAAAGAGAACTGTTCAGAAGTCTAATTTGTAATAATATTTACGGTCATTAATTTATTTGAAATTATTTATAATTTTAAATTACTTACAATTAAGTGAAAAGCTATGTTGCATAGGTGCGAGTGATGGGGTGCGGTGCGATAAGATACGGGTACGGAGATACGAATTTTAAAAAAAATTAGGGTGCGATACGGCAAGGATATGTCTTTTTATTTATATTTTATTATATATAACACTTATAAGATATATGAAAATTTTAAAATTAGCATATCAAATGTATGTAATTCACATAAAACTTAAGCATTTTCAATAATTTAATGTAATTAAGCAACAAACATTAATTCAAATAACATCAGTTCAATACATAATTTATATTAAAGAATTCAATTTAAACTATATTACATAATAATGTTCAATTCAAATAACACGTTTAGTACTTAATAAAATGATCATATAGATTTTAGTCTTAAAAAATTACAAAAATAAACAAAACAAAAAAATCTAAAAAAATAACCACTCACGCACCCTTCCCGTACAGGATATGCGTATCCTAATTTTTTTAAAAAAAAATTACTCACGAATTAAATCACGTGGGCGTGGCGAGATGCGAATACCAAAGCTTAATCGCACCCGCACTTATCGGAAGATCCGACATCGCACCGTGATTTTTTTAGAAGAATCTGTGCATCATAGGTGAAAAGTAGTCGCATAATTTGCAATTAAATCATACTCCCTAAAAAAAAAAAACGCAAGACGCTATCTTTTTTCGCGTGTTTTGAAATGTAGTTTTTTATTAATATTTAAAATAATAAAATAATATTTTTTAAGGCAATAATAAAATAATTTTTAAAGATGCATGCAATAGATGAAAGGTAGATCTATAATACTCATCTTTAAAAATTATTTTATCATTTGAAATACTAATAAACAATTCGCTTACAAAAATTCGATAATAAAGTAGGTGTGCACGCTTTTATGGGACGGATGTAGTATTTATTTATTATTTATTTATCTCATTTAAAAAGGTAGATTTTTTCAAGTAATGGAAATAAATATAGACACCAGAATATTCCATACTTATTCTTGAATAATAACCCCCAAAAAATCATTTTATGGAAGGAAAAAACTCTCTCTAGTGGGAGAAAGAGAGACGGTCCTTTTTTGTTGTGTGTTTTATAATTTACACGGGTGTTACACTATTACTCAATTTCCACCACTCATTGAATGTTGACATTTTTGTAAATAAAGTGTACATGTATTCATCAGTAAATAATAACCACAAAAAATCACAGTCGGCAAGTTGTATATGATTAAGAAAGGCTCTTCACTTTTAGTTTTTCACTGATAATAGGCAGGATTATTTAGTGTACATTATTAGATTGTGACCACATTTTATTTTATTTTTTCATTTAAAAAATGAATAATAGAGAACCATGCAATTGTATTAATGACTCAAATTGACGAAAATTCAAAATATCGAAGAAAATAAAGATAAAAAAATGACGCCAATACATCAAATAAAATCCATCCCATCAGTTAAAAGTCATCAATTGAATATTATTTACGAAACATCACACGCTTTTTGGACTTCGTAATTAATAAAGTACCCTTTTCGTTTTGTTTTGGTCCCCCCTTTTTAATTGAGAAAAATAATAATTTGGATAATTTTATTTTTACAAAATATATACAATTTAAAGTGTCACAATGCACATACTTATTCTGATGAAATTTTATAATTTCCAAACTAAAATTATTAAAATTAACACATTTAGAATTAAAATTGAAAAATAAAAAATTACAGACTTAAAAATAAAATTGTTCGAATTTATAGGACTAAAAGTGATATTTACTCGTAAAAACACACACCTTTATGAGTATTTAAGTTGAAAAAATGCAGTATTTACCCCATCTATTTAACTAGGGATTTAAATTATCTTTACACTTTCATACTGCGAATTGTGAAATTCTCGTCAAATTCAGAAAGAAAAACCCATTCAAATAATTAATCAGTGTCAATATTCTCTTTTGAATATTTCGTGAAAGAAAGAATATACCCATATTTATCAGCAAAATCAAAATTGACTAGTTAATTGTCTCAAATATTATCATAACAAGTAGTTTATGTTTAATGTTGTTGAAAACAATTGAACATGGATTTTACTATATCAAAATCAAACTCGTATACGATTTCAAATTCGACAAAATATATAAATTTGTTATATGAAAATAAATAGAAGCAAAAAATCATCTAAAAAGTAAAAAGTAGTGTAGACAGTTGTCATTTTACATGGCGTCAGCACATACGCATATACATAGAAGATTTATTTGCAGCACGTGGTCACATTCAACGCCTCAAAATAATCAACCTATATAATTTAATGAAACTTAGGCCCCAAACAAAAAGGACTGGACATATTTTATTTCTTACTATAAATGAATACTGTATGATATAATTTGTCTAGATTCATTATCATTCGTCACATTCAATACAATGACATGTTTTGTTTCGAGGTGCAAGAAAATGAAACTACACGAAGAGAATTATGAACATAACATAAATGAAATGATATAATTATATATATGCATATAAATAAATAAAATACAATTGATTAATTTAGTCTTAATGAAATATTGTGTAAAACGGCATCATGATGGAACAATGCATGATTTATGCATGATATTTTAATATTTTAAAATGATAAATATTATTTAATTCGTCCATCAATTTTATGCACACTTGTCTTGTTTGTCTGTCAATCAATCTTATACACATTCAATTTATAAAAAAAAATATTTTATTTTTATTCTTCAATCATAATTTAATTACTTCAAATGTCATATTTTACTTTCACTCACAACCAACCACTTTATTAATAAATAAATTTCACAATATTTTATAATACATTTACTTTATCTACTTTATATATTCTTTCTTTAAAAAAAAATTATGTTAAAAGCATCATACATAATATTGATAAATTAAGGGAGTAATTTATAATAGTGTGCATATCTTATTTATAAGATCTCCTCAATATTCATGAGTTTTTGTAATTAATGTTTGTTTTGTCTTTTTTATTGTTGAATATATTCATCTAAATATTTTAACAATTTTAAAATTGGATTATGAAATTTAATATTTTTTTGAATTCAATCAATTAAATAGTTCCCTAAAATAATTAATTACGACAAAAATTTGTATGTTTTTACATTAAAAAAAATTAACTCGATTATTTAAATAAAAATTATTCACACAAAAACTCTCACTGTTATGTATAAAAATTCTCACTGTTATGAATAAAAACAATCACTGTTTAGAAAATGTTTTATATTTTTAAACAGTGAATTTTTTTGTGTATAACAGTGATAATTTATACAAATAATAGTGATAGAGTTCATGTGTGAACCTGATTCACATAAGTGTTACTCATTAATTACAATAGCTCTTTTTACCACCCAACGTGCCAAGAACATCATTTATCAACATTTTTCAAAACCAAAAATCACAATCATCATAAAAAAGATTTTAAAATAAGTGAAACTTTAACCACTTAATGACCCCAAGCTTCACATGAAATTTAATATACAGCGAAAAGTGCAAATTGTAAGCGACGACCGACCTACATGTCTCGGCCCTCATAATTTTTTTCACTACTACTTTATACTACATAATTTTTTTAACTAGTATTATAGCTATCCCAAATTATAATTCATCTAATAATCATTATTACAAAGAAGTATATTTTATACTATGCAAATCATAAATAATCGGACGGGAGGTCAATGAACGAATGATAGCTCGACTGTATATTGAAAAACAATTTTTAGTACTATTCATAATGTATTCATAATGAGACAATTATGTAAATATTTCGTTCTAGAAAAATCCACAAATTTCAATTGTAAATTTGTAATAGACTTGAATTATAATATTATATTTGTTTATATCTTTGTGAAAAAAATTTCTGTATGAAAATCTATAAAAATGTCATAAATCAAATCATCTAAATGTCATAAGAATTAAATAATTAATTATTTTTCAAGGGAAGCAATAAAACCACATTAAAACATGAGATATCAATCTCATTAATTTGAATTTTATTTTACATTCACCAATTACAGAATTTGGTTATAAATTAAAAAAATTTCATGTATAAAAATTTTCATACTAGACTTTGTCTTATAATATTATGAATAACTTCGTAATTGATTTTATATTTATATTTATTTTGTACTCCATCATAAAAAATTTCCCGATGCATTCTTGCAGATAAAATGTCATCTAATTTACAAATGAAATAAAATATTATTAGAATAGAAAGCAAACTATGCAATTTCCAAAGGAAATATAAAATCCACATTAAACACGAGAGATCAATCTCCTTAATTGAAATATTCTACAAAAATACACTTACACATGATAAAATAATATAAATAGAAATTTCCATGTAACAACAAAAGTGGGGCCCAACAAAACCAAGAAAAATCCACCTATAAATAACGACACCCCAACCCCAACCTTCCCTTCAATTTAGGCAACCACACACAAATTGCATTTCCCAATTTTCAATTTCCAAATTCCAATTTCAATTCCAAAAACCTCTCTCAAAAATGTGCCCAACGGGAACCGAATCGCATCAAAACCGGCAAAAAAGCACCCAGAAACCAAACCTCCGATCGGCGTTCGACGTCCTGGACGCCGACGGCGACGGCCGGATCAGCCGCGACGATCTCCGGGCGTTCTACGGTGGCGGGTTCTCGGGTCCGGGCCGCTCCGACGAGGACGTGATCGGGTCGATGATATCCGCGGCGGATTCGGATAAGGACGGGTTTGTAGCGTACGAAGAATTTGAGAGGGTTTTGAAAGGGGGGAAAACGGGGGAGAAATGTGAACGGCGCGATGGAAGATGCGTTTCGTGTTATGGATAAGGATGGGGATGGGATAGTGGGGCACGAGGATTTGAAAAGCTATTTGAGTTGGGCCGGGCTTGAGGCCCGTGATGAGGATGTGCGGGCCATGATTAGATTGGGCGGTGGCGATGAGAATGGGGGCGTCACTTTTGATGGGTTGTTGAAGATTCTCTCTGTTTGATTTTTTTTTTTTCTATGATGATGATGAAAAAAATAAAATGATTTTTGTTTTTAATATTTTTATTATTTTGGTGAGTTTTTTTTTTTCTTGTTTACGAGAGGAATTGTGATTTGCAGAACAAGAACGGGCAATTTTTGTCTCTAGTGTTTAATGAAAAGGGGGACGATTTATTAGTCATTTGAATATGCATAAAAATATAATTGTATTTTATTGTTGTAGTTAGGTTTGGAAGGATCTAGAATGTTTTGAGAAAGAGTCAAGAAATGACAAGTGATCATGATTCTTCAACATGGCTTATGGTTTAATCGAAGAGTGACATTTTGTTGTGCAACTAAACATGTTTATTATTTGACCTAAATATTACCAAAGAAATTAAACTAAATAAGATGATTAATGAGGTATACTATATTAAACTTCCGAGAAATGTTTTCCCTTTGCATTTTCGTTCTAATTTAATTATTTTGATTAAGTTTATGTATTGTTCATGGAGGAAAAATTCGGAGTATTGGATTCGCAACAAACCGGGAATTTTGTCTACGTAGTATTTTTAAAAAGGGGGTCAATTTATTAAAGTTTAGACATGCACAAACATAATTCTATTTTATTGTACTACATATGCACATGAAACAAATGTGTGCATATGTGAAACAAATGTGTGCATATGTATAACAGTATAAGGATATAATATTTCTATGGCTGTACTAGTTTGGAAGAATCTAGAATATTTTGAGAAAGAGTCGACAAATGAGTATGATTCTTCATTATGGCTTATGGTTTAATTGAAGAGTTGTCAAATTATCATATTCCAACTAAACATAATTATTATTTGACCCTAAATTAACAAAAGAAATTAAACTAAATAAAAATCCCATTAAAATCAATTAAAAGACAACTTTTTTTAATCGAGGAGTATAGGCCTATCAAAGCAAACAATAATTATACTTATAGAACGCGATTTAATAATTTTTTATAATATTTTCACTGGATTACACATCACACGGGTGTAATCCATATTCACCTCATTTCTTGAACAGGAATCGGGTGTGCTTTACCTTTTTTTATTATTATTAATTCAATATCCGATCGAAAGACCAACTAATTCAGAAGACCAAAATCTATTGTCCATTAGCTTAAAGATATATAATAGATACAAAAATACAAATTTTTAATGGACACTACTATTTGACCAAATTCACCTTGGAATGATAAGGGTGTTTCCAATATTTCGTATAATGTATTGATTATTTTGCGTTTCATGAAATCTTTTATGAATTAGTGGAATCAAGTGTCATTAAGAGTAAAATAGGAAAACACAATTTCACTCTGGGTGAATCACTATTCTCAGCATTACTGATTATTTAAATAATAACTTATAAAATTTGATCTATGGAGGAATATGCAATCATGTTTCTTGCTTGTTTGTATAATAATAAAATGTACTCGTGCTGCATGCTCTTTGGTTGCTGGCATAGTGGCATTGCAGTTGCCCTTCTTGTTCATCAAGGAAATGACTCATGCATGTAGGGCCCACTCAAGCAAGAAACATATGCTCGATCAATTCTAGATCACATAATTTTCTAAGTACCATAGGCAAATTATATACTCGAACTTTAAATAATAAAAGTGTCCTAATTACAGTTGCACGCAAATGCCTTAACAGATATTCATCAAAACATGGGAATGCCATTTGATGATCATGATCACTACAAGATTTATTAAATCAAGCCTTATGTTTCTTACCTTGAACTCACCCTTCATTTTCAGTTTCACTCAACAGCAGCTTTCAGGCAATCATACTAGGTCGATTTGCCCAGTCTCGACAAGGGGTTTAATAGACTTGTACGGTAGGGCATAAAGATCATCCGCTTCAATGTTAATGACCTCTTCTTCACTGTCGTATTGTCGGTTATCAAAATATTAGGAACATGTTAGGGAATCATACAGTTACTTTAAGAAAAAAACTTCTATGCACCAATTGCAACAGGCAATTGATGCAATTTTGACCAAAGTTTCAATTGTTCACAAAAAAATCTGAAACATATAATGAAAAAGTATCAGTTCATGCAAATTAAAGTATTAGGTTGTAGGCTGAACAGTATTAGCATTATTTCAATATATAACTAATATTTTTCGTCATATGAGCTGATACTTTTCGACCTGTTTTTTCTATGATTCCGATAAAATATAGTAGAAAAGTTTGGTTGAAATTTTTTAGTCAACAATGGGGTTTAGAAAGAAAGAGTTAATAGTTATTTACCCATCATCAAGCTGGAAGGCTCCAAGATATTTCTTGCTCTTGCAGATAACATAGGTATCCAGCTTAGGCTCAGGAACTAACATAAACAAGAAAACGAATTTAGTGTGCTGCGGATAACTTAGCACACGGATATGAAATGAAACAATAAGAATATTGAGATATGAAGCTCCACCAAGGGGTTCGGTAAAAGAATAATCGCATTAGCTAGTAATAGGAGATCGAAGTATTAGAACATTTCTACAAGTTGTACTCACCCATGTCATCGTTTTCACTTGCTGCAGATTGCCTCAAATGAGACCGATATTGATCTGGCAATTTCGAGAGTACAGATTGCTCGAGGTGATGTTCTAAGTCGGTAGCATACCTGCAGTTAAATGGTAAAGGGTTCACCAATTGGCAAGATAAACTACAATGAATCAGTAAGGAATTCACCTCTTGGCAAACTTTTGTTCCTGTTTAGAAAGTCGATTCCATTGTTCTGCAGTTTTCTGTATGTGAAAAATGTATTTTTCAATCTGCAAGCAGACATATCACAATTCAGGAGTGGACGACAATGTTAGTTAAGAAGCATATCATTCTTCGATGGGAATCATCAATTATTGAATTTTTAATAATTTAAAGGGCACTTGATTCAAATTCTTCAATGGGAATTATCGAATATTGAATTACAATGAAAATTATGATTGAGGAATAGTGGAAAGATTGAGGTGAAATGATTATAGAGAGAAGGTACTTAATCAAAATGGGATAATAATTTAATATTTTTTGATTCTCATTATCACGTAAGAAGTATGATGAAGGTGAATTGATCATCTTTTATTCTCATTAACCACCAAAATTACCATATATTCATTTCCATTACCAGTCCCACCGAAGAATTATGAACCGAACATCCCCTTAATTTCAATGTTGTTAACTTAAAAGTTTATTCATCTATGAGCATTGAACATATCAACTAACAACATTACTTTGATCTACAAGGATCCTAGCATCCTAAATAAAAGTTTTTATTCCAGAAAATAGCATCATCATCCAGGATAGAATCACAAATAAGAAGTAAACCATAACAAATACATATGAAGAGATTGAGGTTTAGCCCATGGTTACCTTTTGAAGACGAGTGCGTAGATATGATCTCATCAAGAACATGGTTCTATCCAAGTCCATCTGGTAAAGGGACACTGTCAATGGATCAACACCATTCTGGTTAAATTCGTCCGCCATCTCTTCCTGAATAACAACAAGGTGGCAAGCTTCTCAGCAGGTTTTATATGATGCACACTTGGACACAATGATGAAATTAACCATAGCCCATTATAATTTTTAAAATAATTGTCTCACATCCAAAGGAGGTGCAATATTCCAAAAAAATTATGCATAATGTATGTCATGAGGAGCAATCATTCCAGAATTGAATCCATTTTTTTTTCAAAACTAAGGTGAACAATCGAAATTTAGGAAATATTCTAAACAGTGTCTCTGATAAAATCAACATGTAATGATGTAATAGTAATAGCTATCGTATGTAGATGTCAATATAAGACAATAATAACTTGTATTTTCTCAAGCTGATACCAGGACTATAAACAAAATCCTCATGTCATGTGCATATACATGGCGTAAATACAAATTCAATCTATCTTTACACTTGAACACAACGAATTAGCAGCCAGTTTTCACAGTATATAAGAACTAATAGCTGGATGGATATATAAAAGGGAGATATGCAATACTCATTCAGTTTACTCTCTCTCTCTGTCTTAAATTCTCACTCACACACACAATCCATTTCCTTCAAAAATCACAGACAATCATAATCCTTATACCCACTTGCAGTGGAAACAGCAAATTAAAACTCCAAAACGCCACAAACTTTAACAAAAACTACAATTACCCCAAATTGCCAAAATCAACAACCTCGATTCCCCAAATTAACACGAAAAACGTATAATCAAATTCCTACTGCAGTCAAATTACTCACCATTAATTGGATCTGCTGGCGAGACCTCTGAATTAAATCAGCGTCGTATTTGAGAATCTCCGGCGCCGCCTTCTCGTTCCGCCATGCGCTTTTCAACAGCTCCGCGTCCGTCGTCGACATCAACGACTCGTAATCGTCTGCAGCAGATCCTTCCCCTGTGCCTGAATCCATCGCATAAAATCTCCTGTTCTTCGTGTTTCTGCAACAATGGAAAATGCCTTAAATTTTCCCTCTTTTAATTTATTCTTTAAAGTGAAGTTCATTTGGGCGGGAGCGATGTTAAACTTGCCGCCCGAAGAATGTACGGATTAAAAATGGGCCATAGTAATTGGGCCTGGGCCCTGAATTTTTTCGATTTAAATAAGCTGATCAATTAAATCACATCCCTTAATATGTTTGAAGAAAATGAAATGCAACACTAGTGAACGTTTTTTTTTTTTGAAGTAATCTTGTTTGGTACACGCTAGTGTTTAGAATTCGAAACATTTTGACTCAATTCAAGGCCCATAGGAAAATTATTTTTGAAATTAAAATTATAAAATATGATAAAAATAAAAATTTGAGACATGGAACATTTTTTTATTGTCGTGACGCATGATCTGAACTTTAAAAAAAAAAACAACCCGTAAAATCTTGAAAAGACAAAAATTATTAAAATCACCTTGAATTAAGAAAAAATAAAAATTAAACCCTCAATTGAGACATTTACAAAATTGCAACTTATATTGAGCCTAACCGTAAAATCGGGGCCTTTATATATAATATTAGTTCTTATACCCGAGTTTTACGCGGGTTGAAATAATTTTGATGTTAAAAAAGAAATTTTAATATTTTTTTTATTAATTATGAAAGATTTCGCAATTCAAAAAGAAGAATTAATTTTTTTTAATTGTGAATGATAAATATTTATTATTTAAAAATTTTGAAAAATTTAAGATAAAATTTTGGATAATATTATAATTAATTAATAATCTTGAAAATCCTTCCAGCAATTAGATTTTTCAGAGATATTGTAAAATATGAAATAAGATAAAATCTTGACTAAAATATATATACCAAATTGTGCTTAGATAAAATTATTTATAAATGTAGAAAATCTTTTAAACAATTATATTTTTCTGTGATATTGTGAAATATATATATGGCTAAAATTGAATTTTCTTTTGAACAATGATACTTAAATATTAATTAAAAATAACAGTGTCAGTAAAAATGTTAAATGGATCTTTTGCAATTTTTAGTTATAGTCATGAATTATGGAATCTAATTTAGTCAAATATTGCGACTATAATATATTATTAAAATAAATTATATTGTACTCTTATAAATTGCATTAAAATCTCAATATAAATCATTATCTAGACGTACGGGCAATGTTTTTGCCCATAGATTAGCTTTGTTTGGCCTTACTTGTGAGGGGTCTTTCTTTTCGTATTCTATTCCTGTTGCTTTTGAGGATACTGTAATGGCAGATTTCAGATCTTTCCGTTGATTAATGATATTCGTTTCGTTTTAAAAAAATAAATTGTTTATAGTCATAAACTGTATAAATTGTGTAGAATCTTCTTAGAATTAATTACATTAATTAATTGCGAATATATAACTAAAGGTCACATAATATATATTGCTAGATTTTCATGCATGGTTGATGTGTAATAAATTGTTTCTAAAATTATTAAATATTTAAAATAATATTAAGTATATTAAACATAAATGCACCTTTCCTTTATCCAGTGGAGAATTTTCGGACTTGGTTGGTGTTCAAGGTGTGAACATTGATGTAGATTTCCTAGCATCACTAATAAAAATGAATTTTAAATAAACATTTTAATGTGGAGTAATGTAGATCATAATATGAAATAAATTTGTATACAATATAGAATACCTTAGATGATAAGTTTTTGTTGTCAATGATCAAATCCTCATTCTTCATACAACTTCACAACGTGTATATATTTGGTAGAAATTTTCAAATCTGCAAGAATTTATTCAAATAAAATAATATAAATCTAAGATAGTGACAGATTGATTAAGAAATCTGCATAGTTGAAAGAAGAATATTTTATTGTAAATAAAAAAAATCATGTTACAATTCACAAACATATGTTGATGAATATATATATATATATATAATTTTCATAAACATTCATAATAAATTCAAAACTTAAATTACTTACCTCAGTGCTCCCTGCAACGTATAAAATAAAAGGACGAGCCTATCAAAATTTTAATTTAATTAAAATATTTGCAATAAACATTCATAATCAATTAAAAACTCAATCACTTAGGTCAATACTCTGTGCAATATACAAAACAAAATCATTAATTTAATTACACAATTGCGATAAACATTCATAACCAATTTATAACTCAAATTATTTACCTCAATACTCCCTGCAATATACAAAACAAAATCAAATTAGAAAAACTCATTCATAACCAATTCAAAACTCAAATTACTTACATCACTACTCCATGCAATATAAAACAAAAGGATAAGCGTAATTGCCATGAACAGAAAATTAGAAGAAATCCTAAATTAAAGATTTAATTTGATTACACAATTGTAGTAAACATTCGTAACCAATTTACAATTCAAATTACTTAATTGTCTGAATACTCCTTGCAATATACAAAACAAAATTAAATTAATGAATTCATCAAATTAGATGACTCGCTATAAAATACACATGGGAAAAGATTGAAGTTAAAAATACTAAACGCGGAAGATTCAAAACTCAAATTATTTACCTCAATACTCTCTGCAGTATACTAAACAAAATCATTAATTTAATTGCACAATTACAATAAAAATTCATAACCAATAAACATTCATAATTAATTTAGAAATCAAATTATTTGTCTTTATACTCCCTGCAATATACAAAGTAAAATTAGATTAAAAAATTCATCAAAAAAAAATTCTATAAACATAAAAGAAAAATTCATCAAAAGAATTTCTATGAACGTACAAATATTTGTAATTAATTTAGAACTCAAACTACTTACCTTAATAGTTCCTGTAATATACAAAGTAAAATCAAATTAACAAATTCATCAAAAGAATTTCTATGAATGTAAAAGAAAAATTCATCAAAAAATAAATAAAATTCTATGAACGTAAAAGAAAAAACAATAGGCGTGAATATGAACATGCGTGAGTAAATATTATGGGTAAGGATCTTTAATCTTTATAAATAAATATTTATAAAAATTAAATTAAAGATTTAAAATATAATTTAAATAATTTTTAATGAGAACACACAAAATAACCATATTAATGAGAACATCATATTAAATATATAAAACTTGAATTTGCGTCAATGCTCTCAAATTATTTACATTAATGCTCCATGCAATATAAAGAAACAAAATCTTTTCTTAGGACAATAAAAAAACAAAACGAAAATAAGAGCATAAGCACATAACGTGAATATTGGATGTAGGACATGAATATATATAAAGATATATGTGGGGTGTACATGAATATATTTTTATAAATAAATATGATAAATAAAATGAAAATATATCAATTAAATCAACCGAGATAGAGGTCTACCACTCCACGAGAAAAAAGACCGAGGTGGATTAAAATAATATTAAAAAAATTATTAATTAAATAGATTAAACGTTTAATTTAAATAACTTTTAATGAGGACACATGATTTTGAAACGAAATAATTTGGTTAAACTGGACTTTGCGTAGATTAACGTGGTTTCGTCACATAGGCTGAATAAAGTTTACCAATTTATAATATTAAGATTAAGATTTTCTTTGTTCTCTTTCATGACTCGGTAAGAAAAATAGGTTTTTGCAGATTTTAAAATTTTCTATTTTATAGTGATTTACACGATAAAAATTACACACGAGACATATTTTTAAGTGTATACTTTAGTTTGAGCTATATATCAATTTTGATTTTGTTTTCATAAATTGTAACTAGAAGAAAACGATAGAGTCTTTTTGCACTTTTGGTCCCATAGGACACGTACTGAGGCCCTGTTTGTTTACAGCTTTGAGGGAATTTGAAATCCTGTAAAGGAGATTTGGAAGGATTTAGTATAAAGTAAAAAATGTATATGTATTTTGTATATGTTTGGGAGTGTGGATTTTATAGGATTTGATAAAGTAGGATTTTGAAAAAGTGAATGATATAAAGAATATTATATTATAAAAAGTAATGTAGAAATGATTGGATGATTGTTTAATGATTGATGTATTTGTATATTATATTATATAATGATAATAAAGTAAAAAATGAGGAGAGTTGGATATATAATAATAATTGAAAAGTGTATGATAGATGATTGATAGTGTATTGGAAATTGTGTTTGAAAAATGTGAAATAGTGTATTATAAGTATTATAGAGTAGCATTTTGAAGGATTTAAAATTCTATACCGAAATCCTGATAAACAAACGGGAATTTGAGATTTGAAATTCTGAAAGCCACTTTCAAAGCAATAAACAAACAAGTCCATACTGTTTTAAAAATGGTCTCATACAAATTTGTTAAATGGTTAATTGTATAATAATTATGTTGCATAACGTTTGAAACAAAATATACAAGCATATTTAATTGTTTTCGTCGTGGTAAAAGTAAGTTTGCAAGTACAAATTTATATGAGATCAGTATGAGATTAAATTTGCAAAAAACTCCCACACGATCCATGCAATTGATTAAAACTAGAAGGAAAAAAAAATCAAAAGTGTGACAAGTTGTCAAGTTGAGTTTGCATTAATGTGGTTTTGTATTTTTTTTTTTTTAATCTATCAAACATAACTTTTGAATTTTATTAAATAGCAAATACGTTCAGATTAATTATTTTATTTGGTGGAATGTTCAAATTAAATTTGTTGTATCTTTATCAAACTTTAATGGATCCATATCGTGTCACCCATCGAGAAACATGTGAATTATTGCACCACTTAGGTAATCAAAATATTATTATCTCTTGTTAAATTCCTAATCATAATAAGCTTTAGATTCCACAAAGCATTCTCATCATTCCACTAATCTCTTTTTTATGTGCATTTTCAAAAAGAATTAACATTAATTTAATCTCAAAACAAGCAATTACCTTTAATTATTCTTCCAAGGAGTTGGGTGGAGATTATAATGCAATGATGAATGAATTGTTTATAAGTTAACCCTCAAAAGAGTGGCTACCATTACATTGTATCTGTGATACTTTTTGAAGGAAACTCCAATGAAGTTTCTTTTAGATCTTGGATGGATTCATCTATTCCACTTTTTAAAATTTCACTATATATTTTATTATTTCGATCTTTAACATATGTATGTAATTTAAAGGTGTGTTTGGTTCAAAATTATTCAATGAGAGTTGTAACGAGATTAAATATAAGATAATGACAAAAAACTTTTGTGAAGTAGAGTTCATGGTGATCTCGAACTTTTTAGTATCACTGTTATGTGTAAAAATCATTATTATTATGCATAAAAAATATTATACTGTTATGCAAAAAAAAATCTCATAATTTAAAAAATACTTTATATTTTTAAATAGTGGAATTTTTTATGTATAATCGTGATAGTTTTTATTTTTTTTTACATATAATAGTGATAGAGTTCATGTATAGACCTGATTCACATGAGTGTTACTTTAAAGTAATTGCAATTGTTATGAGAGTAAAATATCATCATCACATATATCATGTTTTGTAACATGAATAAATTTAAAATAAATTAATAATTATCTAATTTTGATTAACTACTTCACCTCATATAATCATTATTCATCAACCAACAATTAATTTTTATTATTATATATTTCAAAATTAGAGCAAAATACTAATTAATTAACATTCTCACTAAAATTCATTATTTCATAATCTTCATTGGCATTCTCATCAAATAATTTGAACCAAGCGTCCCCTTATATATTTTTAAACTTTACACTTGTCGTACATTTGAATAACGAAATATAACACTAAACATGAGAAAATTAAATAAAATAATTTCACGGTTCCACCCCACTTTAGTCCATAGTTTTAGGTCAATCTAATAATAGTTTTTAATATAATATCAAATTGTTTTTATAATCCTTTTCCCGCTATATATACTTGCCCATTTCATGAAGCAAATAAGCAAACCAAAGAAGTTAGAAACTGGTTAATCTTCTTGTTCTTCTTCACATTATCATATTTATTTATTTATTTTTGTTTAACTTTGTATTTATTTGTTCAACAATTAATTGTATTAATTTTTTCAGGTAAATCATTTGATGATGAAGATTTCTATTATCATATTTGTTGCTTTTCTATTGATCGTTGGATCGATCCATGCAGAAGTTGGAAACAACGATGTGGATCGATTTGTTCCCGGAGGGCCAACTCCTTGCATTCATTGCATGAGAACTCCACCTAGCAATCTCGGCAAAAGTAGTCGTGATACAGAAAATGACACTGAGGTCAATACGCACGAAGAAACGAGTCTTGAAAATGATAAAAAATCGGCTGAAAACGTCAGATTTTCGCGTAAATTTCCGCCTCATTAAGCCTGATTAAGCTAATTTAGAATTTGGATTCAATTGTGTGATTAGTGTAATGTGTGCTTACTTTTTTCTTCTTCTATTTTTTTTTTAAATTAAGATTGTCAAGTAATTGTGAGGGCATGGGAGTTGTGTCATGTGTGAAATATTTGTATGATTTAAGGTGTGTGATTGACTGATTGTATGGAATTTGAGGTATGTGAATTGTTGGAATTATGTAAAATAAAAGAGTTTTGTTTTATTCCATGTCGAATTGTATCAAAAGTGATAGACTTCTTAATCCTATTTAAAAAGTCATATTATGTTCCACATCGGATTGTGGAAAAAGGTGAAGAACTTTCTAATGTTTTTAAGAAGTCCAGGTGTCTTTGATACAAATTCATTAGTCGGTTTTGGTTTTGGGCTTATTAATTTAGACCCAGTTGGTTAGAAAAAAATTATATTTTTATTTGAGTTGTATATTATTGTCGATTCTGATCTAGAGCCTTGTTGGGGGTTTCCGCAATTTGTATGATTTGAGGGGTGGGATTGTATGGAATTTGAGGTATGGGAATATTTGGAAATTTGGTTTGTTTGAACTACTTAGTTGAGATTTCATGATAGTGAGCATGCTATTTAGTTACAAAAAGAACTTTTGAACTTTTTAAAAAAAATTATCACTCTAGCTTTGTAAAAGTGACTTGCATTAAATTGTCCATCTTTTAAATGCATAATTTATATTTAATTTGAGGACTTCCCTGTAATAGTCTGCCTTTATAAGGCTTGGCTTTTAATTTGGTTCCATAAGGTATCTGTTGTAAAAAAAAAAATAATAATGATAACATAATTAAATTGATTGTCCAAATTTGATCCAATTTTCATCAAAAAATTGCAGAAAATGTTATTTTAAGTCATACGGAAGTCTCTTGCCGATAAAATTTAGTCATTTTTTAATTTGTAGATTTTAAATTTGAGTTTCAATTTAATTTATTGAGTTATTTACATATGTGTAATTTGATTGATTCAAAGACGTATAAAACTAAAATAAAAAGAACGTCAACATCCACGTATACAATGGTATCAAAAACCCCCAAATTGTATCGGGACGTAACTAGCACGTGACCTAAACACCGTTGTTCGCAATTTTTTGGTGAAAATAGAGATCAAAATTTGACAATTAATTTAGTTAATATACAAATTGGACAGTTAAAATTTTTAAGACGAAAAATAAATAGTAAATAAGTTATGGGTAAAAAAAAAACCTTTTTTTCTTGCTTTTTCTCTATGGTTATTATTCCATTCAGAATATCACAGACGCGAATGGGCCTCCCAGTATTGGGCCTAATAAAGTAAAACATGGCGCCTTTTGAACTGGAACAGATAGATTGGCCCAAATCAGTCCAAGATATAAATTAACAATGTGAAAAAGCAATTCTCAACAAATGTGGCCCAAAAAGAAAAAGTGCAATAAATTATACATAAACTTAATCCTTATTATGACAAAAATTATCACTGTTATTTTTAAATAGTGATAATATTTACTTTTAATCATAATAATTTTTACACATAACAGTTATATTAAAAAAATAAAATTTACTATAAACTTGTGTTCATATAAATTTTTGTTTTAGGGCACACGAGATTCACATTAACATTTTTTTTTTGTCTTTCTCCTGCTCTCTAAAATTCCTAGAAATAATGTTTTTTTTTCCTTATCTCTAATATGCAACTAGAAAACAGTTTCTAGAAAAATCAATATATAAATTGGTTTTGATATAAATTCCTAGAAATATAAATTGGGTTTTTTTCCTTATCATCTGATTTTGAATCAGAAAAATCAATATCATTGAACAAGTCTTTTTTAATATGATCCATATAAAGACCATAAATTTCTCCTTTGGAAATATTCCAAAATAATATATATATATATATAGTTTTGATATGGAGACCATAAGTGGTAACCTTATGGAGCCCAATTGATGATTTGACTTTCCAACTCAACTTATTATCTAATTAAATACTTTAAATTAATTTAAAAAAAAACTCTACACCCTAGAACCTAAATCATGAACCCTAAAAAAATACGATATTTCGATTATTCTTACTACTTGCAAGAGTCTAAGAAAAGTAAGAGTAATTATATATTTATAAGTCAATGTTGTTAATTACCAGATTAATAATTAGCGGCAAGAAATAACCAATTACAAGAAGTGGAGCACTCAGATATGCACATGAATGAGGCATATCTGGATCCATTACAATGAAATTAGATTGTAATTATTATTGATCAGTAGTAAAACGAGAAAACTTTCACTTTTCATATTCTCAAATGGGTCGACATTAAATTATGTTTGTTATAATATCCTAACACTCAATTATCAATGCTTTCAAAAAAAATAAAATCCCTCAATTATCAATTAATATATTAGAGAATAAATAGCCTAAAATTATTGCTTGACCCTCTGAGAACCATGTATCCTGGTTTCTTTTGGAATATGTAAAACCGCAATCTATTAGAATATGATTGCGATATAAGTCATAATTCGTCCAATTATTATTTAGGTAATGTAAGTATGTCATGTGTGTTCTGTATTATTATTACTTTGAGGATATATATATATGTCTGCAATTATGCACGTGTGTGTAGATATATGTATGACCACAAACTTGTAATGCCTAATTATTTTAGGACATCGGTATACGTCTCTTTTGTACGATATGTACGTATTTATCAATTTCGATTTGTTATTATAAAAATTAATGGTGTGTAGGGTGGCGTTAAGAGGAATCCATGCCGATTAATATTGGTGCATGGCACAAATGACATCTTAATTAGGGCGATTCTTATATGAGAAATAACATACTACTATCATGCATAATTACATGCGGAAACCTTTTATTTTATTTTGCTTACTTAATATCTCTTGCCCACGGTAAAGTACATTATTAAGTCGCTTTTTGTTTTAAAGTTTATATTAAAAAAAAAAAAAAGATGCTAGAAATATATGTTCCACTATCTATCTTGGGTAGATTTAGTCTTGAAAGATCGAGTTTGATGCTCAATTGGTGATTTATGCGTTATCATATCCGAAGAAGGATCTCAACTATATATATTGGGTAATCGTTAGAGATATCTTGAACTTGGCAATTTAGTCTGATCAAGTGTCCTTTACTTGAATTAGGAGGACTGACAATTCTGTAGCACATAAACTTGCAATTTTAGCTTTTTATTGTGCTTCTGTTTTCTTTTAAACAAAATGCATAATTACAATATAATAAAATACGAGATTCATGAACTATGTAATTAAACTCCCAATAGACACGAAACTTAGTTTATAGATAATCATTCACATTTTAAATCTTCAAACACACAATACTAGGTAACTCCCACAACAATATTACAAAGCAGGCTCACTGCAAACACATACGACCTCGCAAAAACAACGTACATCAGTAACATCACCACGTACAACTTGTATGCACGAGTCATGACGTCACAATTACAGACAAACTTAATTATAATAATAATATTGATTTCACAAAACAAAAAAAGTAACTTAATTTTTCTTATTATGTGTGCCCAAAAGTTAGGGCAAATATTTAAGGGACGGAGAGAGCATATTATATATATCTTCGTCTCGATTAGGGTTTATTACGAGGTTTGTAATCTTGATCGGGCAAGTAGTGATGAGTGTTCTGATCGGGTGAGCTGTCTTCATTGTTGTTATGGTCAAATCCCACGTTGGTAGCGTCAGAGTACCCACGTCGGAAATCACCTAAAACGCGACGATTCTTCGAATTTGTGCCTGCAGCATCAGCTTGGAATGCCGCCAGGATGAAGAAAGAGGCAAGAACAAGCACGATTATCGCCTTCATTAAGAGAACATTAACCTATCATAAAAACAATATATATAGTCAAGTAATTAATTAAATATTATATATCTATATAGAAAAACAGTGAAAAAAAATGATGAGATTACTTAATTTGATGGGTTGTTTGTCTGATTTTGTTACTTTGAAAATGATGAGATTATATAGTGAAAAATAGTTACTATTTGTGATATTATTAGTGGCAGGCCAAGATTAATTACTCCATGAGAAATCAAGTAAGTAAATTAATGGAGCACTCAGGTATGTCCAAGTGGTTTAAATAATTATTGAAATGAAATCAATTAATTAAGTTGGATTAATTGATTTACTAATGCCTAATGGATGACGCAAGAATTATATATTGCCCTAACAATATTTTCAACATATATACCTGTTTCAAGATAAGCGGGCATGCAGAGACCATTATCAAGATTCGTGTGAAACAAGTTTAATTAATTAAACATTTAAATAATTAGAGTACACATAAAATTTAACATACATAATTTATCATGAATTAATTCCAAAGTTTAAACTCTAGTTTCAAAACTTAAATTTTAACTGTAGGTTCAAATTTAAACTGCACTTTTTTTTATATGTTTTAGATTGGGCCATATAAAATGCCTAGAAAATTAAATTAGAGAAGAAATAAGACATTTTTAGGCTCTATTTGAATGGATGAATTTAAAAATCATAGAAGAAATTTATTTTTCAGCTGCATATATATATATATATATTCTTAACCACATCTTTTAATGATGACAAAGTCTAGTATGAAAATTTTCATACATGAAAAATTTTAATTTACAACCAAATTCTGTAATTGATGAAGGTAAGACAAAATTGAGTGGTTCATGGTTCACCCGGCCCGAATAGATCATAATTTAGGGTTCATTATTTAGTGTTTAGGGTGTAGATGGTTGATTTAGGGCAATTTTATAAATTTTTATACATGAAAATTTTTACACTAGACCTACTCTTCAATGATAAGCTCTTTTTCTAGCTGTTAGTAAAACAATGTTGACGTTCGATTTGAACTCATGAATAACTTAAACTTTAACCTCAGTCTGATCTCGAGCCTTGAAAAATAGGCTTTAGTTGCCATTTAAACCCTAATTAATTAATTTAACGATTTGATATTCTCATTATCATTCTCATTTAAAAAATTTGAACAAAACGCCCCATGTAATGAAAGATATGTTGTTCCAAATTTCCAATGATGATTACATTGTTATAGTGTTTTACTCTGATTTTGAAATAGAGGAGAGACAAAAAATGATTGTTGGTTAGTAGAATGGGTTGAAGGAAAATGATAGGAATTAAGGGAGAACTGCTATCATTGGCTTGGCTCCTGATGCATAGAGTGTTGATGAACTGCTATTATTGACTTGGAGTACTCTTTATTATCCATATTAATCAGCCATTATTTGGCTCACCTTTTAAGCCATGGCGGTTTTCCATCGAGTAAGAAAGACTGCTCCATTTCAACTACTCTTTGATTATCATGTGGTGTGTAGGTTATTTGGAAATGGAGAAATGCTCATATACTTAGAGGCAAGAAGATAGTTTTGGAAAAGACTATTGAGGAGATAAAATATAGACTTTGGAATTGGATTTCTGTTATGTACTATAGTGTTACGTGTAACTTTTGATTGGCTTGATCGTCCCAAATTTGCTTTCGGGTGTTGACTCCTTTGTTGCTGTAGTCAACCTCTAACATTCTTTGATTCTTTGTATACTCTTGGGTTTTTTTCTACTCTTCATCAATATACTTTTCTTTACCGATCAATATAAAAGGGAGATGGCCTATAACGTAACTTATCTTGAGTCTCATTACCTGTATTGATAAGGTGAATTGATAATTGAAAAAAAATTTATCTCACTAATATACATTTGGGCTTGGACAACTGTGAAAAATGACATTGGAGAGCGGTTATAACCGCTCTCCAAGTAACAGCTGTCCAAGCTTGGACAGCTGATAAAAAACCATTGTCCAAGAAATCGCACTTGGACAGCGGTTTTGAACCGCTTTGCAAGAGTGTGCTTGGACAACGGTTATCAACCACTGTCTAAGTTAATTTTTTTTTAAAATTTCATTTATTATGTTACATAGACAGCGGTTATTAACCGCTGTCCAATATCTTTCTTTTTTTTTAATTATTAATTTATATTTTAAAAATCCTATAATAAAACTATAAACCAGAACTTATATATACGTCCAATACCATATACCATAAACCAAAAATCCTATAATAAAACCATAAACCACATATATATATACCAAAACATCAAATAAATTAATAAACATACACATCATGAAATAAATAAACATACAATCATAAACATACGTCCAATACACCAAAAACATGAAATATATATCATCACAAATATATAATTTAATTACATGCTACCAATATTTCAAACAACGTTCACTCAATATCGTATGAATATAAGAATCGATTGTAAAGGTACCCCGTCCAATCGTTTTTCCATTTCTCCAGTCTTTTCTTAGAGTAAGACTTGAGCTCACGTTCATAGACAAACTGCAAACAACGAATCAATCAATATAGTATGAATTTTTATTCAATCAATAATAATTTAAATAAATCGATAAATTGACTTACATTGAGAGGAATGTTCGTTAGAGAAGCGCGGATTATATCTTCAATAAAGCAACACACAAAATGTCCACAATGGTCATTATCTCGTTGCCTCGGAACCTGTTGATTAACAATTATAATCACGTATTACAATTATGATTTCTTTCTATTAGTTTGATAATTTACTAAATTAAATTTACCTTAATGTTAATCCAGTTCACTTTATTAAACTTAGATCTTGAACCTTGACTCTGAAGGCGACTCCGATACATCGTCATCACACTATTATTATTATAATTAAAAAATAAAAATAGATTAAATATGCATAATTTTAAAAGTAAAACAAATCATTGTATAGAATATTAAAAATGAACTTACGCTTCCATATATGAAACGAGATCAGGGCGATTTGAATAAACTCCATCCTGAGCCGGGTCCATAAAATACACACTTAATGTATTCATGTGTATGGCGACCAACACCCAATGGTTCCTATATTATATTGAGAATGTTGTGTTCGATATAATAATTCAGGATTAATCGAACACGTAAGAGCGACACGTGTAATATTTATTAAAATAGTCATGCCCGATGGACAAGTGTGCTCGCCGTCCGTCGACCAAACAAGTTTGTTCGACCAGTTCGCCACTTGTCACCCAAAACAAACATACTCGCCACTCAGATCAGGAAAGAAGGAATCAAATGAGCTAAGTCAAGAGGGCTCGGACAAATCAGAGGGCTCAGACAAAGTCTAAGGCCACGAACAAGTCTGAGGACTCAGACAGCCAAAATGCTCAGACTATTCTGAGGGGTCAGTATGCTCGCAACTCAGATATCCTGAAATGCTCAGACTATTCTCGAGGGTCAAGATGCTCGCAACTTTCGGATATCTGAAAGACTCGAGATAATCGAGGGTCAAGATATCTTTCGCAACTCAGATATCCTGAAAGACTCAGATAATCTGAGGATCAGTATGCTCGGTGCTCAGATATCCTGAAGACTCAGACATTCACCTGAGGGATTAGTATGCTCGCAGCACAGACATCCTGAGGGTCAGTATGTTCGGTACTCAGACATCCTGAGGTCTTAAAACATCCTAAAGACTCAGGCATCCTGAAGGGTCAGAGTGCTCGACACTCAGATATCCCGAAGACCCAGACATCCTGAGGGCTTAGTATGCTCGAGGAGGACAAAGATTCAAAGATAAAACCGACATGGTTAAAGGGCGGGAATAACAAAGCATCTAACCGAAAGCAAAAAGATTGATTTGGGACGACCAAAAAGGTGCCTTATAGACAAGCAAAAACGAAGATCAACCTAGAAGACGGAGTTGGAAAGGTGGCCGTATCACAAGAGTTCTTGCATGGCCCGGAGTCTCCAGCTCATGCTTGCCAACCCAGCTCATGCTTGTCGGAGTGCTATAAAAAGAAGAAAAAAAAACAAGAAGAGAAAGGTTGTAAATTTCCCGTAAAAAGTTACACCCACACAATAAATTCCCCAGAGGCGAGGTACGGAAAAAATTCGAAAGTGATTATCCACACATACGTAAACCCTAGCACTCATATGCTAACTCTCCAAATTATCTTCATCTCAGAACGATTCATCTTCATAAGGTGTATCAAATATTTATGCGTGTAAAGCTCGCAATACCACATCTCCGCTTGGTATGCCCTTAGTAGTATTTCATTTCATTTAACCGGGTCAACAAATTCATCTTATTTACGCTTTATTTTTACGCGTGCATGTTTTGTTTGTGAGTCATTTCGAATTAGCCACATCATATTCCTCAAATAAACGACTCGCCATCTGTTGGCGCTAGAAGGAGGGTGCTTCATCAAAAACCAACCCATACACAAACCCTTAGTTAGCCGAGGCGAAAAAAAGAAATATAATGCCTCAATCTAGGAACACACAAAAAAGAGAGGTCGGGGCAAAGTCGACCATGATCGAAAGAGGCTCATTGTCGACCTCACAAAGATCGATAGGGAGACCATCAATCTTGAGGATATTGCCAATGATCCGTGTTACCACAACAAAGACCATCACTTTTTTTGTTGCGAGCCACGAAAGAGAGGGCGAAAAAAGAGTTAGCTAAATTAAAACTCAAGAAGATGAAGAACGACGCCAGATACACCGATAGCGAGCAAGTTAAAAAGAAAATCATGAAGCGGGCGAATAAAAAAGCCGGATGATACGTCGATGACTAACGGCCTGTGGGTCTAGACCTTGACGTTTTTTTGAGGCTCTCCGCCAAAGACCGAATCGGCAATAATAGGCGGCGACAGGATCCGGGAAGGAACAACCAATAAACATGACCGCACATTCAGATCATCATGATCGTCGCGATGCGAACAAAAAATAGGCGGGAACAAAATTTTTTATCCATCATCGATTGGGTAGTCAAGAACGAGCTTGGAAAGGGGGACATCCCCATCACGAGCATGACCCACTGGGTCCTCATGATGGGAAACAACCCCGATCCAAGTCTGTCAGTTCCACAAAATTTGCGGAAATGCAGAAAGCCATCGAGGGATTACAGCCGACTCGCCGCGATTAAAGGCCACCCCGGCGAAAGCAACACCCGCCGCCACTATCACCGCGATCATGGCGGCTAAATACAAGAGAAAGTGGCGAAGACCCGACCACGGTTCCCCATGTTCGATCTTTGAAGTCCGACCCAAGATGTCCATCTCAAAGAAATATTCAAACTTTATGATCGTGATGGGTGCCACAGACGCAACTTCGGCCACGATCATTTCCCATAACTTTGGGTGATTGGGCACATAGATGGTTCTCTAATTTACCCCAAGGCGTCTGTCACATCTTTCGCTCAATTGGGACAACAATTTCTGTCCCACTTTTCATCCATGTGTGCTACGCCTTGGCGCCAAAAAACAAAGGTTGGCGATTTTTCCCAACTAAGAGGTGAGTCCGATCGAGCATACATCGAAAAGGTTTGATAAATGTTTATATGATGGGGGCCCCAGGTTGAGGAGGATGCCAAGATCCTCATGGGTCGGGGCTTGACTCTAAACATCGACATGTGGAAGGCCATGCATCAAGACCGGCGAACACATATTCGAATTTCGAGAGCGAAAGCGGCCAAAATCATAGCCATGCAAGATTTCTTTCGCCCAATCACGATTGGGTCGGGAACCTACAACTAGGAAAGTTTTTGGGAAGAAAGTGATGAATGAAGGGGTACAAACCCCCGTGCTCTTTTCAAACCATTCAAGAAAAAAGAAGTACAAACGCCTACTGAAGTCTTCTTCAAGGCGTTCAAGTAGTAAAACAATTTTAACCAAATCGTAGATCGGGACATATTGGATAGGCGAGAAGAATCATAATGGACAAGCATCGCTTAATGCTTCCAAATATTGTAACTACCACAGTACATCGGGCATAATATAGAAGATTGTCGCGATTTACTCCGCCAACTTTGGAAGTTATACGAAGATAATCGTCTTACCCAATTCTAAAAAAAAGCCGTGACGAGACTTTAACGTAAAAAAATAGAAGATCAAAGGGGTAAGCGTAAAAGTTAACAAACATCGGCGGTGATCCCGAAGAATCACGTAAGAGGTCTGAATTACCCAAAAGAGGGCCTCCTACTGTGGGAAGAGGTCGAGAAAGTCAAGAGATTCACATGATACGTCCTGAATATGGTCCAGTGGGTGGATGTTACCAGGCACCAACATTATCGAACAGACGTAAGAAGATGGAGATGCGTGCCATGCAAAGCATTCATCAGGTAAAGGTGGCGAGCACATCAGCTAGCACGCCACCCTCTCACCAAATCATGTTTTCAGAAGACGATCTCGACGGTATAATAACTCCCCACAACAACTCCTTAACCATTAGTGCTCGTCTCCTCGGGTTGAAGGTGCACCGCCTCCTGGTTGACACCGGAGCTTATGCGAACATTTTGTTCGTCAACACCCTTCACCAGATGGAAAAACAAGTTGGGAACTTGAGCAGTTATAATGAACCGTGTGATCATACCATAATGAGTTTTGGGGAATCTGTAACCCGACGCTATGGTATGATTAGGTTAGGAGTCGAGTTAGAGTCAACTCTGAATCCGGAGATCCGACGAACTAGAATGCTAGATTTTGTAATCGTCGATGCTCCGTCTACTTATAACGGGTTCCTAGGTCGCCCGTTTATTCAGAATTTAAAAGCGGCGTTTCTACTTCTTATTATTGTGTCAAATTCCCAACACAAGATGGAACATGTAGCGTAAAAGGAGATCAGAAGAAAGCTCGAGATTGTTTGCTATCATGTGCACCAGAAAAACAAAATATTGTTAACATGATGGAGCAAACATGGGAGATCGGTGAGTCAAGCCAACAGGCAAATATGTTGCCAACATGTTCGAACATATCTTTGACGAACACAAGTTTGACGAAACCTGACCCCGTAGCGAAACACAGAATCGCGCGAACACACAATCCGGGAAGGCAACTCATGTCCCAGATCTAATGAATATTGATACGCTAAGCGAGCAAACGGACCTAGAACCTCGCATAGGTTTCGAACCAATGGAGGTTGATGACGAGCACCGGGGGTCAATTCAAGATCCTCGGTGGAAACAATAAAGAAAGCGAGCAACACCTATCGAACAAACCGAGCCTATCAACATCGATTCAACAGACTGAAGTTAGAAATGTTCATTGGTTCAGAATTACCTGAACCAATTCGAACATAAATGATTGCTTATCTTCAAGCAAACTTGGATGTGTTCGCATGGTCGCACGAGGACATGTTGGAATTGATCCAAAACATGCATGCCATTCCCTCAACCTTGATCCAATACAAACTCCGGTTATCCGTAAGTCGCAGAAAAGTTTAGTCAGGAAAAGTATGCGGCAATGAATAGTGAAATCAAAAAAAGTTGCTCGACAACAAACTGATTCGAGAGGTGAAATGCCCAAGATGGCTTGCGAACCCTGTGCTTGTCCGCAAGTCTAATGTTTCTTGGAGACTATGTATTGATTTCACTGATTTAAACAAGGCATGCCTGAAAGATAACTTCCCGATGCCGCATATCGATTATTTGGTCGATAATACAGCAGGCCATGAACTCATGACTTTCATGGATGCATTTGCTGGTTATCACCAAATACCCATGCATCCGGACGATCAAAAGAATACGGCATTCTCGCAGTTGAAAAGAATATGTATTGTTGGCAACGCATGCCATTCGGATTAAAGAATGCTCGCGTAAACATATCAACGTTTGGTGAACAAAATATTCATTTAACACATCGGCCGAACAATTGAGGTATATATTGATGATATTGTGGTAAAAGAGCGAACATAAGGAAGACCACATCACCCACCTCGCACAAACGTTTGATATACTCGGGAGTACAACATGAAGCTAAACCGAAGAAATGCGACTTTGGGGTTCACTTTCAGAAAATTCCTCGGACATATGGTCGGTCAGCGGGGATCGGGCGAACCCATCAAAGATTCAAGCCATGCTCGATATACGAGCCCCTGTGAGTGTGAAAGAAGTCCAAAAAGTTAACCGGACGATTAGCTTCCGTAAGCGGTTTATATCACTTAACCGGGGACAAATGCAAACCTTTCTTTGATGCATTAAAGTAGGGAAATTCAGTGGGTGAGCATTGCCAAAATGCATTCGAATTATTGAAAGAAAGATAGATACTCAGACATTGTCTAAACTCGTCCCCTGCGCGAACAACTCTATCTGTACCTTGTTACATCCGAACATGCAATCGGTGTGTTGTGCTAAATGACGGGTAGAAGGGACGACACACTTGACCATTTACTATGTAAGCTAAGTGCTTAAAAAAGTTCGAGCCGGTGCCCTCCATTGAAAAAATTAGCATATGCTCTCGTGAATGAGTGTTCAAAAATTGCGACCATACTTTTTTCGATCACTCGACCGAGGTAATCGACCACTTTCCTGTCGCGAAGTCCTCCACCGACCGTGATCTGCAGCAGATTACCAAGTGGGCGGTGGAGTTAGACAATTGGCATTACGTTATTCCGTAACGGCGACGGCGGCCAAGCTATGGCCGATTTTATGGTTGAGTTGACATATCCACAAATGCCCGAAAAGTCAGCATCGACCAACCATGGCATATGTATGTTGATGGCTCATCAACAAGTTCAAGAGCCGAAAGCAGCGTAGTTCTCATCAAATTTCAACCGGACAAACATTCACAACAACCCATCCGTTTTGACTTCCCATTTACAAATAATGAAGCGAAGCTGAAGCTTTGATCATTTGGACTCGGATGGCTATGACAATGGGAATTGAGAGGTCGATGATTTCTGATGATTCTCGATAATCGTTTATCAAGTAACAAAGTAGTACGAGGCCCGAGGCAAACAAATAGCACAACAATATCGAAGAACTTAAAAAGAGTTGCTCGAGCATTTCGAACAAGTTTTCATAGAACAATTACCACGATTGGGTAATTCGTTCGTGATGCTTTGGCACGCTGGCAACAAAGCAGGAAGGAGTGATGAACACAACAGACATTGTGGTGCGTCACAACTTGTTCGCCATCGCCTCAGAGTTATGATCGCCCAAGTAACAAAGTAACAAGAAACTTGGATGACTCAATCTCGAAGTTACTTTACAAAAGGGACTTCTCCCCGAGAATAAGGCACAAGCTATCGCCTTCAGTTACAATCTGCTTTCGTTATACTATTATAGGCGAGCATTTGTACAAAAGAAGCTTCTCACTTCCACTATTGAAGTGTATTACTCCTGAAGAGGGTCGTGTACTTCTGGAACAAATCCATGATGGAGTATGCGGAAATCATACAGGTGGGCTCGTACTGGCACATAAAACAATCAGACAAGGTTATTATTGGCCAACCCTAAAAAAAGATTCACTACAGATGCTCATGGCGTGCCACAAGTGTGTCAGTACATGCCCCACTTATTCATAGCCCACCAAGAATTAGTGTCGGTCATAGCCCGTGGTCATTTGCTAAATGGGGGATCGATTTGATTGGCCCATTTCCTACGGGCACGTCGGGAGTAAAATTTGTTGTGGTTGCCGTTGATTACTATACTAAATGGGCAAAAGCCGAGGCCATTGTCAAAATCACCGAACAAAGAATGTGGAACTTTATTTGGAAAAATATCATTTGTCGTTTTGGGCTTCCCCAATCATTAGTGACTGATAACGGCAAACAGTTTGATGGAAGTGAATTCATACATAATTGTGCTCGCTGGGGCATAAAAAAGCATTAATCAACTCCGTAATATCCCCAGTCAAACGGACAAGTTGAAGCCGTTAATAAAATTATCAAGCATACCCTCAAGGCGGACTTGATAATTCGAGGGGGAGGATAAATTTGAAGAGTTGCCTGAAATATTATGGGCCTATCGAATAACTTTCAGAACATCAACTGCGGAGACCCCGTTTGCCTTGGCATTTGGTGCGGAAGCTGTTATACCCGCATAAATTAAGATTCCAAGTCATCGAACAATAACTTTTGGAGAGCACATCAATGACCGGGCTGCATACGAGTGTGAACTGTTGGAAGAAAAAAGAAAGGACAAAGGTGATTCAAAAGAATTCCATGTACAAAAAGAGATCAGAGAAGTTCTACAACTCCAAAGTCCAAACACGCAGGTTCAATGTGGGTGAGCTGGTTTTAAGACGAGCAACGGGGGTATCAAGTGGTGTGTTCAATCGAGCATGGGAAGGTCCGTTCAGAGTTACAGAACGTTTGCTAAATGGGGCATATGACTTGGAAGACCCGAATGGAGTCCCATTATCCTACTCGTGGAATGCGTCAAATTTGAAAAAATATTATCAATAATAGCAAGCACAGTTGACCGAACAAAGTTGTCCACACAGCTGAAGCAAGCACAGTTGGCCGAACAAAGTTGTCCACACACCGGTGAAAGCGAAACCGAGTTAGCGAACAAAGTCGTCCACACAACTGAAGCGATCATCGTTGGCCGAACATAATTGCCGATGTAGTTGAAACGGACACAAATGGCCGAACATAATCAGCCATTCAGTTAAAACGAGTAGGACAATCCTGAAAGAAGAACACATTATGTTCGACACATATCTTCAGGAAAGAAATCCGCCAAAGACTATCGAAAAGCGGAAGATACGTGTCAGAACGAGTTGTCAACAGAAGATACGTGTCAGAACGAGTTGACAAGTGGTGGCAACCAAGCAGGGACGAGTCAATCTTTGAACAAGAGCTGGCAAAAAGCTGAACAGATATCAAAAGGGGGAGCAAAAGTAAGAGAAATGCCAAAGACTAGCTTGGGATAGTTCTATAAATAGAGGCATATTGATAAATGAAAAAAGCAGAGAAAAAAACAGATGAAGAAAAAAAAAGAAAAAATACTACGGTTCCGAGAAGAAAGTTGGTTGGTATGCCTCAGACGAAGAATCCAAAGACTTTCGATTCGGCTATCATTAATTTGAATCGAGCATCCGCCCGGTACAAGATTTATACCCATATGACACTCGAAACAAAGTTGAAGCTCGTTTGCGGACTCAAGATGCTCGGCAGAGTCATGGTTGCCACTCCGCGTTACTCACCGCTTATGCGATAGTAAATCACTAGTCCCATGCATCCCCAAAATCTCCTCCGAAGGAGGGATGTCATAGTGTCCGCTCAAAAGCAATATCACGGATCTTGATGCTCGGGCATCTCTTGAAGGGACATAATGGTGCGGTGAAAATTTTGCAAGACTTTGCTATAAGCGGCGGTATCGCTTGGCGTGCTCATGTCATGATTACCGCGATAATCACAGCTTGTCCAGGAGAGACAAAAGCTTATGCTGCTGCTGCTTCTTTGCTTGAGCATGTTACTAAAGAAGGGTAGACAGGATGATGTGCCACATGCTTGTCAACATCAATTCCGCGGACAAGGTGAGGCCAGTTCGTGTCTACTCAAGACAAGGTTTAAATTCAAAACCCTAGTCTGATATTTATAGTTGTGTAATAGATAGTCTTCTTCAAATATAAAGGTTGTAATAGAATACAAAGTGTTGCAAAAAGAAAGAAAAATATATGTATTTTTGTTCGCTAAGATTTTCTAGTTGAAGCCTATTTGAGGTCGCACCTAAGTCGAACGGCCCGAACAAAGATGAATGAGCCCAAGTCTATGTTCACCGATTTAACGAGTTCAGACTCGATTCCATGACAAAAAAAATGAGTAATGGGACGCAATGATCAAAAAGATGACTCATACTTACAGATACCAGAAGCCTTAAACGGGTGATGAGTCTTGGGTCGCAGACTAAATAAGACGACCCCTAAGACGAAGTGATCGCGACCTAAATAAGACGATTGCGAACCAAGAAAAGGGGGTTCATAAAGTAACCCATCGGGTCGCACCTAAATAAGACGATCAACCGATTGCAACGCTAATAAGACAATCAAAAAAAAAAAAGTCGAGCGGGCATAAAGCAAACCCAATGTTCGAATTCATTCAGAAGAAAAGGGGCAAAAACTAGAAAGCAACAAAGCAAACACAAAGCAACAAAGCAAACATCAAGCAACACAAGTATCAATCATTCATCAGCAACCACATTCATCCTCAACAACAATCAGGTTAGAGGAAATAGTTCAATATGCAATTCAACCATTCAGATTCAAAAGTGTTCGAACAAAAGAGAAGAAGTCAGCAAAAAAAATTACAAGTATGGAAGACATTGTTCGAACAAAAAATGAAGAAGACAAAAAAATTACACAACATATGTTCGGCAAAACAAAAATAACACTAAGGAACAAATTCATAATTGGGGGTGGACGGAAGAGAAATGTCGAACAAATCGTGTTCAGCCCTCTCAACAACAACTCATTCAGTATGGTCAGGTACAATATGCTCGCCAGGAGGTACATTATTTTCGATCCACGGGGAGGTCCTCTTTGCTCTACCGCACCGATCGGACCAGACTCGATTTGGAGATTTTTGGCAAAGAACACCAAAGCATATTCACGTCCGAGCCATCTTCCTCATCCAGAATAGGATCATCAACTTCGATCCCTTCAGGAAGAATGGAGAAATCACACAGATCGTTCAAATCTGACATTGGAAGGTTGCGATCTGGTGGGTTATCGATCGTCTTCTTTGCTGAAACCGGATATGAGAGGGCAATTTGTTCGCTTGATGAGTGCATGGCGAAAGCGAACCCGGATAGCATCGGCGAAAGGCACAAATGTAGGAGAAGTTGGACATGGAATCAACATACTCTTCATTATGCGACTTTGAATTTTCGAGACCCAAACGAAAGTGTTGGTCTCTCAAAGAATGATGAAGTTGTTGGCGAAAGCGCGCTCCTCTCGGCTTTCCATGGCCTCGACGCCAATTTCGAGTCTCACGGCTCAACATTCATCTCCTCCCGAAGCTCTCCATTATCTTGACCACCTCCTCCCGAGAGTGATTCAGTTCCTCCTTTACTGGCGGGCATCCTCCTGAGCCTGGCGAGCATTTTCCTGAGCTTGGTGAGCATTTTCCTGAGCCTGGCGAGCATCCTCCTGAGCCTGGCGAGCACCAACTTGTCCGAGGGATGCGTCCTCGAGCCAACATCAGTTCATCCCGAGTCTTGTTCAGCTCGCCCACCTTTTCTTCGAAATTCTGATCAAAGCCAAGTAGTTGGCATGAAGGTTAGCGAACTTCAAAGATAGACTTTCTCAAGAACAACCATAGATTGGCCCAAGTACTGCACCAAGACGATGTTTTCAGGAGGAGTGGGACCCATAGTAGACTCTTCCATTTCGGTAGTCTATGCTCGAAGCAGAGTCCGCACGCTCAACATGCCGGGAATGCCTGAACCTTGCGAACACTTTCGTGAAAGGCAGTAGTTTTTCAAATTGGGCATCAAGGCGTAACCCGCTCAACCTACATATACACCAGAGCAAATAAGTATGAAAAAAGCGAAACAAAATTAACCAAAAAAAAGTAAAGCTTAACAAAATGTACTGTTCAAGACGAGCGGATCCCATCCTAAGAATGATTTATCCTCGGGGACCGGCTCGGGGGTTGGGAGGAGTCCATGATCGGGGTCAGCGGGGAGGAGAAGATGTGCAACCTCCATTTCAACAATTTGCGAACCGGACCAACCCGAGGCGGCCATTACGATCGCCTCGGCGAAGTGGGTCGGATCACCCTGCTTGGCGTCGGTGCTCGTCGAACTATTCGATTAGCGCTAAATCTGGGCTTGTTAAGCAGCCCGCGTTTCGCGGTTTCCATTCCCGATCTCTTCGGCGACGGAGTCTGTTTGCTCGTCCCCTGCTCCACCGAACGAGTAGTCCTTTTTGGTGATTTCGATTCCCGGGCGGATGTAGATGCCATTTCGCCCTACCAGCCTGCTTCGGCTTCTCCTCTGTTTGCTTCGTTGAGTTTCACTTCGAGCAGAATTCAGCGAGTTCTTGTGGTCTTTTTCTTCGAGCCATCTCAGTATGCTCGGATGTACTCACAGCGATAGTCACAGCAGGGAAAGCTATAAGCAAAACAATTTATTATGTAAGTGAGGATAACAACGAGCAAAATGGTAAAAAATATATGCAAATGCAAAAAAACAATCCTTACCAGCAGGATTAACAACAACAAGATGGTGAGGGGGCACGAACAAGCCTTCTTTCTTCCTCTGTTCGGTGGTATTCAAAGTTCTCACAGATCGTTCCGAGCGAGACTCGAGGTCAATTTGCCAAACGCTGCTAAAATAGCCGTCGTTTGTCTCCTTGTCCGTCGCAGTTGGGATTCCTAAAATAAAGAGTAAGTTAAAATCAGTTCAAATTGAAGAACAAAAGACACAAAATTACTTACTTCGGTACACCCCGAAGTCAGTAGGAATGTCTAATCTAGCATCTGGTTCGCTTCCAGAAGCCGAGCTTTTCCAATCGCCCCCGACAAACCAGAACTTCTCTTTCCAATCATTGATTTTGTTCGGCACGTCCTCAATGATCTTGCATTTGGCATTTGCCTGCATGAACAACCATCCATGTTCGCCCTTCGGACTGGTTAAATGCACCAATCGAGCAAGTTCAGCGGCAGAGGGATAATATCTAGGCTTCATTTTGCCGAACAAAGTCAGGAAACTCATGATCATATGCCACCCGTTTGGCTTCAGCTGCGTGACGGTGATATTCCACTCCACGAGCAAACGAGTGATAGCCGGATGGAGGGGGAATCGAAGGCCAGCTTCCATTGTGTCCAAGTTCACAACGACACAACCCTCAGGGGGCTGGGCAGCCCGCTCATCAGGACCCGGTGCCCAGAAAAAGACATCTTTGGGGGTTTCGTAATTTCTATGCAGCTGAGAGAGCATATCTACATCAATTATGCTCGCTATCTTGCTCGCTGGGTACTCATTTTCAACCCTAATCCTATGAGGTTGCTCGGGCCAATCGAAACTATAACGAGCATTATACTCGTTATATGTTGGACTATGAGGGACACCAACAGGTATATCGAGTTCAGAATTTTGCTCACCGCCTACCCCTATGTTCGATTCGGTTACATTCACAGCCATCAAAAATTTCCCCCTCACAATATCATCATTCCTATCTACATCAACATTATCAACAACCCTAGACCTAATTTGAGTTTGGGGCAAAGAATCGTCACTTGAATCATCCGAGAAATCACTACGGACCAAGTCCCTATCTAATTCATTTAGGGCTTCGTCGGAATCGGAGGAAAGAACGGCAAATGGTTGCCGAACTTGCTAAAGAAATCCTGAATTCGAGACATTCGTCTCCGGCGCATTAGCGTCGCTACAGGGAATTCTACTGACAGAGGGGGAAGAAGAACTATGGTGGTCCGATTCTAGGGGAACAAAGAGTTTGAGCAAGAAGCCATAATCGCAATAAGAGAAAGAATGTAGCGGTTACCTGAGTAAGATTCTTCGCCGGAATGATGAAGCCCTCACCGGAAATTTTCAGACCCAGAAAAGATTGAAAGACAGAGGCAAAAAGAAGAAGGAAAGAGAAAAGGGTTCAAGGCGGTGAAATGAGGTATAAATAGATACCGAATTCAATTTTGAAAATCTGGCACAGAATACGAAATGATATCGACTATGGCCCAAAATGATTATAACAGCCGGGCCCCATGTTGAATACAAAGCGACCCGGCTGGGGGGTATTGTTGTGTTCGATATAATAATTCAGGATTAATCGAACACGTAAGAGCGACACGTGTAATATTTATTAAAATAGTTATGCCCGATGGACAAGTGTGCTCGCCGTCCGTCGACCAAACAAGTTTGTTCGACCAGTTCGCCACTTGTCACCCAAAACAAACATACTCGCCACTCAGATCAGGAAAGAAGGAATCAAATGAGCTAAGTCAAGAGGGCTCGGACAAATCTGAGGGCTCAGACAAAGTCTAAGGCCACGAACAAGTCTGAGGACTCAGACGGCCAAAATGCTCAGACTATTCTGAGGGGTCAGTATGCTCGCAACTCAGATATCCTGAAATGCTTAGACTATTCTGAGGGGTCAATATGCTCGCAACTCAGATATCCTGAAAGACTCAGATAATCTGAGGGTCAGTATGCTCGCAACTCAGATATCCTGAAAGACTTAGATAATCTGAGGATCAGTATGCTCGGTGCTCAGATATCCTGAGGGATCAGATATCCTGAAGACTCAGACATTCACCTGAGGGATCAGTATGCTCGCAGCACAGACATCCTGAGGGTCAGTATGTTCGGTACTCAGACATCCTGAGGTCTTAAAACATCCTGAAGACTCAGCATCTCGGCGGTCGAGTGCTCGACACTCAGATATCCCAAAGACCCAGACATCCTGAGGGCTCAGTATGCTCGAGGAGGACAGTATTCCAGCATAAAACTGACATGGTTAAAGGGGCGAACAAAGCATCTAACCGAACAAAAGATTGATTTGGACGACCAAAAAGGTGCCTTATAGACAAGCAAAAGCGAAGATCAACCTAGAAGACGGAGTTGGAAAGGTGGCCGTATCACAAGAGTTCTTGCATGGCCCGGAGTCTCCAGCTCATGCTTGCCAACCCAGCTCATGCTTGTCGGAGTGCTATAAAAGGAAGAAAAAACAAGAAGAGAAAGGTTCAGAAATTTCCCAGAAAAAGTTACACCCACACAAGAAATTCCCCAGAGAGGCGAGGTACAGAAAAATTCGAGTGATTATCCACACATACAGAAACCCTAGCACTCATATGCTAACTCTCCAAATTATCTTCATCTGTAACGATTCATCTTCATAAGGTGTATCAAATATTATACGTGTAAAGCTCGCAATACCACATCCTGGCTTGGTATGCCAGAGAGTAGTCATTTCTGATTTAACCGGGTCAACAAATTCATCTTATTTACAGTTTATTTTACACGTGCATGTTTTGTTTGTGAGTCGTTTCCGAATTAGCCACATCATATTCCTCAAATAAAATGACTCGCGACAGAGAATATTAAAATTAACTGCAAATTTAGCATATATATGTGCAAATATTATAAACATGAATACAAATTTTAACGAAATGTTTATCACTCACCCCACATTTGTTGGCCAAAAAATGAGATGATCGCTCCCGGTTTGATTCAAAGATATGATTAACTAACCCATCCATGGTGCACCTTATCACCCATTATGCAAGACACTGGGGGGAGACGAAGGAGTACATTCCATTTGCTCGGTTATCTCCGGAGAGATATACCTCACCCAAATATCTTTAACCAACATATATACGCTAATTAATATTTAAAAAGAAAATTAAACTATACAGAAAGTGAATATTGAGAATTAGTAAACACATACCTGAGGTAATCCCAACACTATGGTGGTTGCACTCAACCAATCGTCATTCAAGACTTCGCGCACATGTTCCTCACTGATGAATTCTTGGAAAGTATTCTGATGAAAGTGAGCAAGCATGGGAACTGTGACGATCTCGAAAGCATTAGACGATACCATCCGGTGCCCTATCTATATACATGATCATCGTGATCTAAGTCTCCGATCATGGGATAACCAAGTCCGAGCGCGATGGGAGTCCTCGTTCTCCCCGATTTGTCTACGACACCCCTCGATTTCTCTTTAGCCTTTTGTGGTGATTTCTTCCGAGGCATTTGTGGTGTCGGCAGATTCTACAATTAATTTGCAATATTATTTAGAACCACAAATAAGATAATGAACTTTAATAACATATATTTTACCCCCATGGTGCTAGAGACCAAGTTGCTCGGCCATTCGATGAAGTGCCCAACCGATGTTCCGACTGTGACGGCTTCATCGATTGGTTTTGGCACCGCTGAATCCTCTTGTCCTATTACGGGTACATCGAGTGTGACCCTCACGAAACCAGGAGTGATGGGATGACCATGAATCATTCCATGGGAGGCGTAACGCAGCGTTCTGTGGCCACCAACCGATCGGGATCCTCCAAATAAAGGTAGCAAAAGGTCGTTGGTTGTTCGAATAAGATATTTAGTTAGAAAATTTTAATACACTAGTCTTTAATTAAAACAAATGTGAGACATGCATATCTGATACCTGAGAGATGTTTTGAAGTGCCTCAATAAATTCGTCCCTAGGGTTAGCTGAAAACATAGCATTAGCGACACTATGTTCCTGACTTGCTCCACTTTCGACGACATTCCGTGGCTCGTTCTTCTCTCGGACCTCAAACGTTCCACATCATTAGACAACTTGGCAACCTGTTCCGTTAGTATACCCACCATATTCATGGCTTGAAGACCAGGTGCCATTGCTAAAGATGTCTTCGTCACGCCATATCCGACACTCCGTAAGCGGCCGGGATGCTCCTGGCGACCCATAGCCTGTCCAAACAGATCATCAGGGCCAAACATGCGGATGTCGTTGGGCGTCATGGTTTGAGATAGACGCTCCTGAATCACAAAAACAAAAGATTATTATTTAATTATTTGTTTATAAATAATAGTTTGTAATTGAAAGATAAATTAATGGATAGATTACCACTTCTTTGATGATGCGTTGTGCACTGGGATCGTGAATATTCCCATCTCGACCCTTTCTGGTAGTCTGAAATAAGTCAAAACGGGTAACAATAGGCTCACTCTCTCCAGCTTTTCTTCTTTCTTCTTTCTACGATAGTGATGAACGTGTCCCTTTATTAGATATATTAAAAGTGAATATATAAAAAAAAAATTAAAAGTTAGGATTTTGATCTCACCATATTTTCTCTTATTTGTGCATAACCTTTGTTCGATCCACGATATCGCGCCTCCATCGACTTGGCTTGATCGCGATTTTTATTACTTCGATTCTACA
Organism: Stenogyne calaminthoides; assembly: GCA_037126765.1. NCBI lineage: Eukaryota > Viridiplantae > Streptophyta > Magnoliopsida > Lamiales > Lamiaceae > Stenogyne > Stenogyne calaminthoides. Next base: position 39,295,288 of record JBBCBC010000003.1, on the reverse strand, counting down.
GTATAATAGAAATATGATAAACACTGAAAAACTTAGGGCATTAGAAATTGAGGAAATGACATTGATCAATTTTACCTGAAAATCATCCTCCATAGCTCTGCTCACAAACTCCTCCCAGTATGGAGCCACCATAGGGCTATTCTGATACGCCGAGTAAAGACCAGTTTCCGGATCTCGTGTGTTACTTCTCAACCAAGTTCGAAAATTCTTGGCCATTACTCCAGCTTGCGACAATATTTGCTTCTTCTTTGTGTGGTCAAGACCTCTGAATGTAGTCTATACGCATATAACATAACAATTTAGTAAATTTAAGGGTCATACTACAACTTTCAATAAATATATAATTAACATACCGTAAGTTCATCCCATAATCTTTCCTTCAAAGGAGTCAGTTTGGGGCTACGCCAGTCCTTGGCTAGCAGCACAATAGGGATCACGCTCCTGACTGCAGCTCCAATGTAGAAGGACAACGACTCACTCTCTTTTCCTATTGCCTGTCCAAACTCATTAAACGTAACTGCAATAACATAGTATTTAATTAGGTTCAACGATCAATCAATATATTTATCGATTTCAAACTGTTCAATTGTAATAAAATTACCTGAAGTGTTTTCCCCTTGCTACGAGCTCTCTTAATAGATGACATGGTGACTATACCCAGAGTGCGCTTCTCCCCGGAGCTGCTAGTGGTGGTGGGAGCATCAGTGTCACACTCTCTCAAGTCATCAGGATGCTGTCGATCATATGCACCATGATCATATGCGCCATGATCTCCATCAGAATATCCATCATCTCCGGGATATGGCAAACGAGACATGATCCTGTAAAGCAGAAGAAACATACACCAATACATACAACATGATATATAGTTTCAAACATGATATATGCACCAGGTGTACCATGCAACTCAATCACATTTTTTATGGTATTAGTTGTTTCCACTGAACAGTATTACTTGTTCTTACTGAAAAGTATTAGTTGAGTACAGTTGCACCATGCAATAAAATTATGTGTATTCACTCCAGACTTGTACTTGGCTCACATTCACTCAAGACCAAGGAAATTGGCATTTTAATCCTGGCAAAAATGAGGTAGTGTCCAATGTACCACATTTCCATAATTAAGTGTAAGCAAGAATTTGACAAGGACGAATTTTTCCCTCGATATAACCACACCAAAAACAAAAGGAGAAATGGAAATTTGTAGAGTCTCTAGCTTTCGGAATTTAAAGAAAGAGCAATCCATCAATTAATGCTCCTACTGTGCGTATGTACATGGTTACTCTTATCCATCATATTGCCCGAAAGCAATTTTCAAGTGATGATCTTCTCTGCTTTCGGAACTATAACCACAACCCTGCATGAACTAGAATCGATGCAAGTTCTGTTATTGATAGTACATATTCCGCAGACATAATCAGAACTTTGCAAAGTTAAAACAGCTCTACAATTTCTACTACTTCAGAAGGCCAAAAAACACGAAGATTGTGTAAACCTCTATTAATTAATTACACGTCAAATTATCCATACATGCAGCAGAAAAGGAATAAACCAAAACGAAGAAGACATCAAATAAGAGATAAATAGAGAAAATATCTAGAAATTTTGGTGAACGGAACTGAAAACCCAACAGATCTCCAAGGAGTAGGAACAACAGCAGCAGGCAGGCAGGCAGACTGAGAGGGAGAGAATGGAAGGAGAAGAAGGTCAAAGGCGTAGAGAAGATATGGACGATGGAGTAAGTACTGTTCTACTTCTTGTTAGTTTTGTCTTTGAAAATACACTAGGACTAGGCGACGGCGGCGGCGGTAGGGGAGGACGCGCGGCGGATGGTTCGATTTGGGGGAGAGGGAGGAGGAGGCTAGGGCTTCGATATATATCTGCTGGTTCAATTCGCGATTTGGGTGTATATATATTAATTATCCGAACACTTGGACAACGGTTTGGAACCGCTGTCCAAACTATACCCTTGGACAGCGGTTCAAAACCGTTGTCTAAACACTTGCACAGCGGTTCTCAACCGCTTTCTAAGTGTTAAACTTGGACAGCGGTTTTGAACCGCTGTCTATTCTTTTTTCTTTTTTTTAATTAAAACCGCTCTCCAAGCTATAGCTTGGAGAGCTGTTTGGAAAAGGGTTGTCCAAGTGCAGCTGTGCAAGCTCAAATGTGTAGTAGTGTCTCATCTAAAAGTCCGGTAGAGAGATGTGTAATTAATTCGTTTATTTAATAATTCTGATACTGTGAAAGAATTTTATCTCATCTAAAAGTCTAAACTTGTAAAGAAGTGTACATTAATTCATTTATTTAATTTCTCTCACAATAATGCATTTTTTATTATCGCATTGTCAATGTATATTTTCATTACCATTTTTATTAAGAAATCTTGATCCAAACGTCTCCTTAATTACGAGCGGTATATAAGCTTTCAAGTGAAGAGGTGCAAAACTCTAACACTTTCACAAATTTTAACACATGCTTCTATATTGAAAACATTTTTGTCTCATCTAAAAGTCCGAATTTATAGAAAGATACATAATTAATTAGTTTATATCATCATTTGAAGGAGGCCCATCAAGTGGACAATTGAATATGAGTGGAGTTGTTTCAGTGGGGTGTGAGCCTAAAGACTCTGATACCATAAAATAATTACGTCTCATTTAAAAGTTCAAACTTATAAAAAGGTGCACAATTAATTTGTTTATATTATTTTCATGTCACATACACATTAATAACTATTACAACCAAACCATACAAACAAATATATCTCACACCAAATCCACATCGCGATTACTCAACATAATAGGGCAAATCTCACAAAACCACAAAAGACAATATAACATACACACATGCAAGCATGACATAATGATTTGCTGCCACGATTCACTTAGATTTAATTATACATTTATTTTATTACACATATGCCCTTATCGCGATGATCATATATGCCCTACGTAAACTTTGCCTAGGGCGAACGGCGCGGTGGGCGTTTATACTCGACGCTATCTCCGAAAAAATGGTGACTATTCAAGTCCGGAGAAGAATCATCTCCACCGCCACTACCGCCACCGCCACTATCGCCGCCACGATATGTATTAATCTCGGATCCTTTGTTATTATTATCGCTTAAAAGGTGGCGATTCTTCATTGGAGAAATAATCTCTGCATGGCAATGGATAATTCCCAAAACTACAACACTAACAAGAAACAAAGTGATCACACTCTTCATGGTACGGAACAAATTAAACCTGTCGAAATAAAGGAAAGATTATAAAAATTGAAATATAAGTAAAAGCAATTCTATTACTATTATATTGTTGAATTTATATAAATTAGCATGCATGAAAAATTATATAGCTATAGCTATATATAGCATAATAGCATTTACCGGCGGTTTTTCTTTTTCTTTTTTTATATTTTAGTGTGAGAGATTGGCTTCGGAAAAAAATCAATTTATATAGAGAAAATTTGTTACTGTTTTTTGAATAATTTTAGTGGCAGGCCAATATTAATGATAAATACACTAATGACGTAAAATTTTAGTGGAGGTAGCACTGATCAGATATTTATCAACTTAATTAATTACCAAATCGCAAAAGTTCAGATAAGAGAATTAATTCTCGATCTCGGTAATCATATAATCCCACTTACTGCTTTGTAATTTATTTTCTGATTTTATTAGTTACTCCAATGAATGCTACTACTATTTCAAAGAATATTAAATAAATATTTAACAATTGAGATCGAATGCCTTGCAACTTGCAAGTATTTATTTAATTTTAGACAAAAAATCAATTTATTTAATTTGCTCACTTGATTAAATGCATATATATTACAAATGGGTCATATATATATATATATATATATATATATATATATATATATAAATATATATATATATATTAAATGAACTCATTCTTTGTTTGCGCCTCTTCCATTCTCCTCTCTCGTGTGAAACTGCCTCTTTCCTTTCTCCTATCTCTCAGCGTATGAAACTACCTCTGCAACAACTCGCGGTGATTTTCGTTCCGATGATTAGAAGCTTATGATGTGCCGCCATTGAATTTGCCATTTTCTGAGATTTAGGGTTTACAACGGTTTTACTACTTGCTGACGGAATGAAATCGAAATGGAAGAAAAGGTAAACAAATAAAAAATATAAAACAATGAACGAGAATTAAAAAAAAGGATGAACAGAACCCTGGATTAAGCTACGCCGCTCCTTTGTTGTCAAACTTGCACTGCAAATACATATAGATTCTCCTATACATAAATATATATGATAGTTTTTATGAATATAGTCATAGTTTTATAAAATAAAAAATATTTTATGGCGTTGATAATTTTATAGAATCTTGTTGATAATTTTATAGCATATCAGAAGGATTTGCTTAATCATAAGCCGAAAATTTGATAGTTTTATAGAATAACAATGATACTTTTATAGCATAACAGTGAGAGTTTTATAAAATAACATGATAGTTTTATAACATAACAATGAAAGTTTTAATAGAATAATAGTAATTAGGGCGAAATTTGGATCAACTCATCCTTTAAAATGGATCATATTAAATTAGAGTTCATATTGTGAGCCTGGTTCATAGGAGTTTTACTCGACACTTTATTAATGGATTATACTGCTAAACATATAAAATATAATATCAACATAGTCCTCAATAGTATTAATTGTAATTTTTTATTTTGTTAAAATAAAACTCCCAAATTTTTGTACGTAATGGGGCTCCAAGAAGCCCGCTGTAAATCATTTTTTTTTAAATATTGGGCTTAAGTGAATTTATTTAAAGGCCCAAATTGATGAGCGTGGATATATAGGCCCATTTATAATTAGTTTTCATGAAACCCAATTTTGCAAATTACTAAGGCCCGCTTTTGTAAAATCATCATTTAAATTGTTAAATGAAATTGTTTTCCAATAAAAAATTGAAACCGGAGCCTAAACTCTATATATAGGCGGGCATATTCAAACGTTCCCGCTCAATACAGAAAATGAGGAGATCCAGCTTCAAACGCCGCAGAGAGATCAAAATTCTGCCAATCGCAAACTGAAAACCACTCCAGATCTTAACAAAAATCTACGGAAGGTACAATTTTCTCGCGAGCTAAGAAATCTGCGTAATTATACAATGGTTGTTAAATTTTAGGTTTCCAAATTTCAAAATTGTTGTTAGGTGACGAAGAAGAGTTTAAATCCTGCGTTTAAAGCTGTTTCAGAAGACGATTCTGCTGTTTTGGAGTCTCTAAAGGAGCTTTCGGAGGCCAGCGATGAAAATCTGTTTGGCGAATCTGCTGAGGTAGATCTAAATTGAATTATGTATTTGGAATCTCGCTTGTTCGATGTATCTGCTATTAAAATTCAGTCGTATGTTCTAATCTGTTGAGTTTGGGGATTTCTTCGAATATCTGTTTGATTTTCTCGCTTTTGTTAAGTGTTCTTACTTTCATTCCCGTTGATTGTAGCTGAGAAAATTCATGAATATGAAGCTAATCTGCGATTATGTTTATCTGGTTGTTTTGAGATCTATGGAACTGTAATGTAGAACTCGTGTATAGATGATTCCTCATTTATTTGCCAAAATCGTAAACCTTCTATTTGCAGTGATGTTTATTGCTTACAAGTTTAACTAATCAATCTGCGAGTAGGAAACTTATGAAACGTTTGGTGACTTAAACTTCACAGTGCAGTGTTTTTTGATGATTGATTAGATTTTTTTTGTTGGATTATAGTCTATTCACTCTGTTACAGGCTTACAGCACGTTTTTGGTTGAGTAATTGACTCTTTTCTAGCTGTAACATAATTTCAAATATATCTATCTATTCCTAGGACTTCCTTGCTTCAGTAAATCTGTTGAGCTTGGGGATTTCTTCAAATATCTGTTTGAGTTTTCTTGTTGCCTCAAGTTTTCTGTATTTTTCACTTTTGGCAAGTTTTTTTCATTCCCGTTGCTCGTAGCTGAGAAAGTTCATGAATATGAAGCTAATCCGTGATTATGAATTATCAGGTTGTTTTGAGATTTATGGAAGTGTAATATAGAACTCGTGTTATAATGATTCCTCATTTATTTGCCAAAATCTTGGAACTTCCACTTGAAGTGATGTTCTTGCGTTCAAGTTCAACTAATCAAAATCTGCCAGTAGGAAGTTTATAAACATCTGGTGACTTTGATTTCACAGTACAGTGTTCTTTGATGATTCAATAGAATTTCTTTTGTTGGATTATAGTCTGTTCACCCTGTTACAGGCTTACAGCGCATAATCGATTCTTAATGATGCTTCTTTGGTTGAGTAATTGATTTTTTTTTCTAGCTGTAACATAATTTCAATCATCTCTCTATTCCCAGAACTTCCTTGCTTCAGTAAATCTAGTGGACACATCTTCATCAGAAACAGCTGCTATCTCTGATCTGACTTCACAATCACCATCACCATCCTCTATAACTCCTTCATACAAGCATGTACCAGTCAACGAGACGAAAACCAAAATTCCTGATGAAGATTCTTTCAACAAGATAAAATCAATCGAGGCAGAGGTGGTGATAAAGCATCTACAAGAAGCTAGAATTCAAGTCCTGAAATCAAATGATGTTGGCCCTTCAAAGAAGCTCGTAGAGGCTCTCATAAATGTCATCATTGAAGAGATCCATGGTGGCCTTTATGAAGAGAGTGACTGGCTTGATAAACTTCTTTCCAGAAAATCCAATCTGGTTATCCTCAGTTTTGGCATGGTGATGATACTTCTCTTGATGCTTTGGTTCCTCAGTTTGAGCTCGTTGCGATATCTCACCATCCCACCACCAACTTGAAGTCTTACTTCTGATCGATTAGTTATAAGGTACTAATAATCTCCCACTTAATTATGTTTGTTACCTCTTCTCATTTAGTTCCATTTTGCTATGTTTTGTGATTTATAGTTAACCTTAAATTGCTGTTCTTCGTGCAAAGTATATGAACATTCCGTATATGCACGTGTTATTATCATATACTACAGATAAAACTTGCACAAATCTTGTTCCTACGCCTTCTTGTGTCCGTTTAGAATATTAAGTAAGGTACTAATACTCTTCCACTTAATTCTGTTTGCAAGTTTTGGGATACTTAGGTAACCTTCAAATTGCTGATTTCTTCTTGCAAAGTATATACACAGATAGAACATACACAAATCTTGTTCTTGTGCCTTGTGATTATTTAGAATATATCTCAAATTCAATCATATGATAACTTCAATTAACTTTGGTAACTTTAAATGTCTGTGGTTAATGATTTCTCTGATTTATGAAACTATATACCTATAAACATTAATCAGATGACATTGGTAAATCTTAGACTCTGGTAGTAACTAAATATTCACAATCTTCTAAGTTTTCTAGCATAATTATTCCTTCCAATAATTTCTTACATGAATCTCATGTGAGTAGGAATCCATCTATTCTTATTCATAGGAATGGTACCTACTAAACAACAAACATTCCAGGCTGTGTATGCTTTTGACTATTAGTCATATTTGGGTCATATATACTTGAATTATTAAATGTTTGATTATCCTTCTTTGTCATGCAAGATAGGTTTGGGTTGTCGGTATCTTACACAGTATAATTGAATCAACATATACTGAACCAGAGAATTTTAATGCATCAAAAATCCTAAACAGTGAATAACATGGACTTTTTGCTTTCTTCTTAATTTCTTCTCTGTGAACTATGTTGGAGTTTAGTTGCTTTCTTTTTTATTTCTTTAGGTGGGTGGGTGGATGGGGGTTATTAGGTTCATGTACCTTTCAATTTTTGGGCATGATACTGAAAATTTGAAATTGAAGCTTCAACTGAAAATTGATGTTTTGACATGTGTGCCCTTGAAAATCAGTTTGATGGCTTGTTATAAACTTATTTGAGAAAATGATTACATTAAATATCCCTTAATGTTACTGAATTATTATGCTGTCTGCTCAAGCTAAAACATCATGTGCAATAACAAGAACCATGTTTATCTCTCTAGACATCCCATCCAACAATATTAATCATCCTAATCATGCTTTATGCAAAAGCAAATCATATGGTTTGGATTGTTTCTCAAATGGATAATGCAAAAAAATTTTCAAATTAAACCATCAGTAACAACTTTAAGTTTGTGAAGGAAATTTGTTCAAAAAAGATATAGAAGCAAGAATGTTTTTTTTATTATTACTTCCTTTTGATAAATTAATCATCCCAATTGAACTATTAGATTTTCATAGATTGGGAATGAGTGGAAATATATTTTGAAAATTATTCATGGCATTTGATCAATAAAAGTTCTATGTATTAAAAGTTGTCTAATGGTGTCTCATGGTAGGGGGCAAACACCTCTGGGCAATAATTCAAACCATGATTTATTTGGTATATAAACAATGTATGTTAATAAAATATAAAATATAAATAAAAATTAAATATTATTTACAGTAGAAATTTTAAATTATATCTAAAGGACTGAAGAACTTCAAAGCCCCCCCTTATGTATAAACAGTGTAGACAATTGAAGGTGTTTTACAACCAATATTGCATTGTCTTTTTTGTTTATTTTTGCACCACATGAGTTAGCATTACTTTTTATGTTTCTTATAGGTAATTATTGATGAGTCAAGGTCTACTTGGTTGGGGGAATGAAAGTGGGTAATAATAATTAATCACATTAAATCTGCTTGACAATTTTATTTTAGACCCTTAGAATAGACCAACATCGAATCAATATTGATTGGTGATGTCAATAACAAATTCCTTTGCAGCCGGCCCTCAATTAATTATTGATAGAATAGGAACAAGAAATTATTGATGGGTGTGACAAATTCGTTTTTTTTTTCTCTTATGTGGAACTGATATATATTGTATATTTTTTTTGTGTATATTTTTTCTATTTATGCGAGCTTTTAAATTATCTTGGGACTTGTTTTGTAATCTCACTAGACATCAATTTCAAAGGGTTCAACAATAAATAAATATGGATTAAGTAGTTTTATGGTGAAATAATTTTGTTAAGCATAATTAAATTTTAGTCGAACAAGATACATATATTAGAAAAAAAGAGGTGAAATTTGTATATAAAAATAAAAGCTTAAAATAAAGTTTAGAGTTGCAATGTATTTATAGAAAATTATAGCGCAGTGGTTTTAGAATTTATGTATTTATAAAGGATACATTTATTAAAAATTAGGTATTATATTTGTTACCAAATGAAAAAATCTTAAATTAAGTAATTTTTCTTTATTTTTCTCAATTTTTTTTTAAACATATAAGTGTTCTTACATTAAAATAATAAAATATGTAAATTTGTGTTACTACATTATTATATTATGTTACCAAATGAACTAGAAAAAGTACGATGAAAGAACAATTTGATGTGTTACTACATGAACAAAAAAAGTGTCTACCATAAAAAAAAATTTTACATATGAAAAAAAAATTTATTAAAATTTTACAAATAAGCGTGAAAAAAAAAATTATCTAAATTTCATCACACACTTTGTGTTGAAGGGTAATCCAAAATACATATCGTAGAATCCACATCGAAATCCAAATTGAATGAATTTGGTTTCATCCAATAATCGAAAAAAAAAAAAAAATTAGGCTAACGAGGAAGAAGAAAGCCCATGAAATTCGCCAGAAGAGAAGAGGAAGAAGAGGAAATCGGGCGTTGCTATTTGGCGAGGAAGAAGATGAAGAAAAGTTATATGACCCACCAACAATCTGCTTTAAAATTTTATTCCCCTCTTGATTTGGCATATCGACAGATGCAATATTGCATACAAGTTTTTGTCGTGAAATTATAGAGTAGAATTATATATCTTCATATACTTGTGAGATCCAATATCTTAAATTAAGTAATGTCCTTAATTTTTTTTTAAAACATATGAAAATTATAAAATATGTAAAGTTGTATTATTTCTAACTATAGCAGGGTTTAAGAAGGCCCCGCTTCCAATCTTAGTTGGGTTGTGTCTATTCTGACTTTTCTCTTTGTTTCATAATACCTCCAAAATATATTATTCCCAAAAACAAACACCTAAATAATTAATTAACATAACAAATAAAAACTTACTCCTTTTGCATGTATGCAGGGGTTAAAGTGCTTAGCTTTTTGAAAAGTTATTAAAGGACTAATGACAATTTTGATACTCCTAATAAAAAATACAAGTCAAATTAATACAGCTGCAAATTGCAAACTCCTTATTCCTTAACCAATCATTTACTATATATTTACAGCTATTAAAGGGCTAATAGCTATTACAATAATCAATAGGCGCTTAGCAATGCTAAATTGTTTATTTGGTGCGAGGAATGCTCCAATAAACCAAATTATTCTGCACTTGGTTAAATATTGATTTGTTATAAAGAATATTATAAGTAGAGAAATAACAAACTAGTCAAAATCAATTCATATTCGATTTGATTACAAGATTGTTTGAACCTAATTTTAAGTGAATCAATGAAGAATGACTATAGAGGTTAAAAGATATAATCTATTATAATGACCTTCAGTATCTGGTGAAATTTATGAACTGTAATTAACTTTTATTTAATAATTTTATAGTATTCATTCAGTGATATTATTTTTTTTATAAATTAATACCACACACAATTCAATATATTTGTACGTATAAAATATTATGTATTAATTTATAAAAGTAGCAATAATATTTAATGAATGTTCGTAAGAGAGCCTGCGCTTATAACAACAACACACCCTATTTGTAATTTCTAGTTTTTATAGATTAAAATCATTGTCTTAAAAAACTTCATTGATGATTTTTTTTTTTGATGAATTTCACTTGTACGAAAAACTACAAAATAAAATCATTATGTATATTTATAATAAGATTATGAATATGAAGTTGTCAAATACATCTCAAATTGTGGGTCTATTAATTATCACTTAAGCCTTATATTGACGTGTTTAGTTTTCATTCCTCAGATTGATAATTAGTCTATCTTTCAAACTCTAAAGCAATGAAAGTTCTTAAATTAAAATAATTAGAATCCTTGAATTCTTTTTAAGAGTTGAAAACACATGGTTAGTTGATGCTTTCCTTGTAAGCAAGAAATAGAAAGAAAAGAAGCGAATAGGTTTATGTTCCACGACACCAAGATGAGAACAACCTTTTATTATCTTAACACGAAATTGTCCTTTCTAAACCATAAAATAACTACATTAATCACACAAACAAGATTCTCTACACCTTAAATATTTTGTAACATACCAATTACATTTTCTCCGCTCTTAAAATTTGAGAAAAAAAGTTTATTGGTTTCATATTTTCTTGTAATTCATTTTTTTTTTCCAAAAAATCTATCCAATTTTAGTCTCATAACTATGTCGATTGTTCAATTTTGATCGCATTTTTCCGAAAAACAGAAAATTACGTTGTTCCAATCACGCACAAGTCATTTGCCGATTAAAATTGGGGGTTTTCGAGCTTATATTTACGTGGACAATAACTGCTACAAAAAAATTCATTTTTTCAACAACTTAGGAAGCATATTCTTGTTCTTTCTAATTTTTTAAAATAATTTTTATTATAATAGTTGGCGTTTACATCAGCTACTAGCTCAAAAATCCTCAATTTTAACTGGCATGATTTGCGCATTATCAATAATGATAATTTTTTTTTTTTTTTCGACAAAAAAAGAGACCAAAATTGAACATTCAAGATAGTTATTAGATCAAAATTAAATAATTAATTTTTTGAGACGAAAAATACATTACATGAAAAAAAAAATTCTCCTTAAAATAAAGTCACAAGAGGCTAAAGTCTCAATTTATTAGGCAGAACGAAGCATTATAAATAGATCTTCAGTTCCCATAAAATGTCGCAATTTATTGTTTTCATGTTTTATTCTACATATAACCTGTAAAAAAAAAATACATATAAGAGCTTTCTTAGAGTTTCTTAAAACAATTAGGATTTTATTTTTTTTTTTTTTTTTTTTTTGGGGTTGGAGTTAGTCCATGAGACTATCCTACAAAAATTCAGAATTTACTACTTTAGCACAAATTCGAGATGGAGAATTATTATTTATTAGACTGATTTTTCATATAGAATCATTTCTTTTGTTTTTCTTAAAATTATGAAAAAACAAGTAAGAAAAGTTAAAGCAGTTATTAATTTATAAAAAAAGACAGAAATCGCACATGAGAATGGGCCCTGGCAACTGTCCGGAACCATCTTCACCACATGGCCCAAAACCCATTTTCTACAACAAAACAAAATTAATTATTAAAAAACTTCGTATAATAGCATATTGGATATACTATATATATTTAAATTGAAGAAATTTATAAGTAAAATGTATATATTTGATAAAAGCAGACTTTGCATTTAAATTTTCATAATGAGGCGGAACATAAATTGAGTCATTTATCTTTTAACACTTTGGGAAGGGTGAGTGTGATTTGTCTTAAGTTATCTTTAAATCACACGCACGTGAGATAAATCTCATATAAATTTTTGTTATTTGATAAAGGTTGATTGGGAGTATATCTTAATTATTTAATATTTGTTCTATCTGTTTCAATTATAAAGGTTGATTGAATTTTACATAAACATTAAAGATTTTATTAAAAAATGTAAATTAAATAAATATAATTTGACCAAAACTCATATCAGACGGTCTCATATATAAAATAGAGTATAAATTAGCACAATTAACCCACTATCTTCCTAAAGTGTTAAAGCGTCAATGTCTAAATTATATTCCGTCTCACCGTGAGACGGTCTCACGCAAATGTACCTCATATAATTTCTATTGTAATCTATTTAATAGTGTTATACTTATAATTGGACATCTATAAATAAAAAACAAAGTTATTATAATTGGAAGAATGAAGTATATAATAATTTATGATAATAATCCTTATACATGGCTAAAATAATATTCCCTCCATTTTTTATTTACATGTCGTTTTAGTCATTTAAATTATTTATAAAATAAATGTCATTTTTGGTATTTATCCCCCTTTATCTCACATTTACCCTTAATATTGTAATTTCAAATTTTAAATTTTTACAAATGTATTGTGTATTTAAAAACCAGTATGACATCTATTAAAAAAATGAAGGAGTATGTATTATAACACATTTAGTGATAATAAATAAGAGATTTAATTTAATACCATTTTAGGTAAAAAAAAAAGAAAATATATAGTTACTATTTTAAAATCACCCATTTTCTATCTCGTATAGTTTAACTAATTTCCTAAATTGTAAGCTTAATATATTTTTATTTTTTTTACAAAAAGTACAACTCAACTGTAAATTTATTTTAATTTATTATTATTAATATTATTATTATGAGTTCCCAAAATTATTACTTAATAATATTATTATTGTTGACAATTTTTGTTATAATGTTATCTTAACTTTTTTTTTATAATCTTTATTATTATATTTATTTTAACCTGTACTAGAAAAAATATAAAAATATTGTTTTATATTTTAAGGATGACAAAAACTAATGGATAGATCTTTCTTTATCGTCTTTGAGTTTTACATCTTTCTTTAACCTCTTTATTATTGTTGATCTTATTATTTTTTCTTATATATGATATAAAAACATATGTTACATAAAAATTATGAAAAAATTTATAAATTTTGTTGTTAAATATTTTTATTAATGTTAAATAATAATATGATTATTTAAAATTTTGAGAATTAGTTTATATACTAATTAAATATTTTTCTAAAAATAATATTAATTATATTGGTATTAAATAAAAATACAATTTTTTTTTTTTTTTAAATCCTTTCCCCACTAAACATATTTAGGGATTAAAATTGTTAAAAAATATTACGGCCCCAAATTGTTCAAATTATTCGGGATATTATTATTTATATATTTTTAAAATATATGTTATATATTATGGAAAATTTATTTTTACATTTTTCATATTTATATTATTGAGATTATTATATTTATTTTTTATTAAATATAGAAAATCTTATATTTATTATTTAAATAAATTATAATATATATAATTATTTTAAAAGTTTGGTTCATCAATTTTGATGAAATATGCATGTTAAGGGGGGTTGGAAAAAATTAAAATTCTTGACTTTATTTTGGGAATCACCATTAATATTAAATAAATCAATTGATTTTAAATAAAAAACCATATAAAATATAATATTTTAGGAATAAATCCATCAATTTATATTAACATTTTAAATTGTAAAAATATATATATATATAAAGACATTTAATATGGCTAGGGTCAGGTCTTGTCTCAGGTCCCGAAGCAGGTTAGACCCACCTTACTATTTTAAAGGGTTGAGGCGAATGCAATTTTGGTATCTAAAAAGTGTGACCCATTGCCATCCCTAAAAAGTGAGGGTGGCATATTTATGGGGATAGGTCATATGGTATCATAGTAATTTACGGTATGTGAAAATTCATATCGCTTCATTATCAAAAATTATGGTATACCGATTTAGATATCGTAATTCGGTTTCTTTAAAATCACATACCAGATACTCGCTAAAATTTAATACCATTTTCAAAATTTTAAAAAAAAAATATAGTTCAGATATTTTAAAACCTTCATTATTTATTTAAAAATTTATATTTTATGAATAATTTCTCTAAAACATATATCTTACTATACTTTTTTTTTTTACAAAGAATGAGAACAACTAAAACAAAAAATTAGACCAATTTCAATTTCCCTCTTGAGGAGAAACCCACCGAATCAATTCAAAATAAGCGGATAAATTTACACACAAACACGGTATCTCATTTCACCATTCAACATTATTAAATTAAAAAAATATAATATTATATATTTTTCTAAATCTTACTCCTCCACCTTTGGACTAACTTTTTTTTTGTTTATTGTTTGCACATATTTTTGTGAGCAATTTTTGTATTAGTAATTGAAATGATAAATTAATTTTAAAGGAAGAGTATGATAGATAAGAGGCTCATCTATAATACCTCTGGAAAAATCCCACTTAATTATTTCATTTATTAATAAAAAAAATTTCTCACAAGAATAGGGATATGATGGTAAACAGGAAAACAAGTTTGGGACAAAGGGAGTATGTTATATAGCCAATGTCTAAGATATATATTAAGATTACTATACTAATTAAATGATTTTTGAAAATTTACAGTTAATTATATTGGTATTAACTAAATTAAGTATGTTTTTTCTTGGAGAAAGTCACAAGTTTAATAAATCCTTTCCCCATTAAACATAGGTAACATACTAACATAGGTTGCACAATTAATGAAAAAAGAAAAATCATATAATATGGAAATTAATTAATTAGAAAAAAAAAAAAAAGCATAAAATTCCAATAACAACCCCCATATATTTGTGTTTGAGATTCCCGTGATTCTCTTTAAAGCCTCCTCCACTCCCACCCTCCCACCATTTCTTCTCCATTTACAACACCAACAAAAACCACCAAATTCTCTCTATTTCATTTCCATTTATTGTATAAATACATATATATATCTCTGTTGAATTTCTGCAGTGAATCAATCGGAACATATTACGAAGAATCGGTTCTCAAATTCTTCAGGTATGATCCATTTCAATCGATGCTTTTTTTTTGGCATTCTTATGTTGGATAATTTGACACGAAACTGGAATTTATACCGAATCAATGCGGTGTACACTTGTTCTTTGTTAATTGATGCGATTTATGCGATTTAAAACTTTACTTGCTCTGTTTTCAGATTTATAGAATTTTTCAATTTCTTGAATTCGTAGTTATGAATTTCCGCTTATTGATTCAGTGTTTGACGTTTTAATCGTCATTTATTGTTATACTGATATGCGCGATTCAATTCGCATTAATTCTGTTTCGCTTTTTTTGGTTCCATCTTTGAATCTCTGTTCCGATTCTGATCGAATTCTGTATATATCGATTCAATTGAATCTGCAGCTTCAAATCCCCAGATCGATATCCGATTTCAATAAATTCAAATCAGGAAATGATTTCATCGCTGTTATCATCATCATCATATCGAATCCATCGGTGAATTCCGATCGATCATCAACGAGAAGAAAGAAGAAGAAGAAAATCCACATCCAAAACCAAATCGAATCCGAAACCCTAGAAAACAGCGCACAAATCCCATGGAAATCCGACTCGCAGCAGCAAATCTACTCCTCGAAACTGCTTCACGTGCTGCAGCAAGTCCGCCTCAGCGGCGGCGCGTCGCCGGCGGCGCCGAAGCGAGTGAGCGACGCCGCGTACAGAGCGTTGGCCGCCACCGCGAAGGGCGGACGCGGTGGAGCCGCGCCATTCTCACGAGCCGGCTGAAGCTCAAGTTTATGAAGAAAAACAACATTGTGAAACGACAGCGTAAGGTGATGGCTGTGGTCACCACCGGGAATAGCCGGTCGCAGAGGAAACCCAAGGTCAGCGTCTCGCGGTTGAAATCAAAAGGTTTACCGGCTTTTCAGCGTAAAGCCAAAGTTTTGGGCCTGTTAGTTCCCGGTTGCCGGAAACAGCCGTTGCCCGTCGTTTTGGAGGAGGCCACAGATTATATAGCTGCCCTTGAAATGCAGGTAATACATAATCCTTCCTCCGTTTAGTAAAATTTATTGTTTTTGACATTTTGTATAGAATTAAATAACATTATTTTTTTTACAAATCTATTGTTTTATATAATGGAATGAAGAACGGGTACAAATTTAAGGAGAAAATCCATGGAGTGTAAAATTAAGGGGACATAATGGAATGATATAAAAGTAAAAAAAATGTAGGTTTTGGTGAAAGTTGATATTGATATAAAATTTCTATTATTATATTTATAAATTATTATTATTATATTTATTAATTGATATTTTTACACTTGTAAATTAAAATTATAGTGTTAAATGTTATGATAGTTGTATCACTTTATGAGTGTAATAATATGAATTTCATAGTATGAACAAGTTTCACTAAGAGTTTGTGCAAGTAAAATAGGTAGAAATGTAAAAAAAAAAAAGTAAAATAATGAACATTTTGAAACAAAAAAATAACACAAAATGTGACAAACTTTATGAAACAACAAGAGTATTGATAAATAAAATAGATTTTACCGGATTATTATTATTATTCAATAAATTTTATTTTTATTTAATTGATGAATGACAAATGGTGGTTTAATTTATTTGCAAGGTACGAGCCATGAGTGCATTAGCCGAGTTACTATCAGCTTCGGGTTCATCTTCTAGCGAGTTGGCTCGGAGTCAACTCAGCTCAATTCAGACTCCACCTAGCTAAATGGTTTATTTTTTTCCCTGACAATTCAGATATTCTCCCACCTTTTGAATATCCTAATGTGAATTATTATATATTTTCTATATTTTTTCTTTGATAAATGAGAATTTGTGGTGAGTTTAGTAATAAACAATGCCTTATTTTATGAAATGATGGAGATATAATGTGGGTTAGGTGCATGTTATCGAGGTCACAATCTTCTTTATTCACGTGGTCTCTATATTTAAAATTTTGCAATGGAGTCATTTTGAATAGTTACGTTTTCGAATCTTTGCCCTTTTATTGTTCATAATAGTCTTTTAACATGACCAAAATCCTAATAATTTGATTGAAAATTCAAAGCTCCACTTGATTTTGATGAAATTTGATTCAGGATCTATTTAAATAACTTGAGTTGTACTCTATTAAATTAGATAAAAATATGTATGAACCTGGTTCATGCTATGAACTTGATTTTTAATTCATGATATTTGACCCTACCCAGGGTATAATATGAGTTAAGTTTAGTGATTTAGAAAAATAAGTTTAATGGGTCAAGTAATCCAAGTTCATGACATGAACCTGATTCATGGGATACTTACTCATTAAATTAAGCTAATTTGATGGTTTGTATTTCGAGTTAACCCAATTTTCATCGTTGAATGAATGAATGGATATTGATAGTAATTAAAATACTATGTAGATATATTGTAGAAGTGTATTTTTTATTATGGCATGAGTGTCTAATAATTTTTAATGAATAAATATACTTGTGAATTGTCATTTATTTGAGGATGCGAGGATGTGGTGCTTAATTGCATATGCCATCAGATATAACATTTTCAATATTTATTATTAATAGTATATACAAATTTTTAGATGATATTAATTATTTCATTAAAATATATTAATTGATCAGTATTAATTATTTTTATTAAATTATTTTTATTAAAATATTAATTGTGAATCGATTTTACAAAAAAATTGGTTTTATATAAGTTTTTTGATAAAGTATTCTTTCATTGGGAAAATTATTAATAAGTATAATTTTTTTATTTAAATTACTAAAAAGTACAAACAAAATTATATATATATAATTAAAATTATTATACACGAAAGTGCGATAACTATTTATATTTATTAGTAAATTATAATTTTGAAATCAACATAAATCTCCCGTATGCATTAAATGTTAAAATGACATGTATAAACGGGAAAGCAGTCTTAAAAAATGGGTGTAACATTGGTTCTTTAAATTTATTTTGTTGACTAATTCTCCCATAGTTTTTCAAACTAATTTAGGTTTGTTTGACTATTATACATGTTATCTTATGTTGTTTCTGTTTTAACTGTTTTTAATTCACACTATAATTATATTATTATTGCTACGAATATACATTATATACTTGTATTTCAAGTCCATATCCCAAACACAAAGTCCAATTTTAATTTTGAATTTGTTTTATAGTCCTACATGTTTCAAAAAGGTTTTTTGCAATTGAAAGCATCATTTGGGTTTCTCAAATTTTAAATCATATATAAACCATTTGGTAGGGTGAATAATGGTATTAAAGTGAATTAATGTTAGTTATTTCGGTTTAATTTTGATTTGGGGGGTATTAAAAAAATATCTAAAATTAAAATTAAAAGAAAACCAAAACTAAAAAATTAAAAAAAAAACTTTTAAAATTAAATCAATTCCATTGATGCATGTGGTGCACATTAGAATTTGACGCTGCATGTTTCAAAAAGGTTCCAACCCGAGTGGGGTTTTGCATTTGAAAGCATTTGGTAATGGTGGAAACATTGTGGTGGGGAATACAAATGGGTCGGTTAATAAAACTGTTATAAAAGCCAATCCATACCTTATCATAGGTAGAGATTGCAACACGTGGAACTATGAAAACGACACATCTCTTTTCTTCTAATATATTATTATTACTTTGGATGTCAAATATTTTAGATTTATATCATGCCTTGATAGTTTTTATCCATTCAAATGTGTACTACCCAAATAATATCACACATTATATTTCATCATTTATACGTGTTTTTGTTGTAGATATGAATAAGTTTAAAGGAAATTGATTAAAAAAGTGTAATTTATATTATTAAAGATGAGAATCTTTAGTATTATGTCATGAAGTCGTTTTTTAAGTATTAATTAATTTTCATCACAAACAAAATTTTCGAACTTAATTCAGAAGGTTTTTATTCTTTTATTTATTAATTATTTTATTTAGTTTTTTTTTTATAATAAACTATGTTATATTACGACAAATCATAAATCGGGTTTATCCATTTATTCGACAAATCAATTTTTATCGTTGTTCATAAAGCATGACATAATGAATCAGCGGAATTAAGCGACAAATCACGTGGTTACGTATTCGTTAATTAATCAGAATATATCGAATAATATTATTATATGCTTCCGATAGTCTACATCAACAAGTTGGGTCGACCGTTTGAGTTGGAATTGTTTGGTCTATTTGGAAATGTAGAAATGAGAGAATTTTTTATGGTATTATGCCAATTCTGGATTGGGTGTTAGACGAAATCAAATCCTGACTTTGGTCCTAGTTGTCTACTAAGAATCTGAATTTTAGGTCTTATACTTTTGCGGATTGGCTCTCGAACCCCTTTGAGTGTTGTGGTGTGAATCTTTCTGTGTAATATAGGTACAACATTAGAGTATGTGTGAGGTGACTGGGGTTTCCTGTAACACCTGCAAATGTATGATTTGAGTACCCCTTATAGTCATTTTAATACATATCTTTTTTTCGGATAAAAAAAATCTACATCAACAAGTTATAGCAATTCTTCATTTTATACATTTTGTTACACTTGATTTTATTCATGTGAAATTTATTCGCTGTAAAATTAATTGCATATTTACAGATTCAACCCTTCAATCATTTCAACTAATACCCTTCATTTATTATTAATAATTTTTTGTAATACAAATTATACCATTCAATATCACAATTAATATCTATTTTTATAATAATAAATCACATTCTTCATTTATCACAATACTCCAAAACTCGGGTTTTAAATCATTCTCTAATAATAAGGTAAGCTTTCAAGCACCTACTGTAAATCGAAAATTAAAAATATTTTTTAATAATATAAATCATATTGTTAATCAATTTCACGGATCTACTTATGTAAAACTTATTCACCATATCTTTGCTTCCACATTTTATCAAAATATTTTATATACATTTTATTAGTCCTTGATCATATTCCTTCCACATTTAAAAAAAATATTTTATATACATATTATTAGTCCTTGATCATATTGCTTCCACATTTTATCAAAATATTTTATATACATTTTATTAGTCCTTGATCATATTGCTTCCCCATTTTATCAAAATAGTTTATATACATTTTAATAGTCCTTGATCATGTGCATATGTATACAAATTAGTTTGTTTAATATGACATGTTGAAAGTTACGTATGTGTTTGGACGACAAAAGAAGCCCCAAAAAAGTTTCATTTAATGTGGATTTCATCACTAGATATGATTTTATGGGTTTGGTACAATTTTTTTTTTTTGGGTTGTGAAATTTAATGATTGAAAATAGGACCACAAAATAGAAACATGTCGTAAAAGAAAAAAGATGGGTGGATAATCAGACAAATGAGAGTGCACACACTTGGAGAGAGAATACAATTGGCGACAAAAAATCACAAATGGTCCTGTAATTTTATCTGAATCCACAAATGATCCTTTATGTTTTTATTTTATCAATTTTGGTCCTTTTGATTTCAATTTAGTCCTTTTCGCCGAAAAATTAAAAATTTTGACCGGAAAATGACCGGAAATATTATGTAGCACACAAAATAATCGCGAAAAAAATATTGAAATAGCGGGTTTAATGAAAGGAAGAGAATAGTATAAGCGGAGACTTTCTCATCAGCGTAAATAAAACCGAAATTAAGCCGCGATAATGAATGAAATTGCGTGATTTTGAAGTTGCGATTCACGGGAGGTGTAAACAAAACATGAAATTGATTGAGGGTTTTTCTTCCCCGATGAAAAGACAATTCACATGTGGGTAGTAATGACGAGATTAATGTGTAGGAATAAAAAGTTAGGTCGATTTTCCAAGATCAAATTTTAAATTATCGGTGAAAAAATTTACAATTGAAGCAAAAAAACCAAAAATTGATAAAATAAAAACTTACGTAACTATTTTTGGAAAATTAAAATTCGGGCGAGATTTTTGAAATTTTTTGGATCGATTTTGCCTGAATTGGCGGAATGAATCCCACTTTTCATGTGCACACACCCACCCACCCATGTGCCTTCAATTAATAATATTATATTATATTAATATACCCCACCAAGTCATTTTTATGAGATTTTTATATTTTATAATTTTATTTCTCTTTAGACTGCTAGAATTTTTTTTTCATATAATAACGCATCATTCTTTTTATAGAAATACGTTTGTGTTAAATATAGTAAGAATATAGTTTTTCAATAATAATTAAAAATTTTAATGTATTACTTATAATTATAAAAATAATTTATCTTTCTTATTATATATAGAGCAAATTTAATTTTATTTGTTTTTGGGTTTATTCTTTTTTTTTTGTTAAGCTGTTTAACCTCATTCAACCAGTGAATGATCTATAAATTTTAAATCTCTTTTTAATTTGTAATAATATTTCACATAAATATTTTACAAGAGCGTTCCTTTTCTCCAAAACCACATACATTATTTCGCATTTTTAGTTTTATTTGTAATATATTATTTGAAAAACTTGTGAGCTTTTTACGTGCATATATAAACTTTACAATAATGTTATTGCCAATTATAGCAGTCAAAACAAATTCATTTGAGTTCAATTCCATTTATTTAACTATAAGTTATAGATACGTTTAGTTAGTTATTTTTAATTTTTTAAACTAGAAATTAGTAGAATAAAATTTAATTAGTAGAGCAATGTGGGAGGCTTATTTATTAGCTGTCTATTTTTTTTATAGTTATTTGGTTTGAGCACAAAAAGTGACTAATCATGTTAAAAGCTTGTCCAACTCTAATACCACAATTTCAAAAATTATAACCTAAAAAGAGAACAAAAATACACAAATATATTAAATAAAACCCATCTTGGGTTTTATACACATCTACATGAGTTTTTTTGTTTTTTTTATCAGCCAAAATAAATATATTAAAGAAAAAATATAGAGTATCGCCGTTGTTTAATCAAATCTAGGATTGCGATCGTCTTATTTACCAAATGTAGTTGTCTTATTTACTTTCGGACTTTTTGTCGCTTTTACCAAAGTCCCAAATCCGAGTTGCTTTTGATTTTCTCATAAACTTTTTAAGGGATCGAGTATGAATGATTTCTATTAGGTGAACATGTTTGTATATATTTGTACAAATAAAAAATAAATGTAAATCTCAAATATAAATGAATGAATGAAAAGTAGGACATAAATATAATAAACCGGTGGGGTGGGTTTCGGAGATTCTTTAGCGTTTCAGCGAGACCAATCCTAATTTTAATTATACCGAACATTGTAAGTATATGCATTTCTTTTTTATATTTATTTAGCCTTAAAAACGGGCCCATAAACAAAAATAAAATAAAATATATAGTTAACACGCCCATAACATATAACCTATTTTGATTACAAAATTAAAAGGGGCCCAAACCCCATAATCACAAAATTATTAAGTTAATCACCAAATAAAAGATGATAAAATACTATATCTAAGTGGAAACCCGACACCATGAATATGTTTTGATAAATAAAAAGTTTCCGGTAAAGGCATGGATGGGGGCAGTCCAAATTGGGCCCCAAAAAACAATAAATAATTGGGTGAAATTTAAGTTTGACAGTTTCAAAAAAGTGATTAATTAAAATCCATTTAGCAGAAACCATAATAAGTGTATCACAAAAAGAGGAATGTGGGTTCCATCCACCTTCAATTTATAGAGTGGCAACCATGTGCCAAAATGCATTTTTATTTTTTATAGTGGTTGAAAATATTTGGTCCTGATTCAACCAGCGTGAGATGGATGGCGGCGGCGCCTTTGGGCGGCGGTTGCGGGAATTTGGCCATGGCGTTTTGTTGATGATGTTGGAGGGGTTTGCCGTGGCGGGCAACGAAATCGGCGGATGTGAGGCTTCACGGTAGGGTGGTCGAGTAGTGCCCGCCCGTGGCAGCAGCGTGGGCCAGGCAAAATCTGGCGGCTTCGACCATCTTCTTCATCTCTTTATTTTTTTTGTTTTGTATGTAAATGTATGTATATGCGGGTTTGTGTATGTTGAGAATTTTTTGGGCTTTTTGGATTTGGAGGTTGTTGATTTTGAGCGAGGGTTTACGGTGATGTGGGAGGCCGAGGGCGACGGAGGAGGTGGTGCAAAATGCCTAAAAACCTCCTCCTCCTCCTCTCCTTCATTTCTATGTATCTCAGGTATATCTGAGGGTTTTTAAAGGTGGGTTTGTTGGTTGGAATTCTGTTTGTGTTCTTGTGATTTTTTTGGATTTTGGGATTCCAAAATTCGACGTTGTTCTTGACGAATTTTTCAATAACACCCTCCTTCTAGCGCCAGTTGTTGCGAGTCATTTTTTATCGAGAGTATTATGTGGCTAATTTGGTAACAACTCACAAACAAAATGATTAATCGAACAAGAACACTGCGGGAAGAACCGTAGTTCTTCCCTGAAATGTGGGTGTAGGTATATAAGTGGAATGAGGGAAACATTCCAGAGTTTTTTTCTACAATGAAATGTGAGGTCCTTTATATAAAGAGGACCAGCACGACAAATCATAAGCACGACAAATCGTTAAGCACGATAAGTCATGTGCATAAAGCATGACATAACATATGCGTAAGCACGACAAATCACGTGGTCTCGGTGGGACCTGCTGACGTGCGATAATTCGTCCTGCTGACGTGTGATAAATCTGGTAATGCTGACGTGTGATATATCTGAGTGTGATAAATCTGGTAATGCTGACGTGTGATATATCTGAGCACAACATATTACTCATAAAAGTAAAGAGTGTGACTTATATTATAGCAGAGGTTATCGAAGTGATAATTGAAGGGTGCGACTTATATTACTAAAATGTGTGACTTATATTACTAAAGAGTATGCCTATAAAAGAAAAAGAGACAAATTTTACGGTGAACCAGTTTCACAACATACCAGCTTTACGTGATTTTGTTCCGATAAGTATGAGGTTGAACAAATTATAGTAATTCTTGATTTTATACATTTTGTTACTTCCTGGTGAGTAGGTTTCATGGGAAACTTGTTCGCTGTAAAATTAATTGTACATTTACAGATTCAGCCTTCAATCATTTCAACTAATACTCTTCAATTATTATTATTATTAATTTTTTGTAATGCAAATTATATCATTCAATATTATAATTAATATTATTTTTATAATGTTAAATAATACTCTTCATTTATTACAATTAACATTCTTTAATAATATAAATTATATTGTTAATCAATTTCACGGATCTACATGTGTAAAACTTATTCACCGTATCTTTGCTTCCCCATTTTATCAAAATAATTTATATACATTTTAATAGTCCTTGATCATATTGCGTCCCCAATTTATCAAAATAGTTTATATACATTTTAATAGTCCTTGATCATGTGCATATATATGTATACAAATTAGTTTCTTTAATATGACATGTTGAAAGTTACGGTATGTGTTTGGACGACAAAAGAAGCCCAAAAAAAGTTTCATTTAATGTGGATTTCATCACTAGATATGATTTTATGGGTTTGGTACAATATTTTTTGGGTTGTGAAATTTAATGATTGAAAATAGGACCACAAAATGGAAACATGTAGTAAAAGAAAAAAGATGGGTGGATAATCAGACAAATGAGAGTGCACACACTTGGAGAGGGAATACAATTGGCTCTGAATCCCACTTTTCATGTGCACCCACCCACCCATGTGCCTTCAATTAATATTATATTGTATCAATATACCCCTACCCTTTTTTTCAGTTTAAACAAGTTATTTTTATGAGATTTTTATATCTTATGTTTTATTTTTCTTTAAATTGCTAGTATTTTACTTTCTCCAAACAACAATTGTTATATAAAATCTCATACACGAAACAAAATACAAATTAACATAAATCACACACATCTCTTCCAAAGTGTTAAAACGATAATGTCCAAATTATACCCCGACCCTCACACAAGTGTGCATTATAAAATATTGCATATGATCTAGTCGGAAGGATAAACGGATAAAAATAGTGGAAAACGAATAAAAATATAGAGAGTGTTTTTGTTCATATAATAACTCATTGTTTTATTAAAGTAACATGTTTTTGTTTATGTAGTAACACGACTTTCAATATTTTATACTATATGTTATTATAAAGATAAATATGAGTACTAAAAGAATAAGTATGTGTTACATGTCTTTACAATAACACATATTTATTTTTACAGTAATACATACATAAGAGCGAGTTTTCCTTATTTATCTTTGGGCTATTAATTTTTTAAAAATTTGTTTAACCTCATTCAATCGGGAATGATATGATCAACAAATCTTCAGTCTCTTTCTAATTTACATTAATATTTCACGTAAAATATTTTATAAGAGCATCCCTTACGTACCTCAAAAACACATACATTTTTTAGTTTTATTTGTAATATATTATTTGACAAACTTGTGAACTTTTTACCTGCATATATAAACTTTACAATAAACGTTTCATTGTCAATTATAGCAGTCAAAAAAATTTCATTTGAGTTCAATTTCATTTATTTTAATGATCCTATAAGTTAGAGATACGTTTAGCTAGTTATTTTTAATTTTTTAAACTAGAAATTAGTAGAATAAAATTTAATTAGTAGAGCAATGTGGGAGGCTTATTTATTAGCTGTCTATTTTTTATAGTTATTTGGTTTGAGCACAAAAAGTGACTAATCATGTTAAAAGCTTTGCTGTAATGACACTCTTGTCCCACCCTTTAATTGGTAGCACATGTTGCAATAAAAGATATGTGGCAAAGAAACAAAACAAAGGGGCATCTACAAATCTTAAAGGTGTCCAACTCTAATACCACAATTTCTAATTTTCTAACTTAGGAAGAGAACATCTAATACACAAATATATTAAATAAAACCCATCTTGGATTTTACACACATTTACATGAGTTTTTTATTTTATTTTATCAGCCAAAATAACGTATATTAAGGAAAAAATATAGAATATCAGGGGTATTCCAACCCTTACAATGAAAAGAATGTAAAAACGGCGGAGCCAGGAAATTCGTCGAGGGGGGGGGCACAAGTCTCTCATGCCAAGACTAATGAATCATATTGCGATTTTAGAATGTCAAGAATTTGTTATCTGAAAAAAATGCAACTTATTTCTGTTTGAATTAAAAATTTTTTTTTCATATTAATAGTTGTATGATTCCGCATAAATAAGTTACAATTTTCAATATAGCAAGTCGTTTGTTTCTAAAATGCACTATAAGTACGGTGCACAAAAAAAAACACTTTGGAGTTTAAAAAAAAGAATATAGTGCTTGGGACTTGATTACTAACCCATTTGTCTTTTAAGCCTACCCTAATACCACTTGACCACAAAACAAATTAATGATTTCTACTATACACTTTTATATATATATATATATATATATTAAAATTTCAAAGGGGCCAGGGGGACCAAGTGACCCCCTTGACCCCATAGTAGTTCCGCCCCGGACCTCATAGTACATAACAAAAAATATAGAAATACTAAAATACAACGGCACCATTTAATCAAATATCTAGGATTGCTTTGCCAGTTACCAAATGAAGTGTGGCTTACTTTTAGATTTTTTGTCGTCACCAAGTCTGAGTCCTTGCCTTGATTTCTTCATAAACTTTCTTAGTTCCCAAATAAAATGTGGCTTACTTTCAGATTTTTTTTCGTCACCCATGTCCAAATCCTTACCTTGATTTCTTCGTAAACTTTCTTAGGATCCGATTCAGTGATTTCTACGTGAGTTGTACAAATAAAAAGTAAATGTAAATCTCAACTTGAACAATAGTGTTACTATTTAGTATTTACTACTATAGTTCAAAATTTCCTAAAGATTAAGGTTTCCTTACATATACTTAGCGTTTCCCACTTCCTAATTGTAATTATACACATATATGCAAGTATATGGATTTCGAGAAAATATAATTTAGAAAAAGAATTCTTAAACACTTACTAAAATAAATAAATATAGATACACGGCCATGAAATAACTTCTTGATTACAAAAGTAAAGAGAGACATAATCACTAATCCCCAGCTTGAGATGATAAAATACTATAACTAAGTGGAAACCCCAATTAAACATATGTTTTGATAAATAAAAAAGCACCAAAGCACATTGGGCAGTCCAAATTGGGCCCCAAAAAACAATAAATAATTGGGTGAAATTTAAGTTTGACAGTTTCAAAAAAGTGATTAATTAAAATCCATTGAGCAGAAACCATAACAAGTGTATCACAAAAGAGGAATGTGGGCTCCATCCACCTTCAATTTATAGAGTGGCAACCATGTGCCAAAATGCATTTTTTTATTTCTATAGTGGTTGAAAATATTTGGTCCTATGCAACCAAGTTGTATCCAATATAGTATATTATATATAAATATTTCAAATTTATTTTTTATCATAAGAATACTTACTCCATATAATCACATATGTGTGCATATAGATCATTAATTCTATTCCAAATTTATTGAAAAGAACAATTCAACTTTCGATTGACTTGTTGAATCAAGACAAATCATCTTTTGATTGCATTTCTTGAATATTGTTAAGATTAAGATTAAGATTGAGTACCAAAGTTCATGTTACATGGTTAGTTATGAAATCAATGTCACCCCCCACACAATACATTATTTCAAATTATCTTCAATCTTTTTTTAATTTAACCTGTATAAATAAAAAAAAACCTAGAATTGTTTATTCAAAAGACCAAGCGAAATCGAGTTTTTGCAGGCCAAGTTTTAGAGTAGTTTGACTTATTCCCACCTCTAATCTAAAAAAAATATGTAGAATGACACAATTGCAATCTAAATATTAAATTCTCTTGATTGAAATATAATTTATTATTTAAAAAGAGTTAAAAGGGACCGAGAGAGTACTTATTAGATAAAATAAGCCTAAATTGGATTGAGTAACTCATGAACGCTTCTATAAATCAGATCTATACATAAAATCTAACATTGTTATGTGCAAATTCTATCATTATAATGCATAAACACACAATAATAGTTTTTATACATAATAATAATAATAACATTTATGCATAAAAATAATAGTGCGTATATATTATAATGATATTAAAAAAAATAGAATTTATAGTAAGCTTAAATTCACACAAGTTTTTGTCCAGAATGGGCTCATACATAATGAAAAAGAAATATGAATAATTTAAACCTTGGGCTTCATAACATTAGTACAAAATGGTGGGATATTAAATCTCGGGCCTTGTCAATACTAAAACATACTCCATTTATAATATAAATCTTGGGCTCATAATATGAATTTGGTATGATAAATGGGCTGGTGATAAATCTTGGGCCATATTTTGGTAAATTTCTATGTTGGGCTTACTAAGTTGAGCCCACTAATATTGGCCCACAACACACCCATTCAATAATCAATTAATAATAAATTATTTTTGGGCAGCTTGTTAGATAATAGACACATTCAAAATTGATTTATCTATAGTTTGATTTGATTTTCAGTCCAACTGATAAAACTCTTTAAATTGGGCAACTTTAATTGGGCCAATCTTCAACTTGAGCTTTTATGTATTGTGCATCCTCAACATCTTTAGCCCATTTCGATGCCACTCGGCTTCAAGTTTTTAACTTAATTAGTTGTTTTTATTTTGAGGAAAAATGAATATATTTATTAGCGAAAATAATAAATCTAGAAAAGAAATATTTTATCATTAAATTTACTTACTCCATCAATTTCAACCCTACATATTTTGTTTTAACAAAAAAATTAAAGACAGAGAGGTGTGTAGAAAGGCACTTAAATAATTTTATGGGTGCAAAAAAGTTAAAAAGAGACACACCAAATAAGAATAAACATTATTATATTAAGACTTAAGAGTGAAATACACACAAAACGAGGCTGATTTTGTCTTCTTTTGTCTTTGACGCGTAAACCCTTTCGAAAATCAAAATATTTTTTTGAAATTTTCTATTATTATAATGGTGTAACTTTAATACTTATATTTGAGACAAAAACAGCTGTTGACTTTGGACCTTTTTAACTTGAGCTGACACAATTAGTATTTTTAGTTTTAAAATTTTTATACAGAAAAAAGGATAAATAGTTTGAGACATAATAGCCGCATTTATCGGTGGAGCGTTCAGATTTGTAGAAGTATTAAGGTCAACGTCTCTGGTTCATTTCCCCAGTCTTATAGTTTTCTATTCTCTGCAATTTTTTATAAGGACAAAAATTAGTATGAAACGAATAAATAAGACAAGATATAAATTCGCACAAATAAGCACTTATTTATTCTAAAGTGTTAAAAACTCATGTCAAATTATATTTCATCTCATCGTGAGACCGTCTTATACAAGTGTGTCTCTTTTATAAGACGTTTTATAGCTTTTAATTTTTTATTTATTTAACTTTTTGTTATCTGCAAATTTTTAATGGATAGATCTCTTGTGAATTTGCGTTTGAATATTTTTTCTAACATTATTATAGGCAAATTATTATAATGTGTACAAAATATTATTGTCTAATTTTTTTTAAACAACATCGTATTAATTGATAATTATATTTTCTTTCCTTTTGAAATAATTTAGTTGTTGTTTGGTTCGAAAAACAAAAATAAAATTAGTTGTTGGCTTTTTCTAAAGACCAACATTCGTTGATTATAATTAACTCATAACACTCGACTGAAGTCAAATAGCAGCCATACAAGATCTATGCATAATAAAATTGGGGACCGGTACAACTTATTATAAATTATATTCATTCATCTCAAAATATTAAAGCGTTATTAATGCTTAATTTATATTTTATCTCACCATAAAATCGATCTTATGCAAGTGTATCTCGATAGAAATTCGAATTCATGAGCAAGAAAATCATAAATGTCAATCTAGAGTCAGAGAGCGATGTTCAAATAAAAATGGACCTATAAAAATGTTGTCTGCACAAATTGGTGATGTATGAAATCATAGAATATAAATATAATAATACTATAATATGCATATTATTTTATATATATAAATATATTTCATGGATTTTGATGTACAAAAAGTCAAACAAGTTGTCAGTGTTTGGCATATCATTTTGATCGAGGAAAAGTAGTTATTCCTCCTACATTATTCTTTTACCAGATAAGATATTATTACCTCTTTCAATTAATTAAATAAATATTTCAATTTATGTATATCATTAGTAATTATTAATTATAAAAAATAAAAACTCAAGAAATATTTGCAGGGATATGGAATAGCCAACAATGTAATAAAGAGTTGGTACGTACATATATAGAGATAGAATGAACCATGTGAGAGTTATTATCATCTTGCATGTGTATGGTCTTTTTTCTTACACAAATATAAGCCATACAAACAAGATAAAAAAGGACCACCCTACTCTATACCCCTAAATCTTTAAATTCTTCCTATATATAATTATTAAGAATATATGTTTGGAATGTAAAAACATAGTAATATTTTTGTTATTTATAATAATTTCATCACTTTTTTTTAAAAAAAAAAACAAAAAAGTGTGACGAAAGTATTATAAAACCCTTTGTTCATGTATATACTTTTGTCACTCTTAAAATAAAATTGTCGATACATTCCCAATTGAACCCTTTGTTCATTTTTTTGATCTGTTTCCAATTGAACTCTTTGTTTAAGTTTTCGCTGTGAAGATACAAAACTTGAGATTTCGACAATGGACACATGGTGACCAACCCTAACTTAAATAAATTTTCTTCAATTTCAGTTCGATCTCATAACAATGTCAAAATATCTTACAATATACACATAAATAGGGGTGGACATTCTTTTCGAGTATTGTTACCCAATCCGACCCGATCACCCGATCAGATCGGGTATTTCTTAAGATTCTCGAGTATTGGGTACTCGAACCCGATCAGAAATTATGTGATCGGGTATCATGTATACGATTTTTATATGTAATAGTAATTTTTTCAATTATATTTTTAAAAAATCGGGTATTTCGGGTACCCGAAGTGTCGGGTACCCAATATCTTGAATTGAGTTTGGATACTATTTTTTTTTTTCGATCAGAATTTTTGACTACCCGATCTTTTGAATCGAGTTCGAATACATTTTTTTTTTTGAAATTTTTGAGCACCCGAACCTGAGCTACCCGATCTAATGTCCACCCTTACACATAAGGCTATGACACCCTTAAAACTCATAACATAATTGAGCTGTATTTGATAATCTTAAGTGGGTACCTTAAGATTATCAACATTCAATTAAACTTGTTCGCTTAAAAAAATTCCTAAAGAATTAAATTGAATTAATATTTTCTAGAACCTTACAAAGTCAATAGGAATAATTAAATATTTTTTTTTGACTGACATATAAAAGAATAGATTTGGACCTGGTCATCAATCTATTTTTATTTCTATTAAATAGTGTGGAACGTCAATCGATATTACATTATACAATATTGCATTATATATTTTTTAAATTATTTTAAAACCGAAGGTACATAAAATAAAATAAATTAAAAGGCTGAAGTTGATTAAGCGCTAAGGACGGATGTTGGCATGTTGCATGTTTAGCGTAAAACACGGGCAATTTCATGGTTAAATTTAAAATAATTAATTGCATTTTTGTCCTTATAGTTTAACAAAGCTTCAACACGAAGTAAAACAATAGTCAACTCGGTTTCCTTATTAAAAAAAATTCTTAAGAATTAATTACTAATTAATTAATTCAAATATGCCGGTTGAAAATATTTATTAATATATATAGCTAATCCTATTTGTATTAATAATACGTATATATAGCAATTAAAATTGTATTCCATGAACAAATTAATTAATGCATAGCATGAACTGCCCCATAAGATTATCATAATTTTAAGTTGAATGCTTCAATGCCTTCTGATACTTTATATAATTAAGTGGGTTAGGTCCTCTCAATCTTATGTTGATTAGGTAGAAATTAGTAGGAATTTATGATTTTACTTTTATTTTTTTGGGAATTATAGATATTAAGATTCGAGTGTTAATACATATATTGAATAAATTTTAGGAAGAAATGTTTTTCACTAATCTGGCATTTTGGGCTTGGACAAATTTGTTAAAAAACCCTTACAGAGCCGGTTATAACAATTGTCAAAATAACCGGCCCACTTTTGGACATCTATTAAAAAATCGCTGTCCAAAAGTTGGGCTTGGACAACGGTTTTCAACTGCATTGCAAGAGGGGGGCTTGGACAGCGGTTATTAACCGTTGTCTATTTTTTTTTTTATAATTTCGTTTATTATGTTAGATAGACAGCGTTATTAACAACCGTCGTCAATATTTTTTTTAATTATTAATTTATATTTTAAAAATCCTATAATAAAACTATAAACCAAAACTTATATATACGTCCAATACCATAAACCAAAAATTCTATAATAAAACCATAAACCAAAACTTATACCACATATATATATACCAAAACATCAAATAAATAAACATACACATCATGAAATAAATAAACATACAATCATAAACATACGTTCAATACACCAAAAACATTAAATATATATCATCACAAATATATAATTTAATTACATGCTACCAAAATTTCAAACAACGACTTTCAATATCGTATGAATATAAGAATCGATTGTAAAGGTACCCTCATCAATCGTTTTTCCATTTCTCCATCTCTTTTCTTAGAGTAAGAATTGAGCTCACGTTCATAGACAAACCGCAAAACAACGAATCAATCAATATAATATGAATTTTTATTCAATCAATAATAATTTAAATAAATCAATAAATTTGACTTACATTGAGAGGAATGTTAAATTCTGAAGCGCGGATTATATCTTCAATAAAGCAACACACAAAATGTCCACAATGTTCATTATCTCGTTGCCTCGGAACCTGTTGATTAACAATTATAATCACGTATTACAATTATGATTTCTTTCTATTAATTTGATAATTTACTAAATTAAATTTACCTTAATGTTAATCCAGTTCACTTTATTTAATAAAGTAAAAGAAACAACATTTAATAAAGCAGAAGAAACAACATTCAATAAAGTCGTACATTTCTTTTTAGCACTTGTTTTTCTTTTTCGTTTTTTGGTTGACCTTTCTCGTTCATGACCATAAATGTTAACAAGATCCGGATTGCCATATTCATCCTCATCTCTAATTATTCTCTTGTATGTGTTGGGAAACGAATTGCCTGGATCTATTCGGGATGAATATTTAAATACAAATTTAATTCTAACAATTATTACTAGCATGAATTAATCATATATTAATTCAAATAATAACAAATCATGCATATAAACAATTCACGTAAATCCTACGCATGCGGAATTACTACGAGTTTACGTGAACTTACCTCTTGGAATGACGATGGCCTTGTTGATGAAAACACACCAAAAAACCTTCCCAAGTATTCCTAGTCCTTGCTTTCGACAATCGATTGGAAGGACACTTTCATGAACAATTAACTAAAAGGAAAAATAAAATTTGTTGCACCACTTTTGTGGATTTACTAATTTTTCCAGCACATGGAATTGTACTTGGGAATGAAAGAATCATCCCCTATTTATAGATGGGTGGTGGTCGAAATTTTTGAGGAAAAATCAATGTGGGAAAATATTTTCTTGATCTCCAAGAAATCTTGAATATATCTCCTATATTCTTTTTCCCCATAATTAAAATATTCCACAAAAATCCCACCTCATCTTGTTATGGCCAAATTTTCGAAAAAAAAACCAAGAGACAAGATTCCAAGATTTGGATCTTCTTGAATTTATGAGATATACTTGTATTTCAAGAAATACATATCTTCCATAATATATTTTCAAGAAAATCTTTCTTTCTCTTATATTTTAAAAATTCGAAAATCACATATGAATAACCAAGTGGGAGATTTCTTGAATTTAATGAGATAATCTTGTATTTCAAGAATACATATCTTCATTCCATAACAAAATTCAAAGAAAATCTTTCTCCCCTTTTATTCATAATTTTAAAAAAAATATGAAATTAGCAACAAATATTTATTTTATTTTTAAACACCCTTTCGGTTATTGGACTTTTTTATGTTGGAATTACTTGGAGGGCCTTTAGGAGAATTAAGATTGGACCTTCCAATGAATCTTGAATTATCAATATTGAGCCCAATATTATTCAATCCCATAAATATTAATTAATGATTATTACATAATTATCTTTTATCCATTTGTATAATCAATATGACTCCCGATTATTATTTTCGTGTTTAAGGTTATCTAGCCCATTAATTAATTCAAGCCACGAAATAGCTTTCCATTAATTAATATCTTTTTATCCTTAGTAAAGGCGGTTCAACATTATTACTCAGGTTAGGAAACTAGTTAACTTGCAAGATTTGGTATGATAAAACTTATGAACCTCCCAAAAATCGAACAAAGCGTGCTTGTACCACGATTCTTCGTATTAAATCTTAACATGTGACCAATAATATTGCCCAAGATATAAAGTATTGAATCTCGTTGATTCTCCCGTAATAAGTCAAAGCAATACTTACTAACCAAGTGATTATTTAAGGCATGATTAAGAAATAACGAACCAAGGTCTAATTCTTCCTAGTTGAGGTTATGAAAATTTATCCTCCTTTAGGTCCTCTTGAAGAATTAGACATGCACTAGTGTAATCTTTTTAATCTTCATCCCTTAAATAGAAGCCAATTAGTAATTATCGCGTTGACTTATTATGTGGGCAGAGAATCGATGGATCAATACATTTCCATCTTGGGCAATATTAATGGTGTACTTTTTAGTTACTAATTAATTTAATATTATGAATCTGGTATCACTAAATTAACTTCAATAGGTTCATAAGTTTTATCTTACCATTGAACAATTATGCGGTAAATATATGTAATAATAATGTTGAATTCCTTAATCCAATGATAAAAAATTTAATTAATGGAAATATTTCAAAGGGCTTGAATTAATTTGATTAGATAATCTTAAACTTTCTATAAACACGGAAATAATAACCGGAGCCATATTGATCGTATTACGGGTTAAGATGGATAGTGTAAATATTAATTATGTAAGGGATTAATTAATATTTATGGGTTTGAATAATATTGTGGCTCAATATTGATAATTCAAGATCCATTGGAAGGTCCAATCTTAATTCTCCTAAAGGCCCCTCAAGTAGCCCAACATAAAGTTCAATAACTGAAAAAAGTGTTTAAAAATAAAATAAACATTGTTGCTATTTTTCCTCATTAATTTCAAAAAATATAAATAAAAGGGGAGAAAGATTTTCTTTGAATTTTGTTATGGAATGAAGATATGTATTCTTGAAATACAAGATTATCTCATTAAATTCAAGAAATCTCCCACTTGGTTATTTATATGTAAATTTTGAAAGAATAAGGGAAAGAAAGATTTTCTTGATTTTCTTGAAAAGATATTATGGAAGATATGTATTCTTGCAATACAGGTATATCTCATAAATTCAAGAAGATCCAAATCTTGGAATCTTTATCCTTATTTTTTGAAAATAACCATAACAAGATAAGGTGGGATTTTATGGAATATTTTAATTATGGAGAAAAGAATATAGGAGATATATTCAAGATTTCTTGGAGATCAAGAAAAGATTTTTTCCAACCTTATTCCATGATGAAAAATCGGCCACCACCTCTCTATAAATAGGGGATGAATGTTTCATTCTCAGATGAACACAAAAATTGGTTTTTCGAAAACATATCAACGTCGATAAAATATCAAATATTTTGAAACGTCGACAGATTGTGTATTTTCAAAAAAATGTCAATTGTGAGTGTACAATTCCATGTGCTGGAAAAATTAGTAAATCCACAAAGGTGCTGCAACAATTTTTTTTATTTTCCCTTTCATTAATTGTTCGCGAGTTTCCTTCCACCGGATTGACGAGCAAGGACTAGGGAATACTTGGAAAGGCTTTTTGGTGTGTTTTTATCGACGAGACTATTGCAACTCCAAGAGGTTAGTTCACGTAAACCCGTAGCAATTCCACATGCGTAAGATTTATGTGAACTGTTTATATGCATGATTTGTTGTTGAATTATTATTTGAATTAATATAGGATTAATTCATGCTAGTAATAATTGTTAGAATTAAATTTGTATTTAAATATTCATTCTGAATAGATCCGTGCAATTAATTCCCCAACAACTAGTATCAGAGCCTCGGTTTCGGGCTCTGAATTTTAAATTGTAATTTTATTCATTTTCATTAAATTTGAAATTGGATAGTAGAATTGCTAGATCTTTTTTGCAGGTATCCAATTGTCATGGAATTTAATGTGTTTATTTATGCATGCATATAAATTGTGGTTTTTTAATTCGATTCGTTCAAATTCGTTTTGCCTCGTGAGAAAATCCACGAGTAGATTAGAATTTGTTTGATTTGATCAATGTAATAGACTAGTCTAGATCTAGGTTTATTTATTTTTGTTAATAAATTGTAACCGGATCGGAAACGGAGGCCGAGACGAAGAATTAAAATACGGGATCCGGAACCGGGCGTAAGGGCGTCGTCGTGAACGAACGTCAAGGGGGAGGCGCGCCGTGACGACGACGCCGGTGGGCGTGCATGGGCATGGGGCGAGGCCATCGGGCGAAGGCGTGGGATTAGCCAGATGCGCCGGACGGGCGCAGACTTCATCTTGTGAGGCGGAAGCGCCCGAAAGAGGGTAGGTGGTCGGGCGATCTTTGTCGCATGCGTTGGGGCGGGCGATCTTTTAGGGCGACGCGGGCGACATGGGCGAAAAGCGGTCTTGGGCGTGCATGGGCGCTACATGATCCATGCGACCGCCGACCCCCGCCGAAAGCGAGCCAAGCACCATTTGGGCGGCGCGGCGCTGGCGCAAACATCTGTGACTTGGGCACCGATCGACACGGTCGGGGGAGTGCAAGACGTGCACTCCAACCCGCGAGCTGGTCGATGACGTGGCGAACCTTTCGAGATGAACAATGAAGGCAAAGAAGACAATTTCTCGAGATCAAGACATGACAAAAATTAACCGTGACAATTGGATATATGTGCCCAATATGTTTAATTTTTTGTTTTGATGTTTATGCATTATTTTATGCTTATTTAAATTGTGTTTAAATTTGCGATGCATGAGAAAATGTTTTGAAAAATCTCACTTTCGAAAATTACTAAGTATGCTTAAACAATTAATTGACAATTTTATGAATAATAAAATTGAATTAATTTTGACCTCCATGATTTATTTATTTGTGGATTCTTTTGGAGAAATTCCCCCCACGGGACGGTCAAAAGATAGCTTTCACATGAATAAATTCCAAATGGATGATTGTGGATTATTACTAGTGGCGACGATGACCCTCCCCATGAGGCTCGTTAAAAGTGAAATAATAATTCTGTTTTTTATAATGTTTATTACTTAGGTATAAAATTGATATGCATATTCTTCCCCGAAGTCCCTATCAATTTTATATTGGTCAAGTGGGAGCCAACTATTAATCTAGTTATTAAAGGTTTGCAACTGTTCTTGTTTGTAACCTGCTTGAATGTGTTTAAATAATGACCCACCCCACGTGGCTTATTTAAACTGTTTTGAGATGTTGGTTGATGCATGTTCATATTTTTTTGAGATTTTAATATGAAACATGTGATCGAACCTTGTGATATATTTGTGCTTATGCATATTATTATTTATTTCAGTTCAGCATGTCGTAACCTTTTAATCCACTGCTACTATACTTAAAGTCAACAGAATAAGTATGGAAACTATATTGATTGGAAACAAAAAATTATAATTGTCCTAACTGCATAAAAGCACAAGTGGATTCTTGACACACCAAAATCAGATGAGCCAACTGACGAGTCAAAAATGCGGGACTCGTCAGATCACCTTGCGAGAGATATCGTCGCTGAAAATGGTGGAGGGAAAATTCGTAAGGGATTACGTCCTCAAAATTAATGGCCCATCTGAACAAACTTGAGGTTCTGAGTGCAGATTATAATCTGGAGACTCAGATGAATTTGGTACTTCACTCTCTGCCCAAAAGTTTTTGAGCATTTTGGCCTCGCTAGCTGATTTGTTGCAAGCTTTGGTCTCGGCAGAGATGTTGATGGGGCACCAAACTCAAGCTTTAACGGCAAGTGGTCCGTCTTCATCTTCTAAGCCAAAGGAAGGAAAGAAAAATAAGAGGACCAAAAGCCATAAGCAATCAAACTCAACTGTTGCCAAAGGCAATGGTAAGATGAGGAATGCCGGTGGTGTCAAGGAAAATCCAAAGAGGAAGTGCTTAAGCTGCGGTGAAAGAGGACAATGGAGGTTTGCCTGTTCCAACCCCAAAAAGGGCGGAAGAAAAAAGGTAATTCTCACGACTAGTTGTTGAAACTTGTTTAACGGCCAGATACTTCTCATTCGTGGGTAGTTGATACGGGATCTGGCGACCATGTATGTTTCAAATTCTGGGGTCCCGGTGACCCGAAACAACTTAGTGGCGAGTGAGATCCTCATCACACTCGGCGATCTTCGAGAGTGGCGGTGAAGCGATGGGAGAAGTGCACTGTCTTTTGAAAGCGAGTTTTAATTTTAAGAGATGTTCTTTATGTTCCCAATTTTAGAAAGAATTCACTTTTCGGTTTCAAAAATTACATTAATGGATACTTAGTTTCTTCTAATAAGAATGACATCATTTCTTGAAATGATGAGTGTATCTGTTATGGGACATTGATGGACAATCTCTATACAATTAATCGTGCACACCACTCACGAAATGCATCCTATAACACATCAACTGTTTTAGAAAAAAAACGTTCATCAAGCGTGAGCGAGACACTTCTATGGCATCCGAGATTAGGTCATATAAATCGAAAAGAGGATCCAAAGGTTGGTGAGAGGCGGTTCCTTTGGAGTTTCTCCAAGTTGAACCAATTACAACCTGCGAATCATGTTTGGAGGGTAAAAATGACCAAGAGGGCATTTGGAGCCAAGGGAATAAAGCCAAAAAGTGTTAGAGATCGTTCACACAGGTGTATGTGGTCCAATGTCAACCAAAGCGAGAGGAGGTTATGAGTATTTTGTCACTTTTATTGATGATTACTCAAGGTACGATTACATTTTCCTTATGAAGCATAAATCTGAGACCTTTGAGAAATTCAAAGAATTTAAGGCTCAAGCAGAGAATCATAGGGAAAAGCTTATCAAGTCTCTACGATCCGATCGTGGGGGCGAGTACCTCAGCGATGAGTTTTTGAACTACTTGTCAGATGAAGGAATTGTATCCCAGCTAACTGCACCCGGAATCCCTCAACAAAATGGGGTTGCAGAGCGAAGAAACAGAACTCTTTTGGAAATGGTTAGATCAATGATGAGTTATGCGGATCTTCCCAAGTCGATTCGGGGTCATGCCTTAACCTTGGCTGACTTACATTCTGAACTTGGTGCCATCAAAATCGGTTCCCAAAACTCCCAAAGAATTGTGGACCAGGCGCAAGCCCAGTTTGAGACACATGAGAATTTGGGGGTGTCCGGCCTACGTGTTGGACAAGGAAGCTGGAAAATTGGATCCTCGGTCAGAATTAAGGTTGTTTATAGGATACACCGAGGGAACAAAAGGGTGTATGTTCTATGGTCCCGAAGATCAAAAGGTGGTAATAAGCACCCACTTTAGATTTTTGGAAGAAGACTATATGAACGAAAGAAGACCCAGAAGTGAGATTACCTTAAATGAGCTAAGGGGGCTAACCTCATTGCCAACTGTACAAGATGACATACCAAACGTCACACTTACACAATCGGAACCTCGTCGTAGTGGGAGGGTTGTAAGACAGCCCGAGAGATTCATGAGGATACGAGAGTCATCGGTCTTGATTCCCAGACAAGACGAATCAGACCCATGGACATACGACGAGGCAATCCAACACAAGGATGCGGTTTCTTGGCAAACATCAATGAAAGCCGAAATGGGTTCTATGGATCATAACAGAGTGTAGGAGCTAGTCGAACCACTTAATGGGGTCAAACCCATTGGTTGCAAGTGGGTATACAAGAGAAAAAGAGGACCGGACGGGAAGGTGGAAACCTTCAAGGCAAGGCTTGTGGCAAAAGGTTATACTCAGAAAGAAGGGATCGACTATGATGAAACATTTTCACCTGTAGCAATGCTCAAGTCCATCCGAATTCTCTTGTCGATTACTGCACATCTCGACTTTGAAATCTGGCAAATGGATGTCAAGACGGCTTTCCTTAACGGAAGTCTTGATGAAGAAATCTATATGCAACAACCCCAAGGCTTGAAAAAGGCCAAGAACACCTAGTTTGTAAGCTCATGAAGTCCATTTACGGACTCAAACAAGCATCCAGAGCTTGGAACCAATATTTTGATCATGTAATAAAGTCTTATGGGTTTGATCAAAACGAGTTTGAAAGTTGTGTGTACAAAAGGCATGTCGGAACTGCATTGGTATTCAAGAGACATGTGGGAGGAATGGTTGTCAAGTGCGTAGCCAATCTTCTTTGAGTATAAGTGGGAGATATTATTGGG
This sequence comes from Stenogyne calaminthoides, assembly GCA_037126765.1. Taxonomy (NCBI): domain Eukaryota; kingdom Viridiplantae; phylum Streptophyta; class Magnoliopsida; order Lamiales; family Lamiaceae; genus Stenogyne; species Stenogyne calaminthoides. Next base: position 39,254,252 of record JBBCBC010000003.1, on the reverse strand, counting down.
TTCGTGTAGGTGACATTAGATTTCACGTATTAGGAACTACACGAGATGTGTTGTAGTATACTTAAAAGCAGAATTTGAGCATAAGTGGGAGATTGTTGGGATTATACTGGAAAGTATGCTTTTACTTTGTATAATCAAACTGAATTTCGGTCTTATTTACTGAAATAAATTGTTTATCACTGATGCTTTAAATATCATCGAATGTTATATATATTTACTGCATAACTGTTCAATAAATAGTACGTGTTACATTGTAGTTAATTTAGTGATACCAGATCACAGAAGATTAAATTAGCAGTCTCTTGTAACCAAAAGTACACCATTCACGACCTAGATGGAAATGAACAATCCATTGTGAAAGGTTGAAGTGTAAGGCTCAGATTGGCTTTTCTTGACCAAGAGATTACACTAGTGCAAGTTTAGTGCACTGAAGAGGATCTACAGGAGGACAAATTCTTCAGAACTGAACTAGGAAAAATTAGACCTCAGTGGTTCGTTATTTCTTAATCTTCGTCCCTTAAATAGGATCGCGTGTGGTTAGTAATTATTGCTTTGACTTATTATGGGTAGAGAATCAACGAGATTCAATACTTTATATCTTGGGCAATATTATTGGTCACATGCGATTGCTAAGATTTAATACGGAGAATCGTGTGTAAGTACGCTTGTTCGATTTGCCCCCTTGGGAGGTTCATAAGTTTTATCATACCAAATCTTGCAAGTGGAACTAGTTTTCGGTATGGATAATAATGTTGAACCGTTCCTTAACCAAGGACAAAAGATATTAATTAATGGAAAGCTATTTCAGTGGCTTGAATTAATTAATGGGCTAGATAATCTTAAACACGGGAAATAATAACCGGGAGCCATATTGACTGTAATATGGGTTAAGATGGATAGTGCAATATTAATTATGTAGTGGGATTAATTAATAATTATGGGCTTGAATAATATTGTGGCTCAATATTGATAATTCAAGATCCATTGGAAGGTCCAATCTTAATTCTCCTAAAGGCCCCTCAAGTAGCCCAACATAAAGTCCAATAACTGAAAAAAGTGTTTAAAAATAAAATAAACATTGTTGCTATTTTTCCTCATTAATTTCGAAAAATATAAATAAAAGGGGAGAAAGATTTTCTTTGAATTTTGTTATGGAATGAAGATATGTATTCTTGAAATACAAGATTATCTCATTAAATTCAAGAAATCTCCCACTTGGTTATTTATATGTAAATTTCGAAAATTTTGAAAGAATAAGGGAAATAAAGATTTTCTTGATTTTCTTGAAAAGATATTATGGAAGATATGTATTCTTGCAATACAGGTATATCTTATAAATTCAAGAAGATCCAAATCTTGGAATCTTTATCCTTATTTTTCGAAAATAACCATAACAAGAGAAGGTGGGATTTTATGGAATATTTTAATTATGGAGAAAAGAATATATGAGATATATTCAAGATTTCTTGGAGATCAAGAAAAGATTTTTTTCCTCCCTATTCCATGATGAAAAATCGGCGACCACCTCTCTATAAATAGGGGATGAATGTTTCATTCCCAGATGAACACAAAAATTGGTTTTAGGAAAAATATCGAACCGATAAAATATCAAATATTTTTAAAACGTCGGCCAGATTGTGTATTTTCAAAAAACGTCAATTGTGAGTGTACAATTCCATGTCTTTGGAAAAATTAGTAAATCCACAAAGGTGGTGCAACAATTTTTTATTTTCCCTTTTTTTAATTGTTCGCGAGCTTCCTTCCACCGGATTGACGAGAAAGGACTAGGGAATACTTGGGAAGACTTTTTGGTGTATTTTTATCGACGAGACCATTGCCACTCCAATAGGTTAGTTCACGTAAACCCGTAGCAATTCTGCATGCGTAGGATTTATGTGAACTGTTTATATGCATGATTTGTTGTTGAATTATTATTTGAATTAATATAGGATTAATTCATGCTAGTAATAATTGTTAGAATTAAATTTGTATTTAAATATTCATCCCGAATAGATCCGTGGTATGAATTTTTATTCAATCAATAATAATTTAAATAAATCGATAAATTGACTTACATTGAGAGGAATGTTCGTTAGAGAAGGGCAGATTATATCTTCAATAAAGCAACACACAAAATGTCCACAATGTTCATTATCTCGTTGCCTCGGAACCTGTTGATTAACAATTATAATCACGTATTACAATTATGATTTCTTTCTATTAATTTGATAATTTACTAAATTAAATTTACCTTAATGTTAATCCAGTTCACTTTATTTAATAAAGCAAAAGAAACAACATTTAATAAAGCAAAAGAAACAACATTCAATAAAGTCGTACATTTCTTTTTAGCACTTGTTTTTCTTTTTCGTTTTTTGGTTGACCTTTCTCGTTCATGACCATAAATGTTAACAAAATCCGGATTGCCATATTCATCCTCATCTTTAATTATTCTCTGGTATGGGCGTGGATTTGCAGGATCATCGAAAGATGGTACAGAATGAGTGAAGTTCTGAAAAGGATCATCAATTGTGTCAACATCTTCATCGACATGGTCGCTAATCGGAAACTATTGTTAAATTTATTTGTGAGAACCACAATGGACCATTTCTTATTAAGCTCGAATTGGGGGACATATAAAATTTGTTGAGCTTGATTTGGTCATTATGTAAGGGTCATCTATGTATCGCACATTCTTCAAATCAACGATACGAACCCGAACTTTCAACTTGGACCCGTTAGGGATCCTCACCCAACTACACTCGAAGATTGGTTGACAGTGAACAATATAGTCGAGTTCCCAAATGTTGACAATATGTCCAAAGTAAGTAGTATTTTATTGATCCACTACAGTTGCAGTAATGGACACTCCATTATTCTGCATAGTACTTGTGGCATCATGATCTACGGTATAAAATGTGTATCCGTTGCTAAGATAACACTTGTATGAATACACATGTCTATCAGGCATTCTGGATAACCACTTAACTCTTTCATTCACTGATTATGTTTCCCGTAACAACATATTTGCTACATAACCATTGAACCAGTCAACAAACGTGATATTGTACTCAACTTCAATCCATGATCTATCTCTGGTGGGATTTCTCTCGACAAGTGATCGCATGTCTTGGTCAATAAAAGGAAGCACGTCGACCGTGTTGTGAAATACGCACAAGTGCATCCGTGTTTAGTTCCTCCATGCTAACACTTACGGGGTTGACCACCGGTAATGCCTTCACCATCCATCCTATTGGTGTGCCGATGGCTGGAAGTCCAATTGCATCGACATTCGGAATAAATTGAGACCAAGCTCATCGCTTCTTCTACTAAATAGCGTTACGCAATGCATCCCTCCGGCTGGACTTATTCATCACATATCCTTTGAGCACTTTCATATATCTCTCTACCATACATCCATCCATCGATACTAAGCGGGACCACACATCCTTGTCTCGTGTACCAAATGGCGTTAGGTGAACCATTATATCAAAAATGATGGAGGAAATACATCTCAAGCTCCAGAGAGTCCCCACAATCTGCCTTTGAAAAACCAAGCAATTTTCTAGGATCTATGACCTTGCTACTCATTGCCTTGAAGAACCAACATAACTTTGTTATGGTTATGCATACATTTTAAGGCAAGATAGAACGTATTGCAATGGGCAAGAAAGTCTCCATGATGACATGATAGTTATGCGATTTGATTCATCGGTCTCACGCCATCATCGATACAAGTCTCGTATGTTGGAGGAATAACCCTCTGGTACTTTCACATCCTTTAGCAATTTGAAGTAACTCTTTTCTCTCATTCTTGGACAAGGTGTGTGCGGCGGGGGAGGTAAAACGGTTGACCCTTTCTCTAGGCACATGTTTTAATTTGCTTTTATTCCCATATCAATCATATACATTCTTGCATTGTAACCATCCTTGGACTTCTTATCGACTAGGAGAGTGTTGAGTAAGTCGGCACAAACGTTCTTCTCAGCGTCGTTAGATCATTGAAGTGTCTAACATACAACTCTTTCCAATAGGGCAATTGAAAGAAAATTGATTCCTTCTTCCAACTAAGTGGGACACTCTTTGCGAAGATCTTTCCGTCTTGTGTGTCGATATTCTTCATCTCATTCAATACATCCAAGAACGACAATAAGCGTGGTGCTTCAATTGTCTCGATTGTGCCATCGAATGCATCGACCATTGTTACGTACTTATCGTTGGGTCCAACCACTTCCTATGTCCCATATAAACGGTCTTCCTACAATGACTCAGCGAATGTGATGTGTCTTCTTGGTACAACAAGGACATGCATCGCCCCCTTCACATTATATCCGGATAGATTTAAAATGGCGGAAAGTCATTAATAGTTCAAACAACATGACCTTCAACTTGAAATTCTCATTTCTACAAGCATCATATACATCGACACCCTCATCCCACATGAGCTTCAAGTACTCTATCAAAGGAGTCAGATATACATCTATGTCGTTACCAGGTTGTTTGGGTCCTGATATCAACATAGACAACATCATGTAAGTGCGCCATGCACAACTTCGGGTGAAAGGTTATAAACTAATAGAATCGGCGGCCATGTACTATGGTTGGTACTTTGGATACCGAAGCGGATTCATTCCGCCCGGTTGAGAGTGCAAGACGCAAGAAGTGTCGTGGGCTCGTTGCCAAATTTTGGATGCGACATCGAATGTCTTCCTTTGGGGTGAATCAGCAGGGTGTCTTAACATTCCATCTTTGATCCTATCATCATGATGCCAAGTTAAATTTCTAGCATCCACAACGCTACTATACATTCTCATGAATCTTGGTATTATTGGAAAGTACCACAACACCTTCGCGGGAGATTTATTTTTCTTATATCGCTTCTCCCCACACTTGGGACATTCATCGAGGTCTGCATACTCCTTCCGAAATAAGATACAATCACTCGGATAAGCATGAATTTTTTGATGTGTTAACCCGATGAACTTGAGCATTTGTTTAACATCATATGCTCTCTTGGGCAGTACATTTCCATCAGGCAATAGACCACTAACTGTTTCCAGCATACTTGTGAAGCACTCATCGGACAACTGGTGAGCTGCTTTTAGGTTGAACAATATCTGTTGGGGAATAAATTGCACAGATCTATTCGGGGTGAATATTTAAATATAAATTTAATTCTTATAATTATTACTAGCATGAATTAATCCTATATTAATTCAAATAATAATCCAACAACAAATCATGCATATAATTAATTCACGTACGCATGCGGAATTCAACGAGTTTACGTGCACGTACCTCTTGGGACGACAATGGTCTGGCTGATTAGACTAACCAAAAGAACTTCCCAAGTATTCCCTTAATCCTTGTTTGATTATCCGGTGGTAGGACACTTGTGAACAATTAACAAAAGGAAAATAAATTATGTTGCACCACCTTTGTGGATTTACTATTTTTTCCAGCACATGGAATTGTACTTGGGAATTAAAGAGTCATCCCCTATTTATAGAGCATAGGTGGTCGAAATTTTGGGTAGAAAATAATGTGGGAAAATCTTTTCTTGATCTCCAAGAAATCTTGAATATATCTCCTATATTCATTTTCCCATAATTATAATATTCCACAAAATCCCACCTACTCTTTGTTATGGGATATTTTCGAAAATAATAGGCAAGATTCCAAGATTTGGATCTTCTTGAATTTATGAGATATTCTTGTATTTCAAGAAATACATATCTTCCATAATATCTTTTCAAGAAAATCAAGAAAATCTTTCTTGCCCTTTATATTTCAAAAATTTCAAAATTATCTTCATGAATAACCAAGTGGGAGATTTCTTGAATTTAATGAGATAATCTTGTATTCCAAGAATACATATCTTCATTCCATAACAAAATTCAAAGAAAATCTTTCTCACCTTTTATCCATAAATTTCGAAAATATTGAGGAAAAATAAGCAGCAATATTTATTTTATTTTAAACACTTTTTTCAGTTATTGGACTATATGTTGGGATACTATGTTGAGGAAAAATAAGCAACAATATTGGACTATATGTTGAGGAAAAATAAACACATTTTTCAGGAGGACTACATGTGACCAATAATATTGCCCAAGATAAAAAGTATTGAATCTCGTTGATTCTCTACCCATGATAAGTCAAAGCAATAATTATCAACCACACGTGATCCTATTTAAGGAACGAAGATTAAGAAATAACGAACCACTGAGGTCTAATTCTTCCTTGTTCAGTTCTGAAGAATTTGTCCTCCTGTAGGTCCTATTCAGTGCATCAGTCATGCACTAGTGTAATCTCTTGGTCAAGACAAGTCAATCTGAGCCTTGCACTTCAACCTTTCACGATGGATTGTTCATTTTCATCTAGGTCGTGAATGGTGTACTTTTAGTTACAAGGGACTGTTAATTTAATCTTTTGTGATCTGGTACCACTAAATTAACTACAATGTAACACGTACTATTTAATGAACAGTTATGCAGTAAATATATGTAACATTCAATGATATTTAAAGCATTAGTGATAAACAATTTATTTCAGTAAATAAGTCCGAAATTCAGTTTTTATTATACAAAGTAAAAAGCATACTTTCCAGTATAATCCCAACAATCTCCCACTTATACTCAAAGTCTGCTTTTAAGTATACTACAACATGTCTCGTGTAGTTCCTAATTCGTGACATCTAATGTCACCTACACGAACCTAATAATTTCTCCCACTTATACTCAAAGCAGATTGGCAACGGTCTTGACACCCATTCCTTCCACATGGATCTGCTAGGTTGTCTTCAGACGCTATCTTTGCCACATCTATATCTCCTCTCTTAACGATATCTCGTATAAGATGGTATTTCCTTTCAATGTGTTTGCTGGCTTTGTGGGCTCGTGGTTCCCTTGAATTTGCAACTGCTCCGGCATTGTCACAATAAACAGTGATTCTGCTGGGCAAATTCGGAACCACATTCAAGTCCACTAGGAAGTTCTTGAGCCAAACCGCTTCTTTCGCTGCCTCGCAAGCAGCTACATATTCGGCTTCCATGGTAGAATCTGCGACGCATTTCTGCTTGACGCTTCTCCATGTCACGGCTCCTCCCCCCCATGCAAAACATACTACCGGAGGTAGATTTTCTGGAGTCTATGTCTGATTGGAAATCCGAGTCCGTGTAGCCGATGGGGATTGGACTATCTGACTGATAAATCAACATTCTATCCCGAGTTCTTTTCAGATACTTCAGAATGTTTTTAACTGCCGTCCAATGTTCTTTCCCCGGGTTACTTTGATATCTTGCCACCATGCCAACGGCAAAGCAGATATCTGGTCTCGTACACAACAGTGCATACATAAGGCTTCCAACAGCCAAAGCATAAGGAATGCCTCTCATGTCATCTATCTCCTTTTGCGTCTTAGGGCACATAGATGGATTCCATGTCTGAAAGGTACGAAGCCTTTCTTGGAATCTTGCAGCTGAATCGTTTCAAGACAGTGTCTATGTATGAAGCTTGAGATAAGCCTATCATCATTTTCTTGCGATCTCGAGTGATCTTGATCCCAAGGATGTGTGTGGCTTTCCCTAAGTCCTTCATATCAAACTGTTTTGAAAGCCATGCCCTTACGTCTGATAACACCTTTACATCGTTCCCGATGATCAGAATGTCGTCTACGTATAGTACTAAGAATACCAATGCAGTTCCGACACACTTTTTGTACACACAACTTTCGAACTCATTTTGATCGAACCCATAAGACTTTATAACATGATCAAAACATTGGTTCCAAGCTCTGGATGCCTGTTTGAGTCCGTAAATGGACTTCATGAGCTTACAAACTAGGTGTTCTTGGTCTTTTTCAATGAAGCATTGGGGTTGTTGCATATAGATCTCTTCATCAAGACTTCCGTTAAGGAAAGCTGTCTTGACATCCATCTGCCAGATTTCAAAGTCGAGATGCACAACAATCGATAAGAGAATTCAGATGGACTTAAGCATGGCTACGGGCGAAAAAGTTTCCTCATAATCGATCCCTTCTTTCTGACTATAACCTTTCTCCACTAGTCTTGCTTTGAAGGTTTCCACCTTCCCGTCCGGTCCTCTTTTTCTCTTATACACCCACTTGCAACCAATGGGTTTGACCCCATTAAGTGGTTCGACTAGCTCCCACACTCTGTTATGAAACATAGAACCCATTTCGGCTTTCATTGTTGTTTGCCAAGAATCTGCATCCTTATCTTGGATTGCCTCGTCATATGTCCATGGGTCTGATTCATCTTGTCCAGGGGAATCAAGTCCGAGGACTCTCCTATTCCCATGAATCTCTCGGGCTGTTTCACAACTCTCCCACTACGACGAGGTTTCGGTTGTGTAAGTGTGTCGTTTGGTATATCATCTAGTACAATTGGCATTGAGGTTAGCCCCCTTAGCTCATTTAAGGTAATCTCACTTCTGGGTCTTCTTTCGTTCATATAGTCTTCTTCCAAAAATCTAAAGTGGGTGCTTATTACCACCTTTTGATATTCAGGACCATAGAACATACACCCTTTTGTTACCTCGGGGTATCCCACAAACAACCTTAATTCTGATCGAGGATCCAATTTTCCGGCTTCCTTGTTCAACACGTAGGCCGGACACCCCCAAATCCTCATGTGTCTCAAACTAGGCTTGCGCCCGGTCCACAATTCTTTGGGAGTTTTGGGAACCGATTTGGATGGCACCAAGTTCGAGAATGTAATTTTGTTGTTTCAAGGCATGACCCAGAACGACTTGGGTAGATCCGCATAACTCATCATAGATCTAACCATTTCCAAAAGAGTTTTGTTTCTTCGCTCTGCAACCCCATTTTGTTGAGGGGTTCCGGGTGCAGTGAGTTGGGATACAATCCCTTCATCAGATAAGTAGTTCAAAAACTCATCGCTGAGGTATTCGCCTCCACGATCGGATCGTAGAGACTTGATCGTTTTCCCTATGATTCTCTGGCTTGAGCCTTAAATTCTTTGAATTTCTCAAAGGTCTCGATTTATGCTTCATAAGGAAAATGTAACCGTACCTTGAGTAATCATCAATAAAAGTGACAAAATACTCATAACCTCCTCTCTCTTTGGTTGACATTGGACCACATACATCTGTGTGAACGATCTCTAACACTTTTTTGGCTCTATTCCCCTTGGCTCCAAATGCCCTCTTGGTCATTTTACCCTCCAAACATGATTCGCGAGGTTGGAATTGGTTCAACTTGGAGAAACTCCGGTGAACCAAATCTTTCACCAACCTTTGGATCCTCTTTGGATTTATATGACCTAATCTCGGATGCCATAGAAGTGTTTTCGTTTCACGTCGATGAACGTTTTCTTTTCTCGTAAAGCTTGATTGATGTGTTATAGGATGCATTTTCGTGAGTGGTGTGCACGATTAATTGTATAGAGATTATTCGACAACGTCCATGACAGATAAATTTATCAAAAAGAGAAATGGTAACAACTTTATTAAAAGTAACCGAATATCCATCAAGAAAAAGTTTAGAAACTGAAATCAAATTCTTTCTAAAACTTGGAACGTAAAGAACATCTCTTAAAATTAAAACTTTGTCTTCAAAAGACAGGTGCACTTCTCCCACTGCTTCAGCTGCCACTCCCGTAGCCTCGCCCAGTGTGATGAGAATCTCACTCCCACTAAGTTGCCGGGTCCGCTTGAACCCCTGTAATATGAAACAAACATGATCAGTGGATCCCTTATCCACCACCCATAAATGGGAGGCATACGCCGCTAAACAAGTTTCAACAACTAGTGTGTGAGAATTACCTTTCTTTCCATTCCTTTTGGGTTTGGAACAGGCTGACCTCCAATGTACTTTTTCACTGCAGTTGAAGCACTTCCCCTTAGCTGGCTTGTTCACACCTCCACCATTCTTCACCCTTTCTTTGTCATTGGCAACACTTGAGTCCACTTGCTTGTGGCCTTTGTCCCTTTTCTTGTTCTTACCACCCCTTGGCCTAGAAGAAGATGAAGGTCCATTTGCCACCAAGGCTTGGCTCTTTTGCCCCAATATCGCCTCCGCCGAGACTAAGGCTTACAATGGATCGGGCATCGAGAACTTCGATTATTCATCCGGTAGTTCAAACTGAAGTATTCAAAACTTTTCGGCAGAGAGGAGCACCTAAATCGATTTGGGTCTCGATATCGTATTCGCCGCCAAGTACCTCAAGTTTGTTAAGGTGAGCCATCATCGGAGAACGTGCTCCCTTCTGAGGCGTTCCTCCACCATTTTCATAGAGAGCAAGTCCCTCATGGTGATCCGACGAGCCCACACGGTTACGATGTTGAAACATCGCTTTAAGACTAGTCATGATGTCTGCGAGTGGTCTCAATGTTCGGTGTTGGTGTTGCAACACATCGACATAAAGCCAAGATGGTACACTTTGCCATTTCGTTGAACGCTCCCGGTCAACATACTCTTTCTTAACCGTTTTAGTGGACTCATCTTTTGGCTTTTCGGTTTAGGTGTAGTGAGAACCCGATTATGGCTTTGTGCAAATGAGGACAATAGTAAGTTTTCGATTCAATCAACAAAGTTTTCACCGGTAAGCAAATTGTCTTTAAGTATATTGAATAGTGGATTAAAAGGTTGCGACATGATGAAATGAAATAAACAATAATATGCATAAGCACAAATATATCACAAGGTTTGATCACATGCATCATATTAAAATCTCAAAAAAATATGAACATCATCGACCAACATCTCAAAACAGTTTAAATAAGCCCGCGTGGGGTGGGCCATTATTTAAACACATTCAAGCAAACGTGTTACAAACAAGAACAATTACAAACCTTTAATATCCAGATTAATAGTTGGCTCCCACTTGACCAATATAAAATTGACAGGGACTTCGGGGAAGTATATGCATATCAATTTTATACCTAAGTAATAACCATGATTAAATACAGGATTATTATTTCGTATTGAACGATCCTCGTGGGGAGGGTCAACGTCGCCACTAGTAATAATCCACAATCATCCATTTGGAATTCATTCATGTGAAAGCTAACTTTTGGCCGAATCCGTGGGGAATTTCTCCAAAAGAATTCACAAATAAATAAATAAATCAGGGAGGTCAAAATTAATTCAATTTTATTATCCGGAATAAAATTGTCAATTAATTATTTAAACATACTTAGTAATTTTTTATTGTGAGATTTTTCATTGGGCATCTCTCATGCAAACACATTTAAACAAATTAAATAAAGCATAAGATAACACAATAATAAATCAAGCAAAGCAGAAAAATAAACATATTGGGCACAAATTATCCAATTGTCATGGTTTGATTTTTCCTGGCTTGATCTTGAAGAAATGTCGTCTTGAATTTCTCCCACTCGATCGTCTCGAAAAGAACTCCGTCTCGAAACGCCATGCCAAGTAGCTCACAAAGGGATGCACGCCCCCGATCCGCCGGCCACTCGCTTAAGTCGCCCTCGGCATTGCTTTCGGCGAGCCGCGCTGCATGGTCGGCGTAGTCCGGCGATTCCTCGGCGGACAAGCGTATTCAGCCCGTCCGCAAGCGCTTCGCCAGCCCTACCTCACCCCGGAACTTCAGCGACCCGTAGCGTCCGCGCTTCGCCTCGCCCACCAATCCGCTCGCGCCGCGGTACGGGCTGTGTGGCCGCCCGACTGCCTTGGTGATCCTCGCGTCTTTCGGCCTCGGCCTCGCCCCACGCGTCGTGCGTGCCAGCAGCGTCGCGTCTAGCGTTCCTTGGCAGCACGTTTAGACGACACACCGCCTACGCCCGATTCTGGATTTTTATCCTTTAATTCTTCGTCTCCCTCCTAGTTTTTAGATCAGGTTACAATTTATTTACAAAAAATAAATAAACCTAGATCTAGACTAGTCTATTACATTGATCAAATCAAACAAATCCTAATCTACTCGTGGATTTTCTCACGAGGCAAAAGCGAATCGAGCGAATGAATTAAAAATCACAATTTATATGCATGCATAAATAAACACATTAAATCCATGACAATTGGATACGCAAAACGAGATCTAGCAATTCTACTATCGATTTCAAATTTAATGTCACTTAATTAAATTACAATTTAAAATCCAGAGCCCGAAAACCGTGGCTCTGATACCAGTTGTTGGGGAATAAATTGCACAGATCTATTCGGGGTGAATATTTAAATACAAATTTAATTCTTATAATTTTTACTAGCATGAATTAATCCTATATTAATTCAAATAATAATCCAACAACAAATCATGCATATAATTAATTCACGTAAATCCTACGCATGCGGAATTCAACGAGTTTACGTGAACGTACCTCTTGGGACGGCAATGGTCTTGCTGATTAGACTAACCAAAAGAACTTCCCAAGTATTCCCTTAATCCTTGTTCGACTATCCGGTGGTAGGACACTTGTGAACAATTAACAAAAGGAAAATAAATTATGTTGCACCACCTTTGTGGATTTACTAATTTTTCCAGCACATGGAATTATACTTGGGAATGAAAGGGTCATCCCCTATTTATAGAGCATAGGTGGTCGAAATTTTGGGTAGAAAATAATGTGGGAAAATATTTCTTGATCTCCAAGAAATCTTGAATATATCTCCTATATTTTTTTTCCCATAATTATAATATTCCACAAAATCCCACCTACTCTTTGTTATGGGATATTTTCGAAAATAATAGGCAAGATTCCAAGATTTGGATCTTCTTGAATTTATGAGATATTCTTGTATTTCAAGAAATACATATCTTCCATAATATCTTTTCAAGAAAATCAAGAAAATCTTTCTTGCCCTTTATATTTCAAAATTTTCAAAATTATCTTCATGAATAATCAAGTAGGAGATTTCTTCAATTTAATGAGATAATCTTGTATTCCAAGAATACATATCTTCATTCCATAACAAAATTCAAAGAAAATCTTTCTCCCCTTTTATCCATAAATTTCGAAAATATTGAGGAAAAATAAGCAACAATATTTATTTTATTTTAAACACCTTTTTTAGTTATTGGACTATATGTTGGGCTACTCAGGGGGAGAATTAAGATTGGATCTTCCAATGGATCTTGAATTATCAATATTGAGCCACAATATTATTCAAGCCAATAAATATTAATTAATCCCACTACATAATTAATATTGCACTATCCATCTTAACCCATATTACAGTCAATATGGCTCCCGATTATTATTTCCCGTGTTTAAGATTATCTAGCCCATTAATTAATTCAAGCCCTTTGAAATAGCTTTCCGTTAATTAATATCTTTTGTCCTTGGTCAAGGAAGCGGTTCAACATTATTTTCCATACCTAGGAAACTAATTCCACTTGCAAGATTTGGTATGATAAATCTTATGAACCTCCCAAGGGGAACAACCGTCGAACAAAGCGTACTTGCACCACGATTCTCCGTATTAAATCTTAGCAATCACATGTGACCAATAATATTGCCCAAGATAAAAAGTATTGAATCTCGTTGATTCTCTACCCATGATAAGTCAAAGCAATAATTACCAACCACACGTGATCTATTTAAGGAGCGAAGATTAAGAAATAACGAACCGAGGTCTAATTCTTCCTTGTTCGGATTAGAAGAATTTGTCCTCTGTCAGGTCCTATTCGATTCATCGGTCATGCACTAGTGTAATCTCTTGGTCAAGACAAGTCAATCGAGCCTTCAGACTTCAACCTTTCACGATGGATTGTTCATTTTCATCTAGGTCGTGAATGGTGTAATTTTTAGTTACAAGGGATTTATTAATTTAATCTTACGTGATCCGGTATCACTAAATTAACTACAATGTAACACGTCTTATTTAATGAACAGTTATGCGGTAAATATATGTAACATTCAATGATATTTAAAGCATCAGTGATAAACAATTTATTTCAGTAAATAAGTCCGAAATTCAGTTTTGATTATACAAAGTAAAAATCATATTTTCCAGTATAATCCCAACAATATCAACACAGCTGACAGTTTTGTTGCCTTCTTACACCCGGGCCACAGTGGTAATCCAGCAGAATCACTTAACTTCTCTGACATATAAGGGTGATCTCGCAGATCATCGTCATCCCCACTCGATGTATCAATAGTCGGTACATCATCGAAAACATCCGCATCCACTGTATCTTCAAACCTAAAAGTCGGTTTTAGGTTGCTTGAGCTACATCCATCTCTTCTCTCACCATGATATGTCCAAACGGTATATGTTTTATCAATACCGTGAATCATCAAGTGGTCAAACAGACTTTCTCGACCACTAACGGTTTTTCCATTCATACATTTCCAACACGGACATGGAATGTACCGAGGGTCGGTGCAGTGTCTACTTGTATGATTACAAAATTCTTTCACCCCATTACTATACTCATCCGATAATCGATCTGCTCTAACCCACTTTCGATCCATATAGAACTAGAGATGCCTATAGAAAAGACAATATGAAGTGTTTCTCAAGATAATGTATCCTAATGTATTAAAGCTAAAAGTATTACAATCCTAATGTATAAAACTTGCATATAGAATGTGGTAGTACCTAAGGTTTGTATATTGCATGTATCTAAGGATTTATTGCATCTCAAAACAATGTATATAACCTAATGTACCATCATTAATCATCTAAAGCAACACACTACTATCCATTCACCAAATCATCAAATTAATATAACCAAAATATATCCTAATGTATTAATCCTAATTTATGCTTAAATCCTCACACAAGCATATTATCAAACACCTTGAGTGCATCAATTGTTCATATCTAAGTTAGCATAAAAAATCAAGTCAAGCCACACAATATATATTCATCTCTAACAAGTTGTTCATCTCTAACACTAACAACATTAATCCTAATAAATTAACACTAATTTATGCTTAAATCCTCACACAAGCATATTATCAAACACCTTGAGTGCATCAAACACCAATATATATATATATATATATATATATATATATATATATATATATATATACAACATGATACATACACAATACATACAACATGATATATATACACCAATATACATGATATACATACACCAATATATACATACACCATACATACAATTAAACAAAGCCACTAACAACAATTAAACAAAGTCACGCAATATATATATAATTAACAATATATAAACCAAGCATCAATTGTTCATCTCTAACACTAACAACAATTAATCCTAACAAATTATATAAACAATTAATCCTAACATATATATATACTAACATATATATACATATACACATTAATTCAATATATATATATATATACTAACATATATTTATATATAAAAGAATAGTTACCTATGGAAGGAAAAGGCGGCGATGGCGGTAGGGAAAGGTTAGCGGCAAAGCGACGTCTACGTAAGGGGAGGGGAGGACGCCTGGCGGATGGTTCGATTTGGGGAGAAGGAGGAGGAGGCTAGGAAACACTTCTGGTTCGCGATTTGGGGAAATAAGAGCTAATGGGAAGACGGCGGCGGAAGGGGAGGACGCGCGACGGAGTTCGATTTGGGGTAGAGGAAGGAGGAGGCCCTACTGCAGGTTCGCGATTTAATTTGGGGAAAAATATAAGTCTGGTTCACGATTTGGGTTATTTAATTATTCGAACACTTGGACAGCGGTTCAAAACCGCTGTCTAAAACATTTGCACAACGGTTCTCAACCGCTTTCTAAGTGTTAAACTTGGACAGCGATTTTGAGCATTGTCTATTTATTTTTATTTTTTTAATTAAAACCATTTCTCCATTTATAGCTTGGTGAAATTTGTTAAAAAAGGGTTGTCCAAGTCTCGGTGTTGTCAATCTTAAATGTGTAGTAGTGTTTCTTCATCCCACGATTTTAATAATTTTGATTTTGGTCCTATTGACTTTTTAAGTTTTGAATTTCATTATATAACGTACACATTTTCAATTGTTTAGTAATTCTGACTCTTAAAATTTAACTTTCGTCCTGAAATTTACTCACTTATACTTTTTTTTATTCATATAAGTTATATATATGACGAAAATCAAAATTTAAAGTTAAAAATTAAAAATTAAAATTTGTGCAATGAAAATCAATATTCATAAATTAATAGGACAAAAAATAAAAAGGTGGTAAAGTAATGCGCTCTTTTTCTATTAAAAAGGAAAATCCCCTAAATCTCATCCTCATATAATTAATAGTCGGAAAATAGTTAACCTAAGAAAGATAAGTCACACTAAACTGATCATGTACGTTAACTTAACTGAACAGGTAAATTAATTTTGAATTTTTACTATTTCTGGGTGGACATAATTTGTTAGTTTACGCATGTGGAAAAAACCCTAAACCTTGAATCGGGCTTTTAAATCAACACAAATGCTTAAATTAACGTGTGCATGTCACATTCTTATTTATTTACAATTTGATATTATTTAGATTTTTCTTTTGGGGGTATTAGTTACCACGAAATTTCCTCGTAGTTTATCATGATCTCGATCGACAAAGACTTGCGTCTAATTAAAGATTTTCCTTTAAAAGAAATTTTAAAAAACAAAACACACACGATATATATAACTTTTTGTTGGTCAAAATAAAATAAAATTATAAATTTGACTAGTAATTGTTTATTGACATTAATTTTAGATGGAATAAATGCATGTCAACCCAGAAAGTTATGAACAAAAATGGTGACACATTATCTACCATGAGGTCCATGACTCATCTTTCTCATTAATTAACTCACCACCATTAATATGCTCCAATATTTTTAAATTTAAATACTAGCTAACTCAAAAAAAAAAGTAGTAATAATGTTATATTTAAAATTACAAATATGAAATGAAGTAATATTGAAATTATAACCGGCGGTTACGTAAAAAGCTGTTTATTTTATTTTTGCTTTACATATATGGTTAGATAAACATGGGATTCGAAAAGGTAAAAATTATTCAAAAGAATGGGCAAAGAAATAAAAGCGTGTTTTAGAACGCATGTGACCATGTCGCCTATATTGTTAATAAAAAACTGAAATCTTTTAATCCTTGAATCTGACATATGCAGCACGCATTGAAAGCTTGTACTCTAATGCTTACACTCTTGTACCTTCATCCGACATATTTTAATAAAATAAAATAAAATTATATCATTTGGAAGAGTATGTCTCATTGGAATCAGGATGACGTGAATTCTTTTTTTTTAATTTTTTTTTAATATATGAATTATCAAGTTTTCATCCATTTAAAAGTACATAATTTATTTAATTTGATAAATGTACGCACCATTATATAAAAAATAATAAAATAATTTCAAACAAATGAGATAGGTTTCATTTACTATATCATACGACGTATGAGTTTATGGGACTTTAACCTATCCCGTTAAAAAAAAATTACTTAATTAAATTTCAAGAAAGAATTTTGTCCAATGTATAATATTTACATAAAACCCGTACTTTTATAATAATTTGCTTAGATGATACTTTTGTTACATGATTAATAAAAGTCAATTTTATTCAAACTTTTATTAAAAGAATAAGATGTTCTGTTTGATAACAATGTTAATTTTTAAGTTTTACATTATAATTACTTTGTTAACCTAAATAAAATTCATGTCTCCATCGTTGTACTTATCAATGAGAGCCAATTCGTCCTTTTTGTGTGTGTGTATATTCAATTCATACATATGTGTAATTTCAAATGTGGGAATAATATAATAAATGAATAGGCAGTAAATATGAACAATTATTTGTGTTCCAATGATTTCAAAATCTTTTTGGCTCAGGAATATCTACTGTTCAATTATTTTTTGTTGGATGTATTGCTTTTTTTTTGTGCAATTATAACATTTGGAAACATAAGTGGTTCCATCATTACAAGTTGTTGTAATATGCTATCAAACACACGCATGTAAACAAAATTGGATCACACCTGCAATATGCTTTAATAGTAGTATAAATTTTGATCACTCTCACTCGTAATACACATATAGTATTGAAATTACCTTAGATTTAAATATATTTCACTTTTAAATTTTAAGAGTTGATTTTTGGTGAAACTTATTCACAATATGAATTTTATATCATTAGACTTATAAACTAATACCACTATATTTATCAACTAATACAATTATACTTATAAATTGAGATCATATTATTAATTAAATGCTATAGGTATTAGTTTATACGAGTAGTGATATCACTTTATAAGTCATGTAATGATATAACTTTTGTAATATGAATAAATTTCACAGAAGAGTTTGTGTTTTTGAGTAAGTATCCGATAAAACTTGTTCATCGTATGAAATTTATACCACTATATTTATCAATTGATATCATGACACTTATAAAATAAAATTATAGTATTAAATGTTATTGCTATAATCAATTTACAAAAGTAGTGTTATTAGTTTTTAAATGTAATAATATCAATTTAATTCATATATAGTATAAACAAGTTACGTAGCAAAATTTGTGTCGATTATAATAATTAAATGCTATGTGGATGTGTTTTAAATTTATTTTTTGTGAAAGAAGATTTAATTATAGTATGAGTTGAATAAGAATGAGGCCTCACAATTTCTGCGACACAAGAACCTATCAATTATCAACTGTTAGATTTCTGTTCAGGTGACGGCCCCTACCCTATTCATTATACATATTACAATACATTTTAGCCATCAAATCATTTAATATCAAATTCATACAATTAAAATTACCACAAATTTCAAATAAATCTTGCACTGTTTTTAGAACAACTTCTTGTGCTTTTATTTTATTTTTGCTTAGTATATAACTTTGATTTTCTCGTAAGATAATTTTATCAAATTCGATGAGTTTGTAACTTTGAATTGATATATATGCAAAATATATATGAGATAAAATTATACTAAAATATTTAAAAATGAAATAAATTGTAATTAAACTCTTTGATCTAAAATTAAATTGCTTCGAGAACAATTGCTAGTAATGATAAAAAGGGGACACTATATATATAAAAGAGGAAAAATAAAAGGGGTAGATGGATTTTGCACTAGGTAAAAAACAAAGGAAAACAGCAATTTGACGCCTAATGATGAAATGGGGTCAGCATATGAAGTCCATGTTTTGGACCACACGGGAATTCTTTAATTTCATTAATAATTCATTTCTCTATTTTTCAAATAAAAATATTCGTAACTTTTATTTTATTCACCAATTTTTTTTAATTAATTATATTTAATTCCATAAGTAAGGGTTGCTATTGTCTTTTCATTTCCGGTAATTCCGCACAACACAATTTTGTATAGACATTCACTCCCACTAAAATCAATTTAATAATGAATTGGTATACCGAGAAATTGTTGACGTGAAATTGGTTTTTTTTTTTTTATAGACATGATACTTTAATTATCACAATTAATATCTTTTATAATATAAGGCAAAATTTTCAGTTATCACTATTAATACTTCTGTTATAATATAAGTCACACCCTTCAGTGTTATGAGTAATACTCATTATAGTAAAAAGTCACACCCTTCAGTTATCAAACTAATACTCTTTAGAAATAAATTAAAGTCATACTCATTAATCAATTTCACATATTCTTGTGTGAAACTTGTTCACCATATACTTTATTTTTAATAATTTTATAAGTAATATGTATTGACCTCGAGTTTAAAAATATAATATTATTAAACGACACATCATCTCTTTAATAAAATTGATTAATGATACCATAATCTTTATGAGGGAGAAAATTCAAAATACCCACTTTCACACATCAAAAATTTATTTTACCCACATGAAGTATACAAAATTTATTCTTCCCATTATTGCATAAAAAAATCATATTAACCTTATTACAAAAATTTATTTTACCCACTTGGCCCACCAACACAAAAAAAATATGAAATATTTAAAATCACCCCATTAATAAAGACACCAGCCCCCCACCCCCACCCCCTAATTGGTATCGAATCACCTATTTTGAATTTACAAAATGAAAATTTCTTTTACATATTTTTTGGTACCGAAATTCAAATTGGTACCGAATCGCCTATTTCGGTACACAATGAAAGTTTGGTACATATTTTTTGGTACCGAATCATGATTCGGTACCACTCGATACCTTTTTTTTTCCTAGTTTAAATGTAGAGTTACATACTAATTTTTTTCCCTATTTTTCGATACATATTTTTGGTACTACTCCCAAATAGGTACCTAATCAGGTTAAAAAATGCATAGTCACATAATAAAATGGGTAGAATAAATTTGTAAAGGGTATTTATGTCTCAAAAGTAAAAATGGGTAGAATAAATTTTTTATAATTAAAAGTGGGTAAAATAAATTGTTCAATGTTGAAAGTGGGTATTTGACACAATTTTCACTCTTTATGAAGTAAAATGAATTGCAGCATGAATCATTTGTTGTTGCAACTACCATATTTGGGGACCCTTTCTAATGAATAGAATCTATTTATCCTCAACAAAATCCCCCTAAGTTCCTATAAATTGATGACAATAATTTCTCTTAATCATGGTTTAGATCGTGCATCTATTTTAGCCTTAAAAGGTGAGGGGGCCAATTCCCCCTTTCCCATGGATTTATGCTTGTAAAAGGCAAGTACCCACCTTTAGGAAACCATCACAAATAATTTTTTAAAAAAAAAAACAAAATTAAAAGTATTCAACCCTAATATTACCAAGTACTTTTGAGTTACAATTCCTTTTGGATTAGGTTTTGTATGCACCCAGGTGCACCGTGTATTCATAATACATTTTAGAAATGTGTGATTTTTTATATTAAAAAATATAATTTATTTACGTTGAAGCGTGCAATTATTAATATGGAAAAATAGTTACACGATTCAGTATAAATAAGTTTCACTTTTCAGGATAATAAGTCGCACGTTTCTAAAATGCACTATGAGTTCATGGTGCGTCTGGGTGTACATGAGACTCACCCTTCCTTTTATCCCATTGATGTTTTATTATGGACAAAGTTTTGTATGCACCAGGTGCATCATGCAACTCAAATGTATTTTTGTAACGTGCAATTTATTTATACTGAAAAGTTCAATTTATTTTTTATTGAGCAATTGTATGTTTCAGTATAAACAAATATTTTATGAATTGCACTTTATGAATTGCACGGTTCACTTAATGAACATAAAACCTATTCTTTGTCATGTATTCAATTATCTTAATACACGTCACATATTAATAAGTGATGTCATATATTTGACACAAAAAGCTTGTGGATATACTTAAGTTGAAATAGTTAAAAATAAAAAAAAAAAGAGGTATTATGCTTCAAATGTCATATCAATCAACATTTCAACGATTATATATTCTTAACAATATAATTTAAAAAAAAAAAAATTACATATCGAAATCATGAACCTCGTGCATGGATTATGAATACTTCATGTATAGTTAAACTTTTAGTTCTTGAGTCATAATCTAAAGCAACTTTAAGCCAACTAACTAATCACATCAACTTGATTAATGAGGTATGGTTTATGGGCATTAAATGAATTTTGCACTACCTAATTAAAATACAAATTACATAAGAAAAGGTCGACATGATTTATGAAGGTTAAGTTTAAAATTAAAAATAAATGGGGGGAAAATAAAAATTATTAATCGTTAAAACTTCAAAACATAAACAAATTATGTGGGTCAACTACATAATGGCCCGCATATATTCTAGGTTTAACTGCTTCGCTTCAATTACATATTTATTTTATCTAACTTTATTTCATGCGCTCAAAAAAAACTTTATTTCATAAGTACACGTAGCATATGCTATTAAAATGAAACATAAAATTGAAGACAAGGTATAGTATGAATAAGTTTTACTGTGAAACTGGTTAAGGAGTGTGAATTGAAAATCAAGATTGCATGATCCAAATTTATTCTTTATAATATTACACATAAATTCGATAATGTGTTCTTTATAGAGATCATCATTAACATATATATACGCTGTATTTTATTATAAAATGGGGAACATTTGTGTCATACCATCTTGCGGCAAAAAATTTAAATTGAAAAATATTAATTTGTGATAAATTTTAACTTGTGCGTATCATTTATAAGATCGTCTCATACGAATTATTATCTTATAAAAATATATATTTTTTGTACTATTATTTGACCCCAAAAATAGTTTTCCTCAATCCAAATATACATACACATGACATATATCCAATTTTGATATGATATTCTCAATAGTAAGTTCTTTAAATAGAGCCTATAATAATATAAAATAGTAAGTTCTTTAAAAAAAGCCTATAATGATATAATATACAAATATTTTTTGTTGATCTATTTTACCTCTCGAGATTTTTTCAAATTATTAAAATGACCGTGAATTTTAATAATTACAATATACTATCTCCTAAAAAATTATTTAAAGATTACGAAACAATCAATTAACATAAGTATATAAAAAAAATACAATAAGTAAAATGTTGTTTTTCTCGTCAATCTAACGATCTTTTTTTTTTCTTTTCTTTTTTTTGTCATTCTAGGAGGTAGACAATAATATTCTAAAACTCTTTTGGCAATACTTTTCTTAAATACTGTAGCCAAAATCAAAATCATGTGGAACCCAAACCCCGTTCCCACTTAAACCGGTTACCGGTCAACCGGTTCCGTATGAAAAGAGGGTACAATCTTCTCTTTTGGAGTCTGTCTTAGCATTAAAATTTAAATGCCACGCCACACCTTATTAAGTTTCCGTACCAACTGTCCACCGGCATTTACCAGTCAACTCATTAACCAAATTGCCCCTCAATTGCCCCAAATATATTTGATTTCTTTTCTAAATGAGTGGCAATGAAATATGATTGGGTTACAATCTCATTTAAAGCTTTATGTTGCTTATAATTAATGATTAAAATAAAAGAATATACATTGAACAAGTCATGTGAAAAATTATATTTTGAAATTTATGTGTTGTTCTTTTGAAAAACACTGAATTGTTACACTTTGCATGTTATATAATGACAATTCAATTCGTATACTAAATGTTGATATTTTGAAAAAAGAAAATTCACGTGAAACTTAATTTCGCATAAGTTTAATTGAGTTGGCTAAACTTGGCATATTTGTCAAAATTGATGCTCTATTTCATCTTTACATCAATAATTAAATTACAACTATATATATTTCAAGAATTTTCGAATTGATACACAAATAATATAAATATAAATATATAAAGTTCATAAAATACAAATTAAAATCTACAAACTAACAATCCGTTAAAGAAAGAAATCGTCCAACTTCAAAATAGGGAAAAAAAAAGCTCTAAATACTGAATCGCGAGTAAGGTCCCACAAGACACGAGACCTCACGATTTTAATTGGTCACAATATTCACTACTTTGGTCCCGTAATAATGTTTTCATACAGTTTTGATCTCTCCGTTTCAAAATTCGTTAAGTTCAACTGCACTTTTGATCATAAATCTTGTATTGTGAGACCAAAAATGCAACTGAATTTAACGAAAAATATAACAGTAGGACCAAAACTGTATGAAAAAATAATTTTTAGATTAAAATCATGAAGTAAGGCATCATGTGGAACCAAAAATAAAAATTTACTCACTAAACTGTATATAATCACAAAAAGGAAAATCCAATCTAATTATACAATAAATATCAAACAATAAAATATAGACAAAAGACGAAAAATAGGCGGGGCAAATATGTAGACCAAAACCCACCCCAAAAAGAGAGTTTTAGAACAACAAAATCACTTTTCCCTTTCTCTTTCTCTTCTCTTCATTCACACTTCAAAAATCTCCCTACAAACCAAACACACCCCCTCTCTCTCTTCCCCCCCTCTCTCTCTCTCATCAAAATGAACTTGTAATAAAAATCCATGGAACAACAAAAAAGCACCAAAGATCAAGCCACAACAAGTCATGATATCAATCACCACAACAATTCACCAATATTAAATAATCAGCAAATTATGAATAATAGCAGCTTGTTCGAAGAAGCTGATAACCAAAAAAGCACTTTTTCGGGCTTCATGGAAGATTTCAACTCCACTTCTTCCGCATTTGACGATTTTCTCCACAACATAATTGCCGACACTTTTATTAACCCGGTCGAGCCGCCGCAGTTTCGGCCGCCGCCACCGCCGCCGCTGTCCGCCGCCGTGCCGGAGTATTCCGAGGCCGCGACGCCGAATTCATCGTCTATATCGTCTTCGTCGACTGAGCTTGCTGCGAATGATGATCGAAAAGAAGATGAAGACGAAGAAGAAGAAGATGGTGGTGTTGAAAATCAAGAAAAGACAAAAAAAGAGTAAGCCTTTTTTTTTTTTCACTTTTTGTTTTATTTTATGCGGATTTGGATGTCTTTCTGTATAGAACGGTCATGCGCATAGAAACACAGCCGCGTCGTGTTGATTTCCACATTTTATTTATGAAATTCGAAAAATTGTAAATAGAATGTGAAAATTAAGCGATGTACTTTTATGTACAAGATTATCCTATGCATAAAAGTAGAGCGTCGTGTTGATTTTCGCATTCGCATAAATAAAATGTGAAAATACAGCGCTCTGTGTTTTTATGCACATGATCGTCCTGTATAGAGAGAGATCTTGTTTCTCATTCCATGAGAGAATTTTTCTATGACTGTCCAGCAAGGTTTCAAGGTATGGTACCATCTGCTTTGATGTGTTGTACAGTACAATTCATTAAACATATGGTACAACGTTCTAAAGCCTCCTTGACAGGTAGCATAAAAAAACCCTATGATGATTTGATTACTGTGAAAAGAATCCATCGGATTTGATGGGGGTGATGATTAATAATTGTCTCTTTTTAAAAAAATTAAATATTATTAATCTTGTTAACAGAAAGGTGATCTCTTTTTATTAGGTTGAAAGCCAAAAAGAAAAATCAAAAAAGGCAAAGAGAGCCAAGATTTGCCTTCATGACAAAGAGTGAAATTGATCACTTAGACGATGGTTATAGATGGAGAAAGTACGGCCAAAAAGCTGTCAAAAACAGCCCATTTCCGAGGTACATACATTTTTCACTTTTTTCCTATTTTTTTTATTATAAAATTTGGTGATGGTCCAACAAAAGTGACGATCCT
This sequence comes from Stenogyne calaminthoides, assembly GCA_037126765.1. Classification (NCBI taxonomy): domain Eukaryota; kingdom Viridiplantae; phylum Streptophyta; class Magnoliopsida; order Lamiales; family Lamiaceae; genus Stenogyne; species Stenogyne calaminthoides. The sequence goes on along the minus strand of JBBCBC010000003.1, from coordinate 39,229,174 downwards.
AATTAATTACAAATAATTAAGTGTAGGTTTTATGTGCACTTAGATATACCGTGCACTCATAGTGCATTTTAAAATCATGCAACTTGTTATATCGAAAGATGCAACTTATTTACATTAAACCCTCATGTTAATAGTTACACGGTTCAATGTAAACACATTATATATTTCAATATAATAAATTGCATGATTCTAAAATGGAGTATGCGTGTACGATACAACTTAATGCATATAAGATTTAACTCATAATTAATGCCTCCCAATTTACATTTCAGAATTTCATTTAATTTAAATTAAAATTTTGTTATATATATATATTTGTAGGAGCTATTATCGTTGCACTAGCACAGCATGTGGTGTGAAAAAGAGGGTTGAAAGATCTTCAGAGGATCCATCAATTGTTGTCACAACTTATGAAGGTACACACACTCACCCCTGCTCCATTACGCCACGTGGCAGCTTCGGCATCTTGCCGGAAACTGCCGCGTACGGCGGCAGGCTCGGCGGCGGAGGCGGCGGTGGTTTGTCACTTTTTGGTATGCCTTCAATGCTGCATTATCAACAACAACCGTATTTTCACCACCTTGTGTCACACCCACAATTGAGGTTAAATAATAATAGTGATATTATTAATAATAATAGTAGTAATAATAATAATAATAATAATAATGCTAGGGTTTCTATAATTCCATTTGAAGAAAGAGATCATGGTCTTCTTCAAGATATGTTGCCACCTAAGATGTTAAAGGAGCCTAAGGAGGAGTAGAGATTAATTGATTGCAGAAATTAATCAAGGGTTTTAATTAATTTTATGGGTTAGTTTGGAAAACTATATATCAGAATTAATGTTTTAATCTTTATCATCTTTATAATTACTAACTGGATTTGAAGTTTGGGGTTTTCTTTATATATGAAACCCACTTCATAGCTACTTAATTTGATTAGATTTTCTCCATTTATCATGTAAAATTACCTAGTTTACATTACTTAATTACTTGTTCTTTTCATTTAATTTTTTTTGTTACTACTTGTAGTTTAAACACTTATATATATTTATCTAATATAGTGACATTTTTCTTCAACTTATTGTTCTTGTTTACACATTTTCATCATCATTCAGAACTGACTGTGTATTACACAGAAAATTAAGGGTTTTAGGGTTTTAGGGTTTTTGTGTTGATATTCAAATGTGATTTACCAATTCTCTGGTGTGATTTATTGAATAACGTTTCCATGTTCCTTTGTGAAAAACGGTGAGAAGGACATAATTGTATTAATGGCGCTTTAATGACTTTGGGAGGGTGTGTGATTTGTGTTGGAAATAATTGATATGGGAATTTTGAGATCGATCATCTCATACGAATTTTTTTATCTGATTTAATTAATTTGTCTAGTGTGTAATATCCTGAAATAATGCTATATGTTCCTTTGGGAACAAAAAGCAAAAAAGGACTACTTTTTATTAATGGCGCCCTTAATGATATATTCTTGGAAATGAAGTAAAAAAAAAACACTGAAATAATTGATGTGGGAATTTTGGAATGTGAAATGATCATGTGAAGGCTTTAGTAATCTGCTTAGAATTTTTGTGCAGAAAAAAATGTGCAGAAAGGGTCATTAATTGAATCCTATTTTGTTATGGTTCATTGAATTCTGAAAATATGTGTGGATAGTTTGATTTGGTTTGATAATTATGTAATAATTGACCACATTTTTGCTTATGAGCCCATGAAAATTACTTTCTTAGCCCTAGTGATGGTACGGGAAGAGTTTGACTTGTCCCAAGACCCGTCCCGTGAGATAAAAATAGAAATGGGATGAATGAAATACAATTAATTAAATTTAACAAATTCACATTTATGCATGCATATATAAACCAATTGAACATATGTCAGAATGTTCGATTTGGTGAAGAAAGTAAGTGTGTAACGATTAAATTAATTAGATCGATCGTATAAGGTCAAATCCTCAAATAGCGATTACGGTTCCTTACCAAGATAAAAATGAGTAACATTCATGTGAACCAACAAAAGCCACACAAATTATATATATTTAACAATATATAAAAAATTAATTAATGTTATGTAACAAAAAATTTACAAAATTTGTTTAAAAATATAAAATAATTTTTTTAAACATTTAATGATAATTTTTATGCATAACAACGATATATTTTTATATATATAAATATATATTTTTTATATATAATAGTATATCTTAAATAATCGAGTCATATATATATATAAAACATCTATATACATAAGTTTTGTCGATAAAATAAAAGAAAATACATAGTATATTACAAGATAATAATTAACTAATAGCTTATGTATCGTATTTTCGTAAAATATCATACGCATCAAAAAACCCTCTAATGGCTTCATTAATTAATGATGGTCGTGTATATATTACATTAATTGTTGTACGTATAAGGAAGAAATTAAGTATATGTTCCTTTTTTTTATTGAAATCATTGTCTCGGGTTTTACTTAAGTAGTTACTTGAAAAATCTCTTGATGTACCATATATGGAAACAATTATTTGTCATTCATCGATCATATCGATCGGGCCATCGTAATATTGGAGATTTAAATTAAAATAGTCTCATAATTTTTCACTTTTATTGAAATGATCTCATAATTATCATTTTTTTCCAATTCAATCCTATATGTATTCAATTTGATACAAGTTAGTCTCAAATCGCTGGAGATCGCTCAAAATCCCCCAAAACGACATCGTTTTGCACATGTGTCTTACACCCTAATTTGGGCTATTATGAGCGATCTCCGACAATTTGGGACTAAATTGGATCAAATTGAATATATACGAGCTTAAATTAAAAATGTTAATAATTATGAGATTATTTCAATAAAAGTGAAAAGTTATAGAACGATTTTAGTTTAAACCCCTATTGGAGATTTACTATTGTATATATACACAAAATTTTGAAAAAATGTCGACTATATAATATGATGCATATTATTTACTAGGGGAAAAACTCTATAAGGAAAAAGTGGGAGTAAAATGTTCCTTTTTTGACAGAAACAAATCATTTTTTTGTGTTTTCTTTAGTTAGTTGAAAAATCTTTTTTTTTTCAAACAAAGAAACATTTTTTGTCGACCATCATAATACTAAAAAAAAAATGCGTTTGTTCCTTGGAAATAACTTTCTTCTTTTTTTTATATTGAGAACCATTAATTCTATTTACTATTGTATATATATATACACAAAATTTTGAAAAAATATCGACTATATAATATGATGCATATTAATTTTACATTAAAGTGAAGTCGTTTAACATAGTTGGGTGAAAATATTTACAAATTGTTTAATTATCTTTAATGAAATACAGTGACGTGATTGATGAGATTATTTTCTGTCTTCTTTAATTTCTAGTGTACATATTTTAATTTTTTAAGGTTTAGGGTCTACGAGAAGTATAAAATACAAGATAAAACAATATAAATAGAATAAAAAGATTCACAAATCGTTGTATTATTTAATTAGGAGGCATATTAATTTTGCAAAGTAAAAATTAAATAAATAGATTATTCTAACCCTCTTTACAAGTTCGACTTTTTTAGATGAGGCGGAATTCTCTCATGGTATCAGAGCGGGCCCCATCTCGTGCGGGTGGTCATGAAAATGAAGGGTGTGATAAATATGAGGTCTGGAGGTCATTGAATTGATTAGAATGGTGTGGACATAAGCGTGTCGAGTCGTAATTTTGATTGAATTAAAAATGAGCATGGGTGATCTGTTTCGTTTAGAGAAATTTTACATGAAGGACTCACATGTGAGGCGTGTTGAATATATGATAAAATTTGTTTGAGTTTTAATGATCGGAATATTAGAAGAAATGAGATTATTTTATAAACGCAGTTTAATTTCTTTCTCCTATCACCAATTTTTTTTAGGATGGGGTCTCATGAGGTATAAAATACTAGTCTCCTCCTCTAATTGGATGGGTGTGTGGGGACCACACCCGGCCTTGTATTTCTACAGCCTCCATATATATACAGTGATTAATTATTACCTCCCATTTATTTCCACTTATACATAATAGTACTAGCTACGTACGTACCTAAATGTAATATTTTTCAACTTATATTTTTATGTCTTGTTTAAATAGAGGTACCTAAATTTTCCACAGGGGACCAAGCTAATTATATAATTATTTAGCCTTTATTGTAATTATTTTTTCATGGCAAAGAAATCAACTTAATTTACTCTATATATAATACGATGACTTCATTTATTTATAATAAAAGATCCAATCGTTTTAGTCGTACTCTAAGAAGAAATGTATAGAGTTTTGAGTAAACTTTTCCAATTAGTTAATCTTTTAATTAATATTCAAGGCTAGCTTAAAGCATATATAGTGTATAGATCTTATCAAATGAAATGATTTTCCTTTTTTTATTCTTTTTAATGGAAAAAGAAATCTGGCTTTATACGATCAAGAATATATATGTATGTTGGAAATTTTTAAGGCGACAGCCATGCAAGAGGAATCAGAATTATTAACAAATTTCTCTACAAGTAAAGTGATATGAATAATATTTAAATGTTCTTTTTAAAAATATATTCTCTGCAAAAAAATATATCCGTCACTTCTGAAATTCAAAAGGTCTCGTTTATATAATAATGCACAATGTTTGCGTGCTATTATAGAAGACGAGTTTATCCAGAGCGCATCCTCGAACAGTATTGATATTATTTGATGTTGGGTGTTATTTTTTTATTTTTTTTTGCATTTCTAGCTTTTGCATATGGCATTTAATGACTGGATCAGATAATTGATAAACTAAAGCCAGTAATCTATTTTTGTAGTCAAAAGTAGATCCCTCTAATGTGGTTTACAGAAAGAATACACTACTTTAAATGATAGAACTAATTTTCCAACTATTTTTTCTTCGATTAATTAACTATTGATCAACTTTTTAGACCATAACATTACTAAATTTATGCTTGACTACATGAGGTATACTACACTTTTTATGCATCAGATTGTTGAATGTATGCTACATGAGTACATATACATGCATTTTAATTTGAATGGTTCAATATTCTATTTGGAGATAACAGCTACCAAATTTTTAAAGGTCCCAATTGTATAGTGAGAAAAAATCACAAATGAACATGTATTTTGTAAAAAAATTCCTTTATGATACTTTTATTATCAATTTTAGTCATTTTTTTCAAAAAATAGTCGGAAATATGTTATAGCATATGAAATGACATTAAAAAAATATATATAAAATGACGGGTTTCATGAGAGGAAGAGAATGGTATAGGTGTCGACCCTATCATCAATGTAAATCACTCGAAATTAAACACGGAACAATAAAATTCGTGATTTTGAAGTCACGATTCATGGGGGAGATGTTATCAGAACATGAAATATTGAGAGTTTTTCTTCCTGGATGAGACACAGTTCAAACGAGAGTGGTGGCGATCATCAACGTGACGAAAATAAAAAGTTATGTCAATTTTCCGGCTAAAAAAGACTGAAATTGACACCAAAATGATCAAAATTAATTAAGCAAATACTTACATGACCATTTGTGAACACGAGCAAAGTTACAAGATCATTTTTTATTTTTTCTCCAATTATATACTCGCCGGGAAAATAGGAAATATCTATTTAACTAGCTCATGATTTAAAAGAAAAATATAGTACTATTTGTGTTTTTTTACAAAATACAATTGTAATAAGTTAAAATGAGTTTTTTTCAGAAGTAATTGCAAATCTCAATTATTATATGAGACATATGCCTAACTCTTAACCAGTAGGTACTGTAGAAACGTTGCTAAATACTGTAGAAACATTAAGGAGATGTTTGTTTTGTCAAAATGTTATACACTATTAAATTGCAATTAACACTTGAAAATTAAGAAAAATCATAGACTGGCCTAACCTTGTTACAATATATACCACTTATCACATAATTGAATCGTGTCAGTTCCTGATCAACATATATACCCTGGAATATAAGCAAACTAGAATCCAAGTCTATTACAGTATTCAATTCAATAAGATATTTGATAAATTTAGAATTTGACTATTTAATACCAAATTTTATTCTGTCCACGTGAAACTTATTTATAATAAAAAACTCATACATTACACTTATAAAGTGATATCACTACTCTTATAAACTAGTATTTATAGCATCTAATACTTTGATTTTAGTTTATAAGTGTAATGATATCAGTTGATAAATGTAGTAATATTAGTTTGTAAACATAGTGGTATAAATTTCATGCTATGAACAAATTTCACTGAGACCTACTTTATTTTATCTAATTTTAACAAAAATATACTACTATCTTTAAAAAAAATTACTTTCTTTTTCTAAATATATTGATTGAATATTTATGAGTAGCGAATCAACCTAATTCCTTGTTAATAAAAACATAACTTTACGTTTTCGAATTTGGATTATTTGAATCCTCTAATTCCTTGTTAATAAAAATATTAGTTTACGTTTTCGAATTTGAATTATTTGAAAAGAATCAAAAATCAAAATAATTTGATTCTTTTATGTTCCTAAACAAACACAAATTGATGCAAACACATAGCTCCTTAGGAGTTCGACGTTTTCACCTTGAATGTATTAATTGCATGCATACAAGCCCTCATTATAGTTTAATTACAACTGCTATGATGTTTATATAAATAAATAAATAAATAATTTAAAACAATTACGCCCTATATTATGAGCTTGGAATAACTTTATTTGAAAATGAAATGAAAGTCACACCATTTATTTGCAACTTAGCATCCAAAACAAATAGGCAACGTGTGTAGATTGGTAAGTACACAAGTTTATCAAGTAGCAATTTATGCGATAAATACATACAAACATCACATCTAGTGCCATTATTAGCAAGATCCTACGAAGCTATTAAGACCGTTTCAGTCGACCCCAAAAAAATTCAAACCCTATGAGCAAAATACTCAATCCTACTGCGTAACTTAACCAAAGAAGCCTCATTTACCAGCAGATGCGAGACGAGTCCTGAGAACTTGTACACGTAATAAAAAGTAGTTGCTAGGTGTAAATCTATCAACCCTTGTAAGTTAAGCTGAGGTTGAATATAATAATATGCTACAACACACTCGGTTTACGAGTAGATAAAACTTTTACGACATGTGACGGACACATGAGCATTTTCTGATGATGGCTGAAGTCTCGACAAGGAGTAATGTGGATCACATTCCTGCTGATAAGAAAAGATGGGTGAAAAACTAAAATTCGAAGGCCTGATGGCACATGAAATTGAATGTTTTGCTATTTCAGTCGATTTTTTATAAATTATTTATGTTTTTGTGGTTTAGCTAATATTACTGGGTGCACTTTTCAACAATTTGCTAGGGTGGTCAAATTAAGTGGTGTGAAAATTTTGACAGGGAATCTGATTTTAGCAATGAAACCAAAGTAGAACCTGAATGCCGATTCTTCCACATCCATTCTTGAGAAGCCTGTACCCCCTATGACAGAAGATACGCAAAAATTAGCAAATTATCCTAACTAAGAAAGTGAAAGGCAATTTTAAAAATAAATGTGAATTTCTAAACTACCTGCTGATATCGACTAGGATCGGTCACTTGACCAGTCGCTGTAGGCACTTGAGCATAGCCGAGGTCCTGAGACTCAAAAAGGATCAGCTTTAGTTTAACAAAACTAGGCATATAGCAAAATATATTTCTCGTTCTCTTTGATACTTTTAAACGCAATGAATAAGCTCTAATTCATCCATTACTACTTAGAATAAATTGAAAGCAACAATAGATCTCACAACCATAGAATCCTAGACTTATATCTAAAATTTGGAAGTTCCATTCATCAAGCCTAATGAAAGGCTCAGCTGGATGGCAGGTTCCTCAAGAACCAAACAAACAGGACTTATTATTTTAGCAGAAAGTGGAAATATGTCCTTTATAATGTGACGGAGCCAACATAAAATCGATAAACCTACACTACTACTAAGACATGTGCACGTCAGCTTTCAGAATAAATATCAAAGCATACAACAAGATTCAAGAATGAGGGAGCATAACTTATTAATCAGTTCAGTTTCAAGTCAAAAGTTGGTTTTAAGAAGTTATGTTTTCAAACCACCAGATGGAAAGATAAAGTGTCATCTGGTAACTCAATACCTTGGTTCCTTGTTTTGCTGAATATGCAGGAACCTGGTACTGAAAATATAGAACAAAATCAATAAGAACCGCAATTATAAAATGTCAGATGTCAACGATGGATGCATAAATTAATCAATTTAAAAATTGAAAAAAAAAAAAGGACGACAGACCGAAGATTGAGCAGGCTGCTGGAAATGTTTGCTCTGGTTGTGCATTTGTGCCTGATGATGACCTTGAAGCTGCACTTGCATCTGAGGGGCCTCCTGTATCGACGGCCCTGATTGGTGAGATTGCACTTGATTTTGGTTAGATGGCTTATGCTGCTGCTGCTCATATAGTGTCAGCTCTTCAGGTTTCTCCCACTACAATACCGAAATTTGAAATTAGAAGGCATACCCTTCTGAATAAGCAATAAATATATGATACGAAGATTTACCTTGCTTTGACCACTCAAGCTGTTGTAGTAGTACTTGAATCCATCAGGCGACAAATGCTCAGACCAATTACAAGTAGTAGCTGGAACAGAGGTAGACGCAGCTAAATCTCCTGCCGGCTGATTATTACCAGGGGCACTGGCAACTGGCTGAGACAATGTTCCAGCCCAAGGAGTCTGAAAAAATTCAGTTTCTACGCGATAAGAACACTAAAACTCCATAAAAATTAGGTTGTAATGCAACATCAAAACAGATCAAATAGTCAATAAACACAAACAAATTATGATTTAGATAACACTAGCAGAAAGCATAAATATTAGGAATTTTGTAAATTCCGAGGCCTGGAAGTTGGTAAAACTATAAATTTAGGAGAAAGATTTTTCAAAATGGAGCACTATCAATTGGGGATGAAAGATAAAAACTACTCCCTCCGTCCTATTTTAGATTGCTCATTCACTTTATGGCTTGTGTTTCAGCGAGCGAGTTGTTTATTAGTATATGAAATGACAAAGCAACTTTTAAGGAGGTGTAGGATAAATGAGAGGTACGACTATCATACACCCCCTCAAAAAAATCTTTATCATTTCAAATACTAATAAATAATTCGCTCGCTAAAACACGAGCCATTAAGTGAATGGGCAATCTAAAACAGGATGAAGGGAGTATCAACTTAGGACTCGGAAATATTAAGATCATCTTTGGCATCTTATAGTTTATATCCTTATTTATTAATATACATAATTATTTTCTCATTCCTGCTTTCTTTTCTACATTTTTCACTCGCATGAAATTAGTGGTACATCTTTTATATTTTTGGGAATTTTGATTTATAAAAATATTGTTGGATTACTAGAAACAATAAGATGAATGAAATAGTTTCTATTTTTCAGGTCTCATATTGATAGTTTTCTACTTTCCAGGTCCTAAATCCACAGGAAAAATCTTTCAAGCCCCTGATGGATAGCTGAATTAATAAACTACCTAAGTCTTAATATTTAAAGAAATAACCACATTGCATACTCATATATCTAATAATGATACCTGCTGTTTAGCAGTTAGCTGACCCTGCTGAGGTGTTAAATTTTGATTTGCTGGTTGTAGCTGCTGCAACTGCTGCTGTAGCTGATTCAGCGCTTGCTGGGATGACTGGAATGTAGCCTGTAGAGTTTGTTTCTGATGTGACAGCATTTGGGCCAACCCAGATGGTGATTGGCTATGAGGTTGAAGCTGCTGCTGAGACTGTTGTTGATTTGCCATTCCCAGTGCTTGTCCATGAGCAGATGATGCATTGTGCTGCACTTGATTCTGGGGCACAGAGAGCTGACCATTCTGACCGGGCAGCTGTTGTGCTGATGAAGCCTGACCATAAGAAGTTTGTCGGGCAGAGTGAGGTGTCTGCATTTGACCAGGTTGACTATGTGTGCCCTGCAAACCATGAACGTTGGAGAAAGATGCTGCATTTAATGGCTGTAATTGTGAAGGCTGAGGGGACTGAAGAGGTCTCTGCTGCACAGGTGATACTTTTGAGGCAAATGATGGAACTTGTGGCAAAGGCTGGTTAAAATTCTGAAATGAGAATTTGAAAGAAATGAAATCAAACCAGTTTCTAGCATATGATACACACTTGCAAAATATTTCCACTAACCATTTGTGACATAGGAGTAGACGAAACAATAGGTGGAGGAAATGAACCATCCACACTGCCAGGACGGACTCCAATGGGACCCTGCAGTTGGGCACGAAAAAGATAAAATACATTTTGAAATAGACAAGAAAGAACAGCCACAATATATAATTCCCTTCTTTGTTTCACACCTTAGTCGAATGAGAAATGTCAACACCACAAGAAATGAAAAACAAAAAGCCACTCACACAATGAACCATTACGTAACATAAACAGTGACCACTCTTGCAATATAAACAACCAAGATCCAAGTTCACGGAGCAGCAAATACAAGGAAAAGTACAACATGACATTCAAAAAGCTGCACCCAAGAATATTGAAGATTCACAACAGAAAGTCGTTAATACTCTCTTACCTGAGTGGAAGAGACGGTCATATCCCCTGATCTAGGAGGAAACTGATTACCAAAACCAAGGTTGCCAACATGGGAAGGTGGTGCTAGATTTTGTGGGCTCGGTGTAGGCCAGGAGTTAGGAGTGGGTCCTCGAAATGACTCATGATGGTCCATCGGAGGTCTTAGAGAAGAGTTAAAGAAACAAAAGGATAAAACCATGTATTAGGAAATATAAAACATTACAATGTAGAAGTTTAACAGCATTGGCAAGAACAAGCTAATCACAGGTATATATAACAGAGAAAAGTACCTCATCCCAGGGGCAGAAAAACGAGGACCAACACCAGGTCCACCTAAAGGACCACCTCTGTGAAAGGATAAACAGAATATTCACTTAGTTTATAATTCATATTATACTCTTGATAGGCATCATTTTAAACCCAAAAATAGCCACAAAAGACAGCTATAGGTTTCCCGGCATAAGAAATGCAGAAAAAACGAACTCCCAGTAAACATGTCTAGATTAAAAACAATTTGTTTAATACCAAATGTACAAAGTTGCATGAGCAAGAGAACCCCCTTACAAGCATCTTCAAGGAGTTTGACCAGAGAAAAAAAACGACACTGCAAAATGTTCAAGAAATTCCAAATAAAAAAGATTAAAGGAGTTATCTGCATAAGCACCTTGATTCTCCAGGTCTAGGTCTCTTGGGATCAGCAAATCTAACAGTTAAGGGCTGATCACACCCCTGCAGCGCACAAAAGATACTATTGTAACCAACTATGAACTGGGTAATTGAAAAAATATCACCACTGAGAAAATTAAAGGAACATACTCTCATAGTATATATTCCGTTAAGAGCATTAATGGCTGCTTGTGCCATTTCTCTCTGATAGTATTTGACAAATCCACAACCTTCAATAGTTGCATCGTGAGTTAGAAGTAAGACAAAATGTATGAATAATTCAAATATGAAATCTCAATTTCAGGAAGTCGCACATTCGATCCAGAAAGCACCAATCTTAAAATTGACATAGAAACAAAAAGGGATTGACTTTTTTCCCAATGAACTCAAACAATGAGTTGGTCGCATTCTAGAACCCAAGGAAGCAACAAGGATATCAATAGGTAGCTGAAGTGATATATTGTATAGAAATGGGAAATACAGCCCTAATGCAAGGAGACGTACCACGGCTCTGCTTCATTTCATCACGCATAAGATAGACATCTTGAACTTTGCCATAAGGTAAAAAAATCTGGAAATGAAAATCAGTAGAAGCACCAGTCATTGCTTCTTCAGTAAAAGTTGCAGCAAATCAAAATAATCCAAGTAATTAAACAAATAATCTTGAGATAAAACAGTTCAATAACCACAAAAATAATTGATTCCAAATATGTTGCATCGTAACATCAAGCACTTATATAAGATCACAGAAACGAAGAATGTACAAGCTTTGAGCAACATAACATACTTCTTCAACATCCTTCTCTGTCGCTTGTTTGCTCAATGACCCAACAAACAACTTGTATTCAGTTGCCCCTGGTGAAAAGACCAACGGAATAGATATATAGCTGCTTTACATAATACTCCATAACAATTCAAAGTAAATAGTTGAGGGCAAGAACAAAATTCATAAACAAATTATTATTATCTGAGGATTAAAAGCTCCACAAACAAGAGATTATAACAAAGTACCAAGACGTTCTCGCTCCCCATCAGCATATCTGACCTGGATGGGACCCGCTGCCTGTATGACCCACGAATCAATAAGACATATCGGAGCAAAAGTTATCAGCATAATGAAACTGACAAAAAATATATACCCCTGGTAATGTGTACTGGTTATGTAATGCTCCAATGGCCCTTTCAGCCTCTTCAGAAGAAGCATATTTGATGAAACAACATCCTGCATAAGCCAAAAGTTGGTACCCAGATTTTACGAGGTATTCTTCCATCATCAAAGAAAAAATACAGGTGCAACAACATTGAAGCTCAAAATAAATTTTTGCGGTTAATTAAAGCTAGATAAGTTACTAAAAGTCATTTAGGTACAACATATACATACACACTGCAAACGGAGATCAAGGCATAATAGTAGCTAACATTACTTTCTTCCTACCTAAAGGTCATAGTAAGGCAAAGGCAATCAGAGCTTATGAAGATAAAAGAAGTTAGAGATAGCAACATCCTTAGTAATTACTATAACCATAAGCAAAAACTAAAATTCCACCACTACATCAAACATTCCCAAATTCAGCAACCATAGGATGATAATGAATCAACAACTAGTCAGGTCAATCACACAACGGCCAATATCGTCAATTTGTTCGTGAACATGTTCATACAAGTCACAGTAACATGAAGAAACATTAAAAATGATAAAAACAAAGAAATACACATCAATTATGGAGATTAAAACAATAAACTGGCATAGACCAGAAAACAACTCATTATCAAGTCTAAAATTGTTTAACACCATTGCTCAATAAATTGATTTACTCAGGAATACCTAACAGATCTCCACAGGAATCAAGATTTAAATCACTTGATGCACCGAACTACTAATTTTAAACCTCTACCACATAAACATGTGAGCCTCCGAGAAGATCAGAACATATAATAATCATAACACACAACACCCATTAAGAATAGTAGAATACCACTGACAGCTGAGACAAGAAATCAATCTATAGATATAATCATATAAATCAACCTCTTTTTTATCAAATTTAACTGACCTCATCATTATAAACCAATGTCAAATGCATGTGGAACACCTTATACAAATAAATATCCAAGTAGTACTCAAACTTTCACTAAAGCAAAATGGAATCGCTCGGTTGTTGTACATATATGTATAGATGCATTCATGATCAAAATCAAATAGGTAGTAATGACCTGGATAGCACAAAGAGTACTTGATATGTCAACCACAGTTACTGAACATAGATAATAACACAACTTAAAATATTGACGTATCAATAATTAAAACCAGAATGTCATAAAATTAGTTCCATCGCTATCTACATCAGCAAAATTAAGCAAACCCGGGACATATATAGTTGAAAAATTCAATAACTAGATAAAAATTTATAATCAAGTGAATTGTAACGAACAGGCCATGAAAGAAATTTATTCACAAAATGATATGCTTGAAATAGTCAAAAGCAGTATATTGTACAGGATCACATCATCAACAGAAAAGTAAATCAAACAAGCAATCATGAATCAGTAACAAATAGAGAAGCTTAAACAAGCTTGATTCACGAAATAAGAGCACTGAAAAGGACTGCCAGCAGGAAGTTGGATATTGACCTACTATTTATCAAAAAGTGTGCATCTAATGAGACAAACGGCAGCATATTTCTCCATGGACCATACATGATATACAAAGTCTCGTTGGTGAATAAGTGAACCACAATTGGATCAATCTGCTAAAAGTTGTAGCTCTTCAAATTGCACTAGAAATCTATCTATATCATAAAAACAAAAACATAAGCTACATCCATTAAAAAAAAATGCCAAACATGATCCATGGATGTACCCTACAATGCCTGGAGTATCCTTACTAATAAACAATCACAGCAACTTAACAAGATTAAAAGGTGAAGTTGGGGCTGCAAGATCCAGTCTAAGTTGAAATAAACAAGACAAAGCAAAATTAGTACATTCAAGTTTCATGTCATATTCAAACACAAAGTTCCAAACTAGTGCAGGCTTTCAAAAACAACCCACAGGAAAAATGCATCCAGCCACATGGCCCACATGTTTCATCAGTAACAAAACCACAAATAGCAGGGAATATTTAAGCAAATAAAAGATCCCTATACCATCATACATAATTGTCGTTGCACGGTGGTTAGGTATGTAATTTAATATGAATCACCAATATCGTTGAATCAAGGTCTACATCACTAAATCAGACGTATCTGATATTGCACATATGAAATATTCAGTGTTGTTTATCTTTGCTCAGACAATAAGTGATTTGGCCAGTCCCATCATACATGTACACGTCTAGCCTCAAAATCATAATAATATATTTTGTAGAGCTGTACGACCAGCATTATCTCAATCTAATATCACAGCCGATCATCAAATTCATAAGTTGCAAATCTTGGACGTAAAATGTGTCTAAGAATTGCAAATTATGGACGTAAAATGTGTCTAAGAAAGTGCTAGCCAAAACACAATAATAAACTATAAATGAATAGGTTTCAAGAAACTTAGGGAAGAATTCAGCAAAACAAAAATCCAAAAGATAAATCCATACCATTGATATCAAATGTGAAGCACTTAATCACCCCATTAACTAGCACAACTTTTCAAACAAACAATAGCAACATACAAATGACAAGAATACCAATGTTGTCTCACAAAACAAAAGGTTAAGGACATCACACAGAAACGACCAAATCCTCCATCAACATAAAATCAAAGACCACTTCATCTGAAAACAACTTCCTTGTGGATCTAAATATAAATCTTCTCTAGAACTATATACAGACTATTGTCCATCGACAGCAGACATGTCACTCAATACGCAACCCAAACTGAAGGGCGATAGCAAGCATTCACCACGACTCACTGAAGAATGTCTTATATAAATCCAACATCTAAAACTGAATAAATTGTTATATTGGAGAAACATCCAAAGTCAGTGATAACAGAGCAAGTTACAACACTATAACTCCAAGCTAATTATTTCTAAGTTCTATCACCCAATCAACATCAAACTCTCTAAAATCCAAATCAAAATGCAAACAATAAAATATCAGAGAATTGCAAAAATCCATAAAACAATAAATATCTGCAACCCATCACATGAAACCTGGCACGAAAGCAAGATCACTAGGTAGAAGGTAATAAAATAAAAATCGGCCATTATTCAGCATTTCGCAAGATTGAACTTATTATGAGAATCAAGCATCTACTCCATGAGGGAACTATTGAAACTTATAAAGAAAGAACTCTAAGCCATTGATGAGAATTGAATCATCATATTGTTGCCTCCCGTGTTGTACAACAGATTTTCTCACACAACTTAGTCAAAAGCAAAGTAAGTGTTGTCCTAGGCTATGCCACAAGTAACGACGTTTACAAAAAACAAAAATAATTCTAGCTGATCAGTATACATGGATCAACTTATGATATGTTTTCTTGTCTTCGTCTTGGATGATGGAGAATGAATAGAAAAGATGAGGGCGAGTGAACAACTGACGAGAAACATAAGGGTACAGTTGCTTCCTTCAGCCCCCACAAAGAACCTGAAAAGACATTTACAACAGAAAAAGAAAAGTGCAAATTACAGCATATGAACATACCTTGTTGTTGCCCAGTCCTTTTATCCTTGATCAGAGCAACTTCCATAACGCTCCCATGTTTTTCAAAGAGAGGTCGAATCTGGAATCACGAGGCAAAGATTAAGATATATAACATAACCAAATATTTATTTGAAAAGAGAATTTAACACGTTAAGAATATAGAAACAGTATACTGTTACAATACGTAACTTAAACTTCCACTGTTTCTTGGATAAGAGTCAGTTTTAGCAGGCTAGGCGCATCATATTGAGAGATTATGCCATAAATTATAAATTGATTAAACTTCTAAGAAAACCCTTCAAAATATTACGACGGGACTATTAGTGAAAACTAAGATATCTTGTTCATGCTTCATTATAAGCGATAACAATTATACAATAGGGATCAACGAGACATTGTTATGGAATATTTTTTTAATACAAGGCATAACCATAGTGCAAATGCATGTCCTCAAATGATCATCGGTCGAATTGAATTTCGAACATTCCCATTCATCGATAGAATATCTTACATCGTCCTCAGTCGCCGTTCTTGGAACAGATCCAACAAATAGTTTGGCAAAACTAGCTCCTTCTTTACCTAAAAAAAGAAAGAGCAAAAAATTATTTTGGAATTGCAAACTTGCAACTAGTACAAACGAAAAGTACATGAAGCAGCGACCCAAGAATAATACATTAAAAAGGCATGCATGTCAGATATTCTGCAAAAAATGCAGTAGCTTCAAAAATACCAAAAGTTCACATCAATGTTAAACACTATTATTGAAGCCATAAGGTCATACAATAACTATATCAGGAAACATTATAATTAAATAAATTCTCAAATATGAGAGAAATATTCAAGGTGAACAAAACCTGAAAACGATCGTAATATACTATTAGATGTCAGCTTTTATTTCTGCCAATAACTCATACAAATTGAACCTTAGGTAGGCAAGAATAAGAGCCCACATGTCATACACTTGACAATCTAAAATCCTCAATCTAGATTCTCAATACACCAGCCAAAACTGCATGTAACTTCATTAACTGAAAACAGCATGTTACATAACATATAATAAGCCATAAACAATGAAATTTAGCAAGTGATTATGGTTCATAAAGGAAATCAGAGAATTGATATCACAATGAATGCTGATAATTGATATTAACAACAACTCACCACACATCAGCAAATGAAAGCCAAGCCGAAAATCAACCCAAATCCCAGAAACTATCTACAGTCAACTAATCTATCAGAAATCATAAGGTACCTGGAGATCTTTCTACACCAGGGAAAGGGTAACCTCGCTTCTGGCCCGTCAGAGTGGGTGGAGGTATATGGTAATTACTCAACCCCATCTTTCCATCATCACTGCCACCACCACCGGCTGTTCGAAACTCACGATCACCGCCAGGTAACCGTCTGAAACCTCCACCATCTCCGTCTTTTCCACCCATTGTTGGAAATCTTCCACCTTCTCCACCCCCATCACCCACTGGTTGAAATCCATCACCTCCACCACCCATCGGTCGGAATCCACCTCTATCTCCACCCATCGGTCGGAATCCACCTCTATCTCCACCCATCGGTCGGAATCCACCTCTATCTCCACTCATTGGTCCAAACCCTTCCCCACCTCCTCCCATTGGTCGAAACCCTAAACCACCACCCATCGGTCCAAACCCTTCCACACCAAATCCTCCAATTCCATCTCCACCAGGTCTCAATCCTCCTCCTCCTCCTATTACGCCACCACCACTAGGCGGCGAAGGGTAGGCCGGCGGGCTGTCAAACGGCCTCTGGGTATCCCTACCGCCGCCGCTACCCCGGGCACCGCCGCCGGAGAATCCGCTCCGATAACTATGAGGACTGTCGCGCCCTCCGCCGCCGACTCGGTAATTCTCCTGAGGGCGGTGGTGGAACGGAGCTCCGCCGCCGCGGGAGTGCCTGCCGCTTGAATTGTAGCCATGCGGTTCTTCGCTGCTATTGTTGTACGCATCCCCACCTCTATTCCTATCGAATTTATCCATGGAATCACGAAACTGGAGATCAACGAAAACCCTAACCCAAAAAGCACCGAGAATTGAAGCAGAGATTTGTAAGGAATCGAATCGAGTGAGTGAAACAGGAAATATGACGAAATTGTGAAGAGAATGAATGCTTGTAATTAACGTTGGAGCTAAACGACGACGTTTGCATCCCCGGATTGTTTTATTGGGCTTAGAAACTTAAAATTGGATAAAGCCCAATAATATAATAGAAAATGGACTCCTACGGCCCAAATAGAAAATTCTGAATAAATTGACTTTAAAAAAAATTAAAAAACATCGACACTTAGGTCACGTTTGCAATCACAAGTGCACAGGAAAAAACACTTAAAATTTAAAAAAACTGAGTCTTGAAGCTAAAAAAAAAAGCACTTCTCATTAAAATAATAGAGAGTGCAAACACCACCTTAAAATAAAATATGTGACAAAAAAGTATGCACATTTCTTGAATTACAAACACCTCCTAAAATTGTATGAATGTGGTCTTATTATGTATAAATATAAAAATAAATGTTATTCCCTCCATCTCATACTCAATTGAACATTTTTATTTTGGTATGTCGGTCTTATACTTGTTTTCTCCTTTCATAAATAACAATAAAAAAACATTGTAACACGGCCAAATGGTTATAGAGTTTTCAACTTTTTTTTTTCCACACCGAGAATGTCACCGTGATAGAGGATTTGAGTGAGGTACCATTGAGACCCCAATCCACCGATAGCTATGATTTTCAAAAAATAAAATAAAAATTGATTTATGTGTGTTTAAAAAAAAAAAAAATCTATGAATGTGGGCTTATTAGGTGTATCTACATTTATATACAAACATTCATATAAACATAAATGTTATGTAATAAACATATAATAAATTTACAAAACCTCATGAAATGTTCTTAGTAGTGTGTACTATTAATTAAGTTATCAAATAATTGAATAGTTGGGCCCTGACAGCACCCCTCCTACTAGGCATAAATTAGCCTTTAATAAATTTCAATTCATTGAACATATGCAAGAATAATATTCAAGTATATATGTTTTGCTTAATTTATTATGTCAATATAAGGACACTTCCACATGTCTAACCAATGAGTGTGATATTCTTGTTATATATCTGGTGTACTATGTTATTCGGTAGTTGAATGAATATAAAGTTAAAGTGTGTATATTAAAAAGAGTATATTATAAAAAAATAAAATAAAGTTAACTCTTTTGTCCAATATGATTAATTATATATTACTTTGTTAAACATCAATTCTAATTGTGTTTCTTTATGCATAATTAATTCTGGAAAAGTTGGTTGTCACATTCTTCATGGTTAGAGAATGAGGTTAGCACTACCAAACTCTTATTTTATATAAATAAGTCCATTACAATTTAAAAAATATCATAATCATTCATGTATAGGTTTTAAAATATTGTATTTTGGAGAAATTTTAAAATAGGACATAAAATGTTTTTCCTATTCAATCTTACTTATGGTTGATTGTACAATTAACATCATCAATTCAATTGTTGTTAAAAAAATAAATTAACATCATCAATTGGAGGAGGATTTATGCAGCGGTCTAGATTGATAAAATTCACCTGTAATATATGATCACTGATTAATGATTGGGGTGTTTGCCAAAATTCAAAAACTATGTGACTTCAGAAAAAAATAATTTTGTTTCCTAAATCAATTACAAACACCTCTAAATTATATGCATTTGACCAATAATATTGATAGGAATATTGTATTGTGAAGTTTTTTTTGAATTACAGTTAAATTTAGTTTTAAAAGAAATCATATTTTCAGAATTTGTCTCAATCAAACAATCATATTAAATTTATATAATTCTCATTTTATCTCATCAAACAGTCAACAAAAAAAATTGTGACTATTCAATTTTATCCGGTAGACTGTGTAATGTATATATATAAAAATAATTTCCTTATATAATGGAAATTATATTAACGCAGATTACAACTGTAATGAAAACAATATAGTCAACGACTAGGAAAATAATCAATCTACAAAAAAATAATCAACAACAAATCTGACCTAAGTATTCAGGAGGATTTTCAATATTTTATTGATTCAAATTACAATTACAAGGAAACAATATATTATACAGCTAGAAAAACTCAATCAATGGGAAAATAATTAATAATAAATTTGACGTAGATATTAGTAAGATTTCGAATTTTTTCAGTTGCGGACATCTTAAATACACAATATCTCTAATACAAATAATAATAATAAATAAAAACAACTTTAAAATGCCTAATATATAAAGACGCGTACACTTTGGAATTAACGTTTAACACTTTTGAATGAATGTTAAATAGATTATCTTTTCTCTAATAATAATACAAACCTCACATTTTTAATACCAAATTATCTTTATACTATCATTATTTGTATACATTACCTCATCTTACATGCCAAACACACCATAATAATTGATTTATTTAAAAAAAAAAAAAAAAAACATTCTAATAAATTGAAAATTAAATTTGGAAGATAGAGAGAGCCCAACAAAGGGCAGTAGACTTTAAAGATGGGCCTTGAATTTACGCGTCGGTCGATAAATTAGACACATATGTAACCAACAAAATAAAATTCCAAATTAAAAAATCATAAAAAATAATATCCCAGTTTCGTCCACAATACGACGTCGCTTTCGACCTTCATAAATTACATGCGAATATGCGATGTGCCTTCCACTCGTTTATTCCCCAGTTTCCGTGCGCTTATTTCTATCCCCCCACCCACAGATTAAGCGCGATTAAGCCTTGATTAGCGAGTGATTAAGCCTTGATTAGAGCGTGATTAAGCTTCGCCTTTTGATTCTGTTGAAGCAGCTGAAAAGGAGTATATAGAGAAGACGGAAGAAAACTGGATCTTCAATTGACGATTCTGCCCTTGTCTGGATCACTGCTTTCTTGTGTTTGTTTGATTTTCTTAAAAGGTACATCTCTGATTTTTCAAATGTTATGGTGGGTGAAAAAATCCAAAGGAAAAAATCAGCATTTATTTGTATAATTGTTAGTGTTTTTAGCATCTTGTGCTATTAATTAATCACATTTGTATAGTTTATACTGTTAATTTGTTCTGTTTTCCATACCAATAATTGAATTTGTAGTTAATCTCTGTTATTTATTTGGAATTTATTTGAGGAATCTAATGTGATATCGTATTCGTTGTCTTTATTTTCATTATTGTATACTTTTCCCCCATTTTTGTTGCATATTTATGCTCTGTTATCTGTTCAATTGAAGAATTAGGGCTATTTCTCAGTTTACTGATTGTGATTTTTGTCTAATTTATCAGGTTTAGTTTATCTTGAGATTTTTCTGGGGTAGCTGAGAGTTAGGGTTTCAGTTCTGAAGATCAAAGTTGTTGTGAAATTACAGATTAGACCCTTCATGTTGATATGTTATCCCTAGAGTAACTTTTATCCCTTTTTAATAAAGGGCATAGTTATGGATTGTACATCCTTGAAAGATCGAGAAGTTGTTATTGATATCGACATCTTTGCTAAAACGAGCAAAGAAGTAGCACCCGCTTCGCTTTCTGAAGATATAGTTTCGATTAGTATAGATGAAGTAGTTAAGAGTGACAATTTAGGAAACTTTTCGGGGAATCAGAAAAAGGATGGTGATAAAAGTAGTAAGAGGGAGAAGAGGAAGTCGAGTGGTAAGAAGCCTCCAAAGCCTCCGCGCCCTTCAACTGGGTTATGGCTCGATGCAGCTGATCAAAAGCTGATCAAAGAGATTACCCAGCTTGCAATGATTAAACGAGCTAGGATTGAGCGAATGAAGAAATTGAAAGCGGCAAAAACATCTTCGAATTCAACGACTTCATCGTCGAGTGGAAGCTTGTTAGCTATAATATTCACTATCATCTTTTGCATTGTCGTCATTCTTCAAGGTAAATTGATGACTCGTATGTTTTTAAAATTTGCAATTCGATGCACAGACTTATTAAAATTTTCAAGTATATCATATGATTATTTTCAGGCAACTTATGCTGACGTAGCGACCGAAAATTCTTTGAAATTTTGCAAATAAATTCACTACCTTTTTTATTATTTCTAGTTTTTTAATGTTTTTTTTTTAAATTTAATACACTATCTCGTCAGCAGAACTTGCCATGAAATAGTTATGTGATAGAATTGCAAAAGGTCGTGTATCAAATTTGCAAATTTTAAAAACATATGTCATAATTGAAAAAATGTAAAATATCGTGATTTATTCTGCAATCAGCCCTTTATATCAATTTGATTTATTGATTGTCTTGTTTGATATTGTTTCTCAATAGGTTGTCACTCTCCGGGGTATTCTGGTATGAATAAACTGTCCGTCCCCAGTCTAGGACCATTGGCATCGAGCAATCAGATAACCAGTATTGGATCTCCGAAGTACTTTTCGTTTCTATTTGAATAAACTTTTCTTCAAAGAATGGTGTTGTTTTAGTGTAACGATCGAGCTAACGGAAAATTTGCTTGATTTTATTGACAGTGTTATGGAACCGGTTCTTGGATCAGATAACAAGGATGTCATTGCAAAAGCTATCCATTGAAATAGATTTCTTTGATTAATGCTAGTTTCTTTAGTATCTGTGTTTTTGTTGGCGAGGAAACAACGAGCAGTATCTAAGGATGCACATTGAATAAACACTGTCCTTGTACATGGCCAGAAAAAGGGGACGATAGAGGTAAACCATGTTAGAAAAATCATGTGTGGCGGGCTCGACTGAGTTCTTAGGTGTCCATTATGCATCATAAAGTAATGGCTAGACTTCATTCTTGATTGTGTAGTGTATAGGAAGTTTTTTCTACACTTTCCATATAGTTTATTTTATTCATTCCGGATCTCTATTTCATTTCAGTGTTTCATCTTGTGTTACATTGTATTTAATGCACTAGTGTCGTGTATTTAAGTGGTGACACACATGACGTGTATTAAAAGGCAATGAACGATCGTGCATTTTTGTGCAGTGGAACTTTAAAGGGAAAATTCGAAATAAATGTGTGGTGTATTCATTTTTTTTTCATGTTGAATTCGTATGGGAATGTTTTGGTTATTTGGGTGTAATCTTACCCATTGATTGTTTCTTCCAAATTTTAAGTTATATATTTTGACATAAAGATGCAGAGGAATATTTAATAGTTTATATGTTTAGAGAGTGGCAAATGGACTCTGTTTTTCCTTTTTTTGATCTAAAGGGTGTTCATTAAGTTATAACAAAATTCTATATAAATCAGTTTTATCATACAATAGTACTATAAAATGATATAAGAGGATACAACCAAAATGCAAATCGAATCCAAATTCACAAAATTTGTAATATAAATATATATATGACAAAGTATAGGATGAACAAGTTTCACAGTGAAACTGGTTAAGAAATGTGACTTATATTATTAAAATGTGTGATTTTTTATTATAAAGTGTGATATTTTACTATAAAGAGTGTTATTCATAAAAATAAAAAAGTGTAATTTATATTATATATATATATTAGAATCGAATGATGTAATTTATATTCTTAAAAGATGATTTATATTATTAAAAAGAAAGATGTAAAAAAAAAAAGAATTTGGAAACAAATTTCACATCATACCAACTCTATATATATTAGATCCAAATACAAATGGCTATTTAAGTTGCAACAAATTGGTACTAAGAAAACCATAATCAACCATGTTCTTCAATTTCCCAAAATATCAATAATAAATTAGTCCCAATCTTTATTTAATGTACGACCATACTTATCAAGGTACATTTATAAAATATTGTCATTTTAAACAAATGAAACATGAATGAAATTTGAAAGGAAGGGAAACCATTTTTAAACCTTAAGAGATGATATCAAGAATCGTTCTTTAATTTAGGTTATGTCCTACTTTAATATTGTATTTTTGTTAATTTTTTTTAATTTTACCCATTTTTGTATCAATTTTGATCCCTTTGAATCAAAACTACAGAACATGCAAATACAAACTAAAATCAAATACAAAAAAAAATATCAAAATCAAAAGTCAAATTGATGTATAGGACCAAAATTTTAGCCGGATACACTTTTCCATTTTTTCACTTTCTTCAATGAAGACCAACATTGACGTCACTATAAAGATCAAAATTGAAAAAGTTAAATTATACGGGACTAAAATTGGAACATAATCTAGATTATATATATTAAACACTTCTGAATAAAAATAAAAGTACATGAAGAGTAAAAACATAATTCAAGAAAAACACAATACCCTAAAGATAAAAAAGAAAATCAAGGCCACTACTATTCACAAATAAAAGATGAGTACTTTCCATGATTCACAAAGTACAACCACAAAATATGTAAAAATAACAAAGCATGGTAACCAAAGCTAAAGATTCAAACACGGAAACCACCGTCCATATAACCTCGTCGACCGACACGTCGAACCACCACCGGAAAGTCCCGCCGCCGCCGTGGAATAAGGAGGAGAAGTCGAATTCCGGCCACCGGAAAATAGAAATATCCAGCTCAGGCCATCTCAAGATTGACCTTAATCCTATGCACATGATCTCTACCAACTGTAATCGAGGCGTGTTTGGGTGCTGTAATAATTATATTATTATTATTATTCGTGTTTTATTCTATTCCGAAATAGCGTGGAATTGGATATTTGATTGTGATTTTGTATTAATGTGATAAGGTTCACTTTTGTTGGCCGAAAACACGTGTTTGCAAATTTGTAATCTTGTCATTTAGCAATAATAAGTACTGTACACATATATAATATAATAATTGTATTATCAAATTAATTGTTGAATTTTTATTGAGTCTAATTAGTTCAATGTTTGTATTCTGTTTAAAAGTAAATATAAATATTTTACGTTGTATTATTAAATGATAATAGGAAATACTACGCCTGTTATAAAGTGTACGTAATTTATGTGGAAGTCTTGATTCATAGTGTTTATATATTTTTTAAAAATTTTCTTTTATCTTTTTAGTAGTACCATCTGGCGATATATGACAAACGTGCACTTATAATTTTGTGATTTTTTTAATGAATTAATATAAAAATTATATAATAGTTTCGACCCCAATTCATCTATGTATTACTTCTTAATTTGTGTTTTATTGTGGGCATAATATAGTGTGAATAAATTTTACACAAAAATATATAAAATTGGTTAAAATATAGTTATATTACAACAAATAATATTAATAATGATAATTGAAAGATGTAATTTATATTATAAAAAGAGTACTGATTGTAATAATCGAAGGATGATGCCTGTAAAAAAAAATCAATTTTAATGTACCAATTTTTTATTGTGTAATTACACATAAATAAGAATATGTATGTTTACGCCTTACCCCTTGCTATTATGGACTAATCTTGGGCCCACAAAATAGATTAGACACATTATATAATTCAATGGGCTTTAAAATTTGTCTTGATATTTAAATAATTGATTGGTGGAAAACGATGAATATATATGGCCACGGTTCAAGCTGTCAAATCAAGTACTTACCGCCGACACATTGCCAAATTAATAATTATATTATTTTTTTCTTTTATGTGGTTAAGTATTAATTCATAAAAAACATTAAAAAAGAAGTATCTACAATTCTACAAATTAAAATAATAATGTGATTAATTAACATTGTGATTGAGAAAATAATATAAGAAACAAAACACAATTTCAAAATTTCTTTAGCAAAATAAAATACAAAAAACAAATTTATAAAATCATTATTGAAATAAAGTGATTAATTAACAATGTGATTGAGAAAATTATGTAAGAATACAAAAAACAATTTCAAATTTCTTTAGCAAAACAAAGTACAAAAAAACAATTCTATAAAATAATTATTGAAGTACAAAAAACAATTTTATAAAATAATTATTGAAATAAAGTGATTAATTAACTATGTAATTGAGAGAATTATGTAAGAATACAAAAAACAATTTCAAATTTCTTTAGCAAAAACAATTTTATAAAATAATTATTGAAGTACAAAAAACAATTTTATAAAGTAATTATTGAAGTACAAAAAACAATTTTATAAAATAATTATTGAAATAAAGTGATTAGTTAACTATGTGATTGAGAAAATTATGTAAGAATACAAAAAACAATTTCAAATTTCTTTAGCAAAACAAAATACAAAAAACAATTTTATCAAATAATTATTGAAATAAAGTGATAAATTAACATCAAAAAACAATTTCAAAATTCTTTAGCAAAACAAAATACAAAAAACAATTTTATCAAATAATGATTGAAATAAAGTGATAAATTAACAACAAAAAACTATTTCAATTTTCTTTAGCAAAGCAAAATACAAAAAACAATTTTATAAAATAATTATTAAATAGCACCAGGTAGGGGTCGAACCTATGACTTTCTGCTTAGGAAACAGACTCTCTATCCACTGAGCTACAGACACATACTTGACAAAATTTGTGTTATTATATACTAATTCAATATATATTTCCTCACATCTACCATTGCTTCTATCAAATCACCTAAAATTAATCATTATGTAAAACGAGAATATTATAAATAAATTATTAATAAAAAATATAAGAGACGATATAATAAAATTAACGAAAAAACCAATATAAAGTTTGTACACAGTTTAGCATAATGTTTAAAAGAAAACATAGGATAATATAATATAGACATGTTGCAGCAATATTTATATACGAGCAACTTTGCAATTATATATGCTAATATTTGTATAAAATAAAATAAATGAATTCTTGCATGACAATTTGCATATGTATATTGATTGCAACTAGGTTAAGTGTGTGTTTTGAAACACTTAAAACAGCTTCCAAAAATACTTATTTTCAAAAGCTGTGAGAGAGAGCTTTTAAAATAAGTGTTTCTGAAAGCTGTTTTAAGTGTTTCAAACACGCCCTAAATTCGAAGGTGAATAATGACGACCGTCTTCACATTCTTGACGAAATCTTATATATATATATTATAAAATGAGGATTAAGCCTCCAAAATGCGGTAAAGTGTCACCTTTATTATGCTGCCAAGTGGCATTGCTATTATGCTGCAAAGTGTGTTCGAAAATTTAATTTTTCTTTACTATTCTTTACCGTTACTTTAATTATTAATTGTATTCTTAATTGAAGCAAGTAAATTAATTAATTTGATGAATTAAAAAATAAGGGAGACTGTTATATCAAATGAAGAGGTTGGGGAGGCGAAGAAGTCAGTGCTCCACCTGTCTCTCTACCTTTTTGTTAATTATGAATATTAATTGTATTAATTTCCTCCCCTATCTATTCTTACAATATAAGATTTTCTTCCACTGTAATCGCCTTCCATTAGATTTTTCGTCTTCTTCCCTTCTTCTTTGTTGATTCTTCTGATCTCTGTATTTTCTTTTGTGCAGGTTATTTGTTTCATTATCTTGGTTATTTGTCAAATCCGAATTTGTGCAGTACTCCAGTAATCTAAAGAGGTTTAAGGCATCCAGCAGTTTCTTTTGTGATATTTGTTCAGGGTTTTGATTTAATTTGTTTATTACACCTTAGCAATTAGATAATTGTAATTTTGTGAGAGGTCTCTTTTCGTTTTGATTGCAGGTCAAGGTAGAAGACTTTAGTGAATTTGTGTGTTTAATTTTTTGTTCATTGTTATTCAATATTATGATTCTAAAATGATGTTTTTGTAGGAGCTTCAACTGTATTCCATTCAGGAGAGTTTAAATATAGAAGTATATTCATTTAATAGTGGCAAAATGTTTGAATATTGAGAACCTCTTACTAGCTAATACATTTCCGTTTACTTCCCATGCAGAAAAAGAAGAGCCCTTGTATAACTTGCAGGTCAGATGAAGAGTAAAATCTCATAACCATCAAAGGGGAAATCTCATACTATACATACGTGCCCTAGATCTTTCCATTGCTCTAACTGTTGAGAAAAACAAGAGCTCGACAAAGCAAAGTGATCCAACAGTATAGCATTCGTGGCATCAAAGTTGTTCCTTTTTATCCACATATTTTAAACAAGGCTTATTCTGGTATTCAGGTTTTGTTTAGGCTGAATGTTTCGATCCTGTGGGACAGGTAGCCATAAGACATGTGGTTATATTGTTCATGACTCTGTATCAATATCCATTCAATTAATTGACTAGTTTATTTTAAGAGCTATGGAAATGAAATTTGTAAGATCGATTTACGAGTTAATTGAAGTGCCTATTTGTAATAAATCAAAGTTATTGGAAGAACACACATCTACAATTGAAGTGTATAATTATAACTATCGTTGAGAAAAACAAAATTTGCAATTGAGTATAATTCTGGATTGCTGTACTAAAGCTCTTTGCAATTGAATATATATAATTGGTGATGGGAACCGCAACTTCTGCAATAATCAGTTCCTAACAAAATTTAAACCTTTGTTTTATGTTTTGCTACAAAAATAAATATAACTATGTGGGAAAACAATTTATGCCACGGGGATTCTTATGTTTGTTTGGTATTTGAGTGAAACTAAAAAGACATTAGAATGCGCTTAATGCCAATATTTAAAAATATTAATCATGCTAGAATAATTTAAATGAATCCAATATTTTAAACCAAGAGTTTTCGTCCTATTATTTTGAATGTATTATGATTTTATAGGATTGAGATTTGCTTTTAGCTTTTAATATATATATATATATATATATTAACAGAAATTCTTGCTACCCCGTGAGAGGTGTTTGAGAACTTTTGAAGAAAAAAAAAATGTGAGTGAGTGAGTGGGTTTTTACACGTGTGAAATTCATCTAACTGATAGTAAAATAAGATACATCCCAACAAAAATTGATAACATTATATGGGATAATTTTTTAATTAATTTAAGACTTTTCTAAAATAATCGAAAAAACATGCTTCAGTTTTAATTGGCTATTGTCTTTCTAACTTTTACAAATTTAGAACCAATTCAAAATCAATAATTTTACAAATTTAAACCAATTTAAGATGGCAACTTTTTAGTTTGTGCTGGTATTATACTGCCTTTTCCCTATGCTTTGATAATTAAGATGACAAAGTTAGATCCAATTGAAAAATAAATAAATTACAAACTAAAAAAGATAAATTTACAATAGACCCGTGCATGTGCATGAGCAAAATCTAGTATTATCAATTAAGTACGTATTGTTTATTATATGGCTTGAAAAAAAAAGGTATTTCGGGGGTTCATAGCAAAGTATAGGATGAATAAGTTTTACGATAAAATTGGTTAAGGAGTGTGACTTATATTATTAAAGAGTGTGAATTTTTACTATAAAGGGTGTGACTTTTTATTATGAAGGATGTGACTTATATGGCTTGAAAAAAAAAGTATTTCGGGGTTCATGACAAAGTATAGGGTAAACAAGTTTCACGGTGAAACTGGTTAAGGAGTTTGACTTAAGTTACTAAAGAGTGTGTCTTTTTATTATAAAGGGTGTGACTTTTTACTGTAAAGGGTATTACTTATAAAAGTGAAAGATGTAACTTATATTATAGCAGAGGGTATCGTAGTGATAACTGAAGAGTGTGACTTATATTAGTAAAGATCGTGACTTATATTATTAAAAAGTATGTCTATATATAAAAAAAAATCACGATGAACAAGTTTCACATGATATCAACTCATTGTTCATTTACCCATTTCCTTACTCGAATTATAACTTTTTGATTTTGTTGGATTTTTAAATATTACGGGATTTATCTAATAATTTTAGATTTTTTAGAAGGTCGGTAGTAAGTTAACTAAAAAAATAAGCAAGTTGTTTATAAAGTTAAAAGTAGGCTTAATTAAATTATTACTTTTCAATTAATTGTAATTTAATCTAAATCTTTGAATAATTATAAATAAATCATAAATTTATAAATATTATTGCAAGTTTGGGCTTATGGACGATTTGTTTTGTGCCCGTTTCTCTTACACATTAATTTTAATAAGTTTTTCTTTATGTAAAATGACGACATTTAAATTAAAGTATAATTATATTGATTTGTCACATCAGGTCGGGGCAAAAAAGAAAAAGTTATTTGTAAATTTAACTTGCAAAAATATTTAAATGTGATGATTTATTTGTAATTATCTAAATGTTTAGATTAGATTCAATTAAATCTTAAAAGTAAAAACATTTGCCAACCATCTGAAATAAGTAAGCCTTATAAAGTTATGAGTAACACTCATGTGAATCAGGTTCACACATGAACTCTATCACTGTTATGTGTAAAAAATATTACTGTTATGCACAAAAACTTTCATTGTTTAAAAATATAAAGTATTTTCTAAACAGTGATTGTTTTTGTTCATAACAGTGATAGTTTTTATACATAACAGTGAGAGTTTTTATATGTAACAGTGATACTTAAATAATCGAGTTCATAGCATGAACCAAGTTTATACAAGTTTTTGTCTAAAGTTATAACTTATTTTTAATAGTAATTTTTTTAATAAGCAAAATCCGGAATCTATACGCGCATATAATTTAACACTTCTTATCCCACCGCCAAATATTTTTAATCATTTTCACTCAGATCTGCGTTTTTTTTTACCTTCAATCTCTCTCCACTCTTCTCCCGCGTGTATACACACAAGTATACATACACAATTCATCACTGTTGGGGATTTAATGCTCGTTGATTCATTGTGAGATTGGTCCGGTGAAAAATGTTGATCTATGGACCGTTAACCACCGGCCAGGTTAGTTGATTGGGTGCTTGCTTTATTTTTAGTGCGAACTGTGATGAATCTCATCGGAGTTTAAGTTTTCTTTTTGTTGTTTGGTGAAATTTTACTTTAGGTAAGTCTAATTAGAATTTGAGTGGCATTATCGCGAATTTATAGCTTTTGAAGTAGACAAATGCTGAAAGAAAAATGTGAGGATGTGGAATTTTTATAAGGATTCTGTGTTGTATTGTGATTTTTCTGTAGTTTGATGTTTTAATGAGTTCAGCAGATGTAATTTAAGTTTTTGTTTTTGGTATTTGGTGAAATTTTCTAATTTAGACAAGTAATTAGAATTGGAGTGGCATTATCGCGAATTTATAGCTTTTGAAGTAGACGTGAGTAATGCTGAAAGAAAAATGTGGAGGTGTGGAGTTTTTATTAGGATTCTGTGGTGTGTTTTGATTTTCCTGTAGTTTGATGTTTTTATGAGTTCATTAGATGTAATTTTAGCTTATGATCTTTCTTTAATTTTTTGTAATTTTGTGGATGCAGGTTTCGTTTTTCCTTGAATTGTACCTGTTTTTGCTGCCTGGTTATACTCGGAATATTTGGAGTTCAGGAAAAATTCTTTGTTTGCAAAGACGTAAGTTAAATCACTCCATCTTATTGAAAAATGTAGAAAGGAAACATTGTATGAAAAATCTTATATGGCTTATTGTAAATGAGATAATAAAGGAGTTGTCTTTATCAAATTGATGGAAGACTAGGATAGGATGTATCTGCTTCTGTAGTTATGGAAACAGTAATGAAATTGTCATGTAGAAGAACAATGACTAATTTCTGAATTGTGGAATCATATCAGCAGGGGGTTAATAAATGAGATGATCGTATAAATAGTTGGCCAAGTGTGCGTCTAAGATCACACGCCTTTCCTTTTTACTGATAATTGACAATGTATAGGAACTTCACTATTTGTTGTGTTCTATTGAGTTTTGTCCCCTCTAATTTTGCTGCATTTCAGAGGCAGGAACTCTGAAATCAATTTGGTTGAGTTGACTGGAACTGTTAAAGAAGATGATAAAGCTGTTCTTTTGGAAGGAGGTGGCCTTCAGTCGGCCTCTCCTAGAGCGCGGAGTTCATCTGCAACATCTCAAATCATCAGGTTTGTAAGAAATGTTTATTGAACTTAGGGGATGATTTCAAGAGAGTACAAGCACTTATAGTCTCTTGGCCTTTTGTAAAGTAAAAGTAGACTTGAGTGTTTTCAAAGAGAATGCTTTTACTTAAGTTAATCATCTAGAATCTATAATCTAAAATCTGTAGAGATATCTTTCTACCTGATTCTAGCTTCTCATTAATATTTTACATCATTTTTCAAACTGTGCAAAACTTTCACTTTTAAGCAATTTTTTCCACAATCACTAAATTAAATCACATACTCACCAATATTTTAGTTGGATTGGTGCAGCATCCTAATTTGCTTAGGTTCATTATCTTATCAGGTTTATTAAGTTGGATGAGTCATTCTTGCTTGAGAACCGATTGAACTTGAGAGCCATGTAAGCATACACCTCAACTACTTTGCCATCTGAATTCTGATTTAGGATAAGAGTTTTTACTTGTTCCATTTATTCGTATTCTTTTGGCTTATCTTGTGCAGGTCAGAGTTTGGTGCCCTTTTAATCTACTTTTACATATGTGACCGCACAAATCTTCTTGGTGAATCAAAAAAGGTTGTTCTGATTGGATGTTTTTCTTCTCACCTGTCCAATTTATGCATATCTGGTGCCAATTCTAATGTGGGATCGCATATGCACTTAGTTTATACATTTAGTGTGGATTATGGAAATGAGATAAGAGTATTGGGTTCTCATATATGATGTTAAATGGAGAACTCTAATCCCTAGCGATCATATATTGCATCAATCTTTGGCAATGTATCAGAGAAGTATATTGGAAATTTCAATGGAATTTTTAAGAAGTAAGAAAGATGATCTACCAGCTTGCCAAGTTAGGGAATGTATTTACGAATTAAGTTGATTATATTTGCTGTATATATTGTAGCTGGTGTTATATACTAATTCATTGGAGATGATAATTACATATTTGTTATAAGCTTTCTAAATAAAATCTTCATTTGTGATGGCAGAGTTATAACCGGGATCTTTTCTTGTTCCTGTACTTCCTTCTCGTCATTGTTTCGGCAATTACTTCTTTCAAGATACATAATGACAAATCACCCCTCTCTGGGAAGTCAATAATGTATTTAAACAGACATCAAACTGAGGAGTGGAAAGGCTGGATGCAGGTAATTTTGGACAAACCATTAATAACATTTTTAACTTATTCAAGATGGAATGAACATTCTCAGTTATCTTTCACTGTATGTACACAGGTCTTATTTCTTATGTATCACTACTTCGCTGCAACAGAAATCTACAATGCCATAAGAGTCTTCATTGCTGCATATGTCTGGATGACTGGATTTGGAAATTTCTCGTATTATTATATTCGCAAGGATTTCAGCCTTGCTAGATTCATTCAGGCATGTTTTATTTTATCATTCTTTAAAGTAATATTCCTGTTGTCACTCTATTCCTATACCTAAAAGATTAAATTTTGACTGGCAGATGATGTGGCGGCTTAACTTTTTGGTGTTGTTTTGCTGCATTGTGCTTGATAACGATTACACATTATACTACATATGCCCAATGCACACTCTTTTCACTCTCATGGTGTATGGAGCCCTTGGTATTTATCACAAGTATAATGATCATGGGCACATTATAGCTCTCAAAATAGTGGCCTGCTTCTTGGTGGTCATTCTCGTGTGGGAAGTGCCTGGAGTATTTGATCTATTCTGGAGTCCCTTCACTTTTCTTCTTGGTTTGTATTTACTATCTAATTATGTTACTCTTTTAGGGGTGTTTGCAAAAAAAAAAATTGTTTTGAGAAAATGATTTAATTTTGTGATTTTGAGAAACAATTTGCTTAATAGTAAAAGTGATGAGTGTTTGGAAAATTTGTACAAAATAGATGTTGAGTGATTGGTAAAAAATTTTAATTAGAGAAATATATAGGCAAGAATTAGAATCATGCATACTCCTCTCAACTTTAGATTATGGATTCTAGATGATTAATGTAAGCGGAAACATTCAATTTGACAACTCTCAAAATTACTTCTACACACAATTCCAAGTGATTATAATCACTTACAATTTTTTTGAAAACACCCCTTTAATCTCAAGTGTCTGAATGCACTTCTCACTCTCAACGTTTGAATGTGTTCCAGGATACTCTGACCCAGCTGCGAAAGTCAAACTTCCCCTTTTGCATGAATGGCACTTCCGCTCAGGCCTTGATCGTTACATTTGGATAATTGGGATGATATATGCGTATTACCATCCAACCGTACGTTGTGTGCATCTATCTTACGATCCACTTCTTTCCATTTTAGACTTGTTTGGATTTTTTTATTCATGTTCACTTATGACACTTAGGATGGTTTTTTAGGTCGAGAGATGGATGGAAACGTTGGAGGAAGCTGAAATAAAACGCAGGATATTGATCAAATCTACTGTTTTGACCCTTGCCTTGACGGTATGCCTTTATCTTTAAACTTTTTCTCAACTTATCGAGTTGGTCTCCCATGTAAATATGTCTTATTTTTCTTTTTCAGATTGGATATTTATGGGTGGAATTCATATACAAGCTTCCAAAGATTACATATAACAAATATCATCCTTACACATCATGGATTCCCATAACGTATGTTCAATCTTCAGTCTCTGTATTATCTACCCTAGATGATTAGCATATCGAGTAAATCTGATCAGGAATATCTCTGCACATTTCTATTTACAGGGTATATATATGCTTGCGAAATGTGACACAACATTTCCGCTGCTACTCATTGACACTTTTTGCGTAAGTATTCATTTACTGTTATCAGTTATAGAGGAGTTCAAAATCCATAGAAGAACAAAAAAAAATTCTTTTCTGGGATTACTCAGTCCGACGCTTGTTTTCCTTGAACAGATGGCTCGGGAAGATCACTTTGGAGACTTATATTTCACAATTTCATATATGGTTGAGGTATGTAATTTAATTTCTTGAAATTATGTATGTATGTTTCTAGGAATCGTCTTAACCAACACATGTTTAATAACTTATTATTGCAAGATCTGATTAATCTTGAACCTTTTGCTTGGTTACTTAACACTTCTTACCCGTAGTGTTGCTTCTTTTTATTTCAAAATATAGAGATTTAAATAAAATTTGTTTCCAGCACTCTGTAAATTGGTTCTTATTAAAAACACGAGTTGAACAACAACTTATGCAATGCAGGTCCAGTGTGCCTGATGGCCAACCAAAGCTGTTACTTTCGTTCATTCCAGATTATCCATTATTAAACTTCATGCTCACTACTTCCATATACGTTGCAGTACAATTTCTTCCACTTTTTTGTTCACTTGTTCTTCCCACTTAAGCAAAACCATTAAAAATGGTACAAACAGGTCCTTTTTTATTCCTAAACCCTGAATCTTGCAGGTATCTTACAGGCTTTTTGAACTTACAAATACATTAAAAATAGCTTTTGTGCCGTCTAAGGACAATAAACGTCTTGGACACAACTTTGCCGCAGCTATGGTGATTGCAGGCATTCTGTACATCTTGGCTTTTGTATTGGTTAAAGTTCCTCAAGTTATGGTAAGTATTTCTCTTCAAATTTCTGTAATACGAGCAACACTTATGTGAACTTGGTTCACGTGAACTCCATCTCATTTTTTAAGCATTTATGAAAATGGGGTTAACAAAAACGGGACTATGTATAAAAATCGCAGGTGTGAATTATGATGTTCTTTCGGGAGGTACAGAAAAACGGGACTATGCAGGCGGCTTGATGTGGCGAGGAACGTGAATCGATCACGAATGGAGCAAATTCTCAATAGGTAGATGTGTTATAGGAAGGATTATGGGGATTTGTATAGAAAATTTGGTTTGTTCAAGCCATTATTATCAATTATATTGTTTTCCTCTTTAAAAGTGTCCAGGCCCCTCCATTTGGTTTCTCGGGGACAGTGGTACAACCTTACGATCGAGGCGAACACTTCTATGTACTTGTTGCACCAGTCAAATGCAATTTCAAATGATGGTAGTTGTTAAACAGAAAATGTATTAGTTGATTAGTACTGGCTATTTATATTGAACAATATCAATGATTTTTATTAGTTGTGCATCAGTTGAACGGTGCAATTGATGAACACAAGTGTTAATCTACAATCTGGGGAGTCTATATGATGTTATGTACGTATTTATGTGATGTATCAAATAAATATCGATTTTGAATTTTGAGATATTCTCTTGTGTTAACGTCTTTTGAGACATCAAATTTATTAATTAAACCAAAAAAATATTACAAACATTCACAATTGAAGTTGGTTCCAACGGATTCAGCGATTCAGGTCGATTTTATGTTCTCTTTCTTCTTCACACAAGTGTTGACTTTTAAAAATAAAATAAAAATTTAATGGGTGCTAAGTTTTGGCGGATTTAGGAGTGCTGAAAAAGTTGCCAAAATGGAAATGGAGGCCGATCTTGACAGAGTTAGACGGGTAGCAAATTGTTGTTTATTCAAATTAAATTACCTTATTGTACTGGGTTTGGGTTTGATTTGTTAAAAACGATCACAATGAAAACTTGATGCCTCTTTTTATTATCTATACAAATACGAACTAGCGTTTGAATTCAAAGGCCAAAGAATTAGATGCTCTGATTAAACTAAGAACTAACTTGATAAAAAATGGTCCAGTAACATTTTTGTAAAAGCCCAGTTATTCGCACACCAAGGCCCAAACACAATTTGTAACCAAGGCCCAAAGAAACAATCTGTAACCCTAGCTATAAATTTATTTTTTTTCTCATCCCATCTTCTATTTCTTCCCTTCACCACTTTCTCCCTGCACCGCCCAAAGCCGTAATTGGGTAGGGTTTTGTTTTATTTTATTTTATTTTATCCTCCGACCTCCATTGTGCATTTTTTGTTGTAATTTTTTCTTTCTCCAACAACAATTCAGAATATTTTTTTTAAGAAAAAAAAAACCGATCTGTGTTTTTTTTTTCGTTTTTGGTTTTCTGTTTTCTGTAGGGTGTTTTTTTTTAAATCATAAATAGTTTCCGAATATTTGATTTTTTTTTCTAATAGATCTGGAAATAAGAACGCTGAAACTTATAACTGCAAGTAACTCAAACTACATTCGGAGGACTATTAATTTCAATGTTTCAGAAAGCTGAAATCGAAAGCGGATGCTAATAGAGATAATTTGTGAAATAATACAACTATTCATAAAAAGAGAAGGAAAACTCACTTTATATGTTTATCAGAATAACTGAAATGAATTTTAAGCTACTCCTTTCATGTACAGAAATGAAGATGTGCTCATGCAATGAGATTAGATTTCCAAATTTAGATTATTGATGGTAAAATCGCTAATCCTATAACTTATTGGCCCGTTCCTTACAAAATTGTGAAAATGTGATAAACTAATAAATTGCAGGTATAACATAAGAGATAATTGTATTGAAACAAAATTTTCTTGAACAAACTAACCACATTGTGTATGGTCTTTGTTGCTTTCTTGGAATGATTGTAAATTTTGTAAGTTTCCTTCCACTTGTAAATTTTGTAAGTTTCCTTCCACTTGTAAAATATAAGATCCATTAGCTGATTATTTTCTTGCAGTATAATATAAATAAAATTTAGTTCAAGTTTTTGAAGGTGTTCATGAAGATTGTAGTCATTCCAAGATTTGAACCCTATTAAAAATCGAAGGGCTTTTGAGAAAAAGAAGTGTAAATCAATGGCAAGTCAAACTCCTACTATTCATTGCTTGTTCCATACAAAATTAAAAAATGTGATAAACTAAATAATGACAGGTAAAATGTAGCAATAAGAATAATGTGTAATAAAAGCTTTGAATAAACTTATCATATCGTGTATACACTTCATTGCTACATTTTGTCTTTTTTAGTTGATATACGATATGGCATGTCAAAATTTTACTATTCATTGCATATTCCATACAAAATTTGATAAACTAAAAAATGACTCTTAAAAAGTAGCAATAATAATAATGTATACCAAAAGCTTTGAATAAACTTACCATATCGTGTATACTCTTCATATCTAGTAAATAATGAAACCAATGCTCAAACCTTAAAACTCTTCCTAAATCTAATGCACATTCTATAAATAGAATTATGACATGGAATGAGATCTACATTTAATGAGGAAATTGAGGAGCATGGTAAGTGATTCCATAAAAAAAATACTGCTTTCTTCCCGCCTTTATTCTTAGCCTTGAATTATTTGAACCTGTGATCTTTTATAAGATACTGATTGACCAAAAAAAAAACAAACCAAAAAGCCACATGCATTTAGATTTTTCCTTTTCGCGTCTTCATTGACCTTCTCATCCTGCTTCACCTCCATCCTAATCCAAGTGACTCGGTAAAATTGTTTAAATACATCTCCTATTATATACCCTTTATAGCTCAGTCAGACACCTAACTATTTTGGGTTATTCTTCACGCTATTTTTTTCACCATACCCTATAAAGGTCATTACATGCTTTCCGTATACACCTCCATAACGTAGTTCTTTCTCCAAAAATCTAGCTTATCTTTAGAGATGGTATATATTTTATCCTGCACAAAAGTAAAGTTTGTAAAAACACTTAAAATATTAAATCACAAAACTTGCTAAAAATACTATTATGAACAACGGAAAAACTATTCACCTCGGACCAATCACAAACATCATTTGTAAGAATAACACAAGTGTCATTATAATCACTTTCCAACCACTGAACTGAACAACCTGATCCAAATCTTTTGTCCACAAAAATAGTCTAAAGATCTTAGAATCTTTATTCTAATTAAGCTTACATTCTTCTTCGAGGAAACCAATTTACAAGTAGTTTTAATGGGTAAATCCATGGACCTTTAGATATTGAAAGATATTTTTGAAAGTGTTCAGATAGTTTTTTTTCAACTAGATGATTTGCCGCAATCTCTGGTTTTGGTTCATAGACCAAATACAAGCAGTCGAACAATTATTGAACAAATTCTCTTAACCCCTGCTCATTCTGTTGATTGACAGGCTCAATATAAATGCAAATTATCGCCACAAATGCATAACAAACATCTGCAATAATAAAAACATTAACAAATTATCAAAGAATTTAAAAATAATTTGGCAACGATTATGTTTTTGGTATATAAAGTGCCATATTATATATTTTTTTTTGATATGGACAAACATGTGATCATTAAAATAAGATAATGCCACTTTTTATCTCAAATATATGTACGTTGTTTCTGGTTTTTCAAAATAATCATGTCTTTATTCAAGTGTTTATAACTCAATTGGGAGAACATGTGGATTTCATTGATTACTTTTTCTTCAGGAATGTAAGTTAAGAATTTTATGATATTTTTTTAAATTCAGTTTATAATGTTTTGATTGGTTCCTTTTGGGTTACGTTTGTACTTCCAGTAGTTTTCCCGGATTGTGTTCTTGCTATTCAAGATCAGAAACACTAAGTAATTAAAATGCGAAGATTTTTTTTAAGGTTTTTTTGTAAATTTGTAGTTTTGTTATCTGTAGATGTTTGCTACGCTTTTGTAGCAATCAATTGCATATATTTTGAGTCATTCATTAACTATGATAAGTGGCCCGAGTTATGGAGATCTGTACAAGAGTTTTTTGATTGTTTACATTTGATTTATTCATCGAAACTAGAAATTAAGGCCAAATTTCCCTATTGAAAAAGGTTATCCGAATTCATTTTCGAATGTCTTCACATACGTGAAAGACATATGGGCTCTCACCCCGTGAGAGTTACAATGGTGGTCTCGGTAACTGCAAGAGGAATGACCCAATTCGGATTGGTGAATTCAAAATTTTTATAGTCTTTTTTGAGTCAAGTGGTTGTGATGGAGTTGTTGACAAATGGATATGTTGTCATAGGTTCTATTACTATTACAGATGATTTCCATTTTTGGTTGGGAATGAGTAATTTGAGAATTGTTTAATATACTATTTTTAATAATTTGTGTTTTGATATTTTTAGTGTTTTTACCTACGTTTACTCATATGCAAAATGAAATGTATACCGATATGCTAGTCTCTTTGATGAAAAAATTGATTGATGAAGGTAACTATGTAAAACATACCCAATGAGGGTCAATGCGTGTTTTATAGGGTTACTTTCATTATTTAATTTTTTTCTTCAAAGAGGCTAGCTTATCATCAGACAGAGTATATATTTAATTCTGCACAAGAATATAAGTAGATTAAAAATATTAATACTAAAACACAAAATTTACAAAATACAGTGTATTGAATTATTCACAAGTTATCACTCTCGACCAAACAAGGAAATCTCGTGTAATAATAACTGAGCATATTACTGTATATCCGTTTCTCAATAACAGCATCACAACCTTTTGCCTTCACAAATGACTCAATAGAGATTCTGGGTCCACCAATCTGATCTGGTCATTCCTCTAGCAGTCACCAAGAACAATAAACTTGTAGGTTTCATTGGGGGTGAGCCCATATGTCTTCACGTATGTGAAGATATTCGGAAATGAATTCGAAGAACTCTTTTTAATGATAAATAAAATGCAAGCAATCGAAAAACTCTTGAACAGAGCCCCATAATCCAGGTCGCTCATCAGGTCAGGTTGGATGAGTGACTTGGAATATATTTAATTGTTTACTATAAACGCATATCAAACATCTACAAATAACTTAAAAAATAATCTTTGCATTTTAATTATTTAAAAAAACAATAAAAAAAAAGATTTAAGATATTACTTGTGCACTTCTGATCTTTGAAAAGGCAGTTCGTGAAAAATACTGGAAGTATAAAATCAACCTGAAAGGAATTAATCAAAAGATTATAAACTAAAATTTTAAAAATAACGTAAAAAAGTTAACCAACACTCCTGAAGAAAGGGTCATCAATGAAATCTACTTGTTCACCTATTTGAGTTATACACCTGAATAAAGACATTATTATAATTAAAAATCAGAATCAATGTAAATATATTTGAGAAAAAAAAAGTGACATTATTTTATTTTAATGATCATATGGCTGTCCCTATAAATAAATAAAAAAGATAATATGACACTATATATCAAAAGTAGCATTACCTTATTATTCTGCTATGTAGGTCTGATGTTTGAGTATAACTTAGGTGCAACTAACGAAGAAATTTCAGTATTAAACAAGAATCTCAAATATTAGATGTGTGCTGAACTCAAAATTAAAGAATCTCGAAACTAAAGAAGAAATGTGTGATGAGATGTAGGTCTGATGTTTGAGATGTGTGCTGTCTACTTAGTTTTTTAGTTGAATATTGAGTTCAATACTAGAATATAATTTATGATGAACTCTGTTTTGATTAAGGCCAACGATTTATATTCATTCCCTAGTTTAACTTTATTGAATTAGTCATTTAACTTTACTTAAACACAATGGTTTATGCTTGCCACCACTAACACATATTTTAGGAACATATTGAGGTATAGTTGTCATTGTAAAAAAAATAAAAAATAATAATATGGCACTATATATACCAAAGAATGTAAACGTTGCCATATCGTTCTACTATGTAGGTCTGATGTTTGAGTATGCCGTAGGTGCAACTAAAGAAGAAAATTTAGTATTAAACTCCACATTACTTTTTGAGAGGTCTGATGTTTGAGTATAACTTAGGTGCAACTTAAAAAGAAATTTAAGTATTAAACTCCACATTACCTTTTGAGATAAACAGAATCAATAAATTTGATATTGAAATAACAGAATCAATAACACAATGAAATAACTTAATACATAAATTTGATATTGAAATAACACAATGAAACATAATAATTATCTAAATTTGAAACCACACACATTTTTTTTCAAATTCAGAGAATATAACACAATGAACAAAGAAACTCCAAACAGAGCACAATGCATATAATTCTAAACACAAAAATTCTAGGCAAGGAAGAAAGAGAACGGTAGATCTGGGGTTAAAAGAGAGGGTAACAGCGTGGAGAACAATAGATTTGGGGTTGAAAAGGATAATTATATAACATGGTTCTTCAATTCAATATAATTAGGGTTTATTATTTTGGAGGCCCGTACAATAACTAATCCTCCGAAATTCTGATTGGGCCTTGAAATGCTTATAGAGTTGAAACATGTTTTATCGAAATGTAGATTGAGTTCACTTATGAATAAAATAATGAATTGTGAGTAAAGTGTAATAATAACTTGAGTTACAATGAAAAAAAAATTGTATTCATAAATGTATTTTATCTAATTTTTTCGAAAAATTTGGTTTATTTCCTCCCACATACTTTTTATAAGATAAATAATAAACTCGAAGTAAGTTCAGAACCCCAACTAATTTTTCTAATCATGAAAATATTTTCATTCCTAAAAGTATCTAAAATAAATTGTCTACAAAAGATCACTTTTACAAACAAATTTACCTATGTAAGAACTAAATTTCCAACATTAAATCCTCACAATTTATTTATATAATAATTCCAACATTTTTTATTCTTTTTCGTTCATAGGACATAGATATATGGATACTGGATAACCCTTTGTCTTCCATTAGAATGATTGAAAAAATCCAACATTATCACCATGGATGCAGATATCGCCCTAGGTGGCCGTTTAATGGCTTACAGCTTGCCGCTTATGCCTCTTGATTTCTTCATAATCGGCTTAGAAAATCATTTTTGAGCCTGCGCGCCGCCTAGGCGGCTTAGTTGGTCTAGGCGTCAGCGGTTTTTAGGCGTTTCCCTTTTTACTTAAAAAAAAAAATTAAAAGATTTATAGGATTCTAAAAATGTAAAATCAGTAAAGAAAAAACAAATCACTGTCACACGAAAGAGGAGAGAAAAGTTTGAAATCCTAGCCCAAAACCACTGCCGGTCCAATCCTTCTGCCGCCGCTCTCTTGCCGCCCACCGCCCAAGCGGCCTAGCCACGCCGCTCCCCCTGCTCACGCCTCACGCCCGACTCCTGTAGGGCGATGCAGCGCCCAAGCCTGACGCGCAGGCCGCCCGAATGCCTGTCGCCCATTGTTGAGATTTGAGAAATAAGGATAAACAAATAAAGATGTAGAGATTTGGCCAAGTTTAGCGATTTGCTTGAAATATCTTGTCTTTGATCGACCTGAGATTTGGTTGAAATATCTTTTCTTTGTTTGAAATAAGGATACATTTTAAATTTTTAATGCATTTGGATTTCGCTTGATAATCTGGGATTTCGTTGAATATTTACGCTCTTTCACTATAATTTTATTAAATATTATTTATTATTTATTAAAAAAAAAAAAACCTTTGTCTAGGCGGTTTGAATCCATCCGCCTAACGATTTTCGACTTTCAGACCTTTCGATTTTCATAACCCAAAAATATCCCTAATAGTTAGGGGTGAAAACGGATCGAATACGGACATGTAGTGCTTATATCGTATCCTAAACCATATATTTTTCTCGAATTCGGAGTCGAATATGAAAAAGCCGGATTCGGAGTCGAATACAGAAAAGCCAGATTCGGATACGAATTCGGAATATTCGGTAAACGGATACGAGACGGATATCGGACAAACCGGTCAAGTCAAATAACTATAATCGGATAATATATTTCAAACGAAAAATCATCAAAATGTGATTGGGCGACGGTGGATCTCCTTCCATTTGCGGCGGCCAGCGGCGGTGAAGAGACGTCCGCGAAGAAGTAGAGAGGAGAAGGAGGGACGAACGGCGAAGAAGAAGAGATGAGAAGAAGTGCGGCTGAATTATTTATTTTTCGACTATTTTCTTAATAAAATTACATAAGTATTTAGTATTAATATTATATTATTATATATATATATATATTAATATAAAATATAATTAAAATAATCAGGTGTGCTAAGCCACCTGGCCACTGGGCTCCCCATTTGAGTGGGAGACCCAGGTTCGATTCCCTTTGGGAACAAATTTGGAGTTATGGGAGTTATAAAGTGAATTGGTAATTTCGTGGTGTATTTGAGTGCTTGGTGAACTAATAATTACTAGCAACTAACTTTGTCCGATAAAAAAAAAATTAAAAAATCCGAGTATCCGGATTTATTATTCGGATAATATCCGATAAAATATGGTAAAACTCGAATACGGACGAATATTATGTATTCCGAATTCGATTCCGAATTCAAAGTCAACTATCCGTATCCGAATACGCTCGGATACTAGTTTTTTATACTGAATTTGATATCGACCGGATACGGCTCCGGATTGGTCGGAAAATATCCGATCCGTTTTCACCCCTACTAATAATATGCAAGTGCGGGGCCTTCTATTATAACAATTTCAACGAGCAAGTGAAATAACTAATTAAATAGATAACATAATCATATATGTCAAGTACAGGAACTTGATCATTTTATTTTCACAGCCCAAAAGAAACTTCACATTTTTCTGCAACAGAAATTGAACACAGCCAAAGCTA
Organism: Stenogyne calaminthoides; assembly: GCA_037126765.1. NCBI lineage: Eukaryota > Viridiplantae > Streptophyta > Magnoliopsida > Lamiales > Lamiaceae > Stenogyne > Stenogyne calaminthoides. The sequence continues at coordinate 39,184,994 of JBBCBC010000003.1, read as the reverse complement.
CAATCATGTAGCAGCAAGTCTTTAATCACAAGACTTCAATTACTTTTTTTTTTCTACCTCCCTTCTTCCCATGGCTCCCTTCATAATTTTTCTTCGATAGTTCTGATCTTCCTTCATTTCTTTTTTCATTGAAATTTTCTTATCTTTCTTCTTTTCGTTTTTCTTCGAAAAGTTCTTGTCTTCCTTCTTTTCAAGACATCATTCACCTTCTTATTATCCTCCTACTTCTTATGAATGCATTCACATTTTGGCTCGGCTCTTTTTTTCGGCAAATCTGTAGGAGCAAAACCTTCAGGTTTAAGAAAACACTCTCGAAGTTCATGACTTTCCTATCATAAAGCCCTGCTGCATAGACAACTGGCAAAAAAAACGTCTCCTTTTCTGCATTATCCGTATCTTCCTTGGCAGTAAATGTTAAAAAAGGATCCTATTGCTGGAACCAACAAGCTTCAAGGTTTCCACATAGTTATAATCTTTTTTGGTCTGCTCTTGAATAATCATCAAAACTAATTTGTAAATTTAACTAATTGTTTCATGTATGTTCATAGAGTACACTAATGTAATTAATTAACAATGACGATAGGAAATTTTGGAAGCATGTCATACCTTGGAATTAATATGATCAATTATGATCACTTTTACATAATTTATATGCTTCTGGAATTGTTCGTCGGTGTAGTTCTCAGCGCTGAAAATCATGAAAGGACCGCCGAGAAAATAGGGGGGGCCCAACATCCAGATCGTAACCCTAATCACAAACCAAATTTACCACATCTTTCAAATTATAAATTACGAATTCAGACTATAGAATTGTTCTAGTTTGCAACTAATGCTTTATAGTGAACCAACCAATACCTTTTAATCAATGCACCACTATATGCAAACCAGTATTTTAAACAAGACTTGATCATAATTGTAATTATAATTATAATTCAGGCACAAAGAATAATAAATCCCCTAACCAACCTCTCTCAATTGTTAATTAAAACACAAATAATAATAAGTCGTTAACAAAACAGAATAAGAACAATCTAAGGAAAAAAAATCCACCCAATTTAAACCATAAACTACGAATTATCAATCAATCAATCAACCGGCGAAGGAATTAAAATACCAATTACTTCAATTAAACAAAAATCCACCAAATGAATTATCAATATTGAACTAGCAGCAAACTTAATACTAATTATAAACCCAACCCAAAATCAGCTACTGCATATGTTTTGCAAACAATTAATTTCAACCACACGAATTATCAATCAATCAACGAATTAATTAAAAAATTGAAACCATGGATCGAAGGAAAATAGATAGATACCCTAGAGGTTCGCACTTGATGAAGGAATCTCTTGAACGTTGGTGGGTTTGTGGCGGTATTTTACGTCTTCATCGTCGATAGTGTAATACACGTATTTATCGCTTGTAAGATCGTCTTCCCAATCAGACTTCTCCAAGTAATGATTAATCATACCATTGTATTGCGGACACTCTTTTAGTGGAGGCCACTCCTTTCCCATTGCTGCAAAACCGAGAAAAGAAATATGTATGTCAATTAATATTTAATTGGTAGTTCTTCTTTGCAATTCTTTGAACTACATATTCGTTATTTTCTATTGTAAGATTTTGACTGTAATTGTTTGATTATTTGTACAGATTTAATAAATTAATGAATTTTTATCAATTAAGGTACCGAAAGATGGTAAATCTATCAATTTAAGGCGAAATTTTTTTTCTATCGGTTCAAAGCTTGGAAGATAGAAAACTATCAATCGAGGGCCTAAAAGATAGAAATTATCAATTCGAGGCTTACACATTTTAAGGACATGTTTAATTACGCAACTTTTGTACATGTTGTAACCCTAAACAACAACTTATAATTCATGTGAAGAAACGCAGTCAAACAAAATCCACTAAATTTAATTACAACAATTTCAATCAAGAAGAATAACGAATGAACCAACAAGTGCTATAACTAATTAAAATACGTAACATAATCATAGATATGTGATATGTCAAGTACAAGAACTTGATCATTTTGTTTTCACAGGCCCAAAACAAATTACATAAATTCACATTTTTCTGCAACATTGTCCACAAAACTACAGAAATTGAACACAACAAGTTTTTAAACACAAGACTTGAACAACAACAAGTCTTTAATCACAAGACTTCAATTACTTTTTTTTCTTCTTTTTTACCTCCCTTCTTTCCACCTTCATCATTTTTCTTCGAAATTTTCTTATATTCCTTTTTTTCATTTTTCTTCGAAATTTTCTTGTCTTGCTCCTTTTCAAGACAACATTCACCTTTATGTTTCTGGATGTTCTTCCCCTTCTTAATATCCTCCTGCTTCTTATGACTGCATTCACATTTTTGTTTCGGCTCTTTTTTCGGCAAATCCGTAGGAGTAGGACATTCAGGCTTAAGAAAACACTCGAGAAGTTAAATTTCCTTATCATAAAGGCCCGGTACATACACATCTATCAAAAATGTCACCTCTTCTGCATTATCTGTATCTTCCTTAGTCTGCTCTTGAATGATCATCAAAACAAATTTGTAAATTTAATTAATCGTTATGTTCATGTAGTAACTAACGTAATAAATTAACAATGATGATAGAAAATTTTGGAAGCAGGTCATAACTCGGAATTAATGTGATCAATTATGATTCTCTTTTACATAATTTATATGCTCCTGGAACCATTCGTTGGTGTAGTCCTCAGTGCTGAAAATCATAAATGGACTGCCGAGAAAATAGGGGGCCCAAACATCCAGATCGTAACCCTAACCACAAACCGAACACATCTTTCAAATTATAAAATACGAATTCAGACTATAGAATTGTTCTAGTTTGCAACTAATGCTTTATAGTGAACCAACCAATACCTTTTAATCAATGCACCACTATATGCAAACCAGTAGTTTAAACAAGACTTGATCATAATTGTAATTATAATTCAAGCACAAAGAATAATAAATCCCCTAACCAACCTCTCTCAATTGTTAAATAAAACACAAATAATAATAAGTTGTTAACAAAACAGAATAAGGAAAAAAATCCACCCAATTTAAACCATAAACCATGAATTATCAATCAATCAACCAGTGAAGGAGTTGAAATACCAATTACTTCAATTAAACAAAAATCCACCCAATGAATTATCAATATTGAATCAGCACCAAACATAATACTAATTATAAACCCAACCCAAAATCAACTACTGTACATGTTTCGCGAACAACAATTAATTTCAACTACACGAATTGTTAATCAATCCATCAATCAATCAACGAATTAATTTAAAAAATTGAAACCATGGATGAAAGGAAATAGATAGATACCCTAGAGGTTCGCACTTGATGAAGGAATCTCTTGACGTTGGTGGGTTTGTAGCGGTATTTTACGTCTTCTTCGTCTTCATCGTTGATAGTGTAATACATGTTTTCATCACTTGTAAGATCATCTTTCCAATCAAACTTCTCAAAGTAATGATTTATCATACCATATTTGTATTGCGAGCACTGTTTCACAGGAGGCCACTCCTTTTTCCATTGCTGCAATACAAATATGGTATGATAAATAATTACTTGGAGAAGTTTGATTGGGAAGACGATCTTACAAGCGATGAATACGTGTATTACACTATCAACGATGGAGACGAAGAAGACATAAAATACCGCTACAAATCCACCAACGTCAAGAGATTCTTTCATCAAGTGCGAACCTCTAGGGTATCTATCTATTTCCTTCAATCAATGGTTTCAATTTTTTAAATTAACTCGTTGATTGATTGATTGATTGATAATTCGTGTGGTTGAAATTAATTGTTGTTCGCGAAACATGTACAATAGCTGATTTTGGGTTGAGTTTATAATTAGTATTATGTTTGCTTTGGTTCTATATTGATAATTCATTGGGTGTATTTTTGTTTAATTTAAGTAATTGATATTTCAACTCCTTCACTGGTTGATTGATTGATAATTCATGGTTTATGGTTTAAATTAGGTGGATTTTTTTCCTTATTCTGTTTTGTTAACAACTTATTATTATTTGTGTTTTAATTAACAGTTGAGAGAGGTTGGTTAGGGGATTTATTATTCTTTGTGCCTGGATTATAATTACAATTATGATCAAGTCTTCATTAAAACAGTTTTGTACACTGGTTTGCATATAGTGGTGCATTGATTAAAAGGTATTGGTTGGTTCACTATAAAGTATTAGTTGCAAACTAGACAAATTCTATAGTCTGAGTAATTTATAATTTGAAAGATGTGGTAAATTTGGTTTGTGGTTAGGGTTATGATCTGGATGTTGGGGCCCTCTATTTTCTCGGCTGTCCTTTCATGATTTTCAACGCTGAGTACTACACCAGCGAATGGTTCCAGGAGCATATAAATTATGTAAAAGGGATCAAAATTGATCACAGTAATTCCGAGGTATGACCTGCTTCCAAATTTTTCTATCATCATTGTTAATTTATTACGTTAGTTTACTATATGAACATAACAATTAATTAAATTTGCAAATTTGTTTTGATGATCATTCAAGAGCAGACCAAGAAAGTTTATACTTTTGTGGACACCTTGAAGGGTGTTTATTCCAGCAATAGGATCCTTTTTTTGACCTTTACTGCCAAGGAAGATACAAATAATGCATACGAGGAGACGTTTTTGACAACTGTGTATGCACCGGACCTTTATGATAAGGAAAGTTACGAACTTCTCGAGTGTTTTCTTAAGCCTGAAGGTCCTGCTCCTACTGGTTTGCCGAAAGAAGAGCCGAAACAAAAATGTGAATGCAGTCATAAAAAGCAGGAGAATATTAAGAAGGGGAAAAACATCCAGAAACATAAAGGTGAATGTTATCTTGAAAAGGAGCAAGACAAGAAAATTTCGTAGAAATTGAAAAGAAGTAAGATAAGAAAATTTTGAAGAAAAATGAAAAGAAGGAAGATAAGAAGAATTGAAGAAAAATGAAGAGAAGGAAGATTTTGAAGAAAAAAAAAAAAAAAAAAAAAAGCAATTGAAGTCTTGTGATTAAAGACTTGCTGCTGTTCAAGTCTTGTGATTAAAAACTTGTGTTTAATTTCTGTAGTTTGCTGGACAATGTTGCAGAAAAATGTGAATTTATGTAGTTAGTTATGGGCTTATGAAAATAAAATGATGAAGTTCCTATACTTGACATATCACACATCTATGATTATGTTATTTATTTTAATTAGTTATATCACTTGCTGGTTCATTTGTTATTCTTGATTTAAATTATTGTAATTAAATTGGGTGGATTTTGTTTACCTGCGTTTGTTCACATGAATTATAAGTTGCTGTTTAGGGTTACAACGTGTACATATGTTTCGAATTGATAGTTTCTATCTTTTAGGCCCTGGATTGATAGTTTTCTATCTTGCAAACCTTGAACCGATAGGAAAAAAAATTCAGACCTTAAATTGATAGATTTATTAAATAGGGGGCCCCAACATCCAGATCGTAACTCTAACCACAAACCAAATTTACCACATCTTTCAAATTATAAATTACGAATTCAGACTATAGAATTGTTCTAGTTTGCAACTAATGCTTTATAGTGAACCAACCAATACCTTTTAATCAATGCACCACTATATGCAAACCAATAGTTTAAACAAGACTTGATCATAATTGTAATTATAATGCAGACACAAAGAATAATAAATCCCCTAACCAACCTCTCTCAATTGTTAATTAAAACAAAAAAAATAATAAGTTGTTAACAAAAAAGAATAAGAACCATAAACCACGAATTATCAGTCAAGCAGTGAAGGAATTGAAATATCAATTACTTCAATTAAACAAAAATTCACCCAATGAATTATCAATATTGTACCAGCAGCAAACTTAATACTAATTATAAACCCAACCCAAAATCAGCTACTATACATGTTTCGCGAACAACAATTAATTTCAACCACACGAATTATCAATCAATCGATCAATCAATCAACGAATTAATTGAAAAATTGAAACCATGGATCGAAGGAAAATAGATAGATACCCTAGAGGTTTGCACTTGATGAAGGATTCTCTTGATGTTGGTGGGTTTGTAGCAGTATTTTACGTCTTCTTCGTCTTTATCGTTGATAGTGTAATATACGTATTCATCACTTGTAAGATCGTCTTCCCAACCATATTTGTATTGCGGGCACTCATTTAGTGGAGGCCACTCCTTTTCCATGGCTGCATGCGGCCGAAAATTCTAGGAAGAATTTGTTGGGCACTACCATGTGGAGATTTATTAATATTTCGGTGATAACAAATACAACGAATCGGGTATTTATAGGTGAAACTGGGCGAAAATCCTAAAGGCCACCTGATTTATAGGTGAAATTGGGCCAAACCCTAGTAACCGACGAGACTTTTAAAATAGGCCGTAAGTTGGGATGCCAAGTTAGTCGATCGATCCATAACCCAAATGTAATTATGTGAAAGGTAATGTGTGTGTTTCGTGGGCCAATTATTTTAAGGCCCGCCTAGATCGTAATATAATAATTAAATTCGAAATATTATAGATTTATAAAATTTTTGGGAAAAATAGAAAAAGATCTTTGGAATAAATAATACTCCCTCCTTCTCAAATTCATTTAGAAAATTTCCGTTTCGGTCCGTCCCAAATTTATTTGTACATTTTAACTCAAAATTTATCTTTTTTGATATGATCTTAAAGACGTATTAAATAAAAATGTATTGGAAATTATTGATGGCACACATCAATTATACATAATAAAATGTAGGCAAAATGCATCTTTTGGTCCCTAAATTATTACTTTTTGTTTCGAAATGTTCTTAAATTATTTTTTTTGTTTTAAGAAGTCCCTGAACTATTAATTTTTGTTTCACGTAGTCCCTCTTGACTATTGTTTTTAATCATCTAACAGAACTGTTAAGTAAATACACACATCATCATTATCAAAATTGTCAATATTGACCATTATTTTACTTAATGGTTCCGTTAGATTATTTAGAAAAAATCGTCAAAAAGGATTGCTTGAAACAAAAATCAATAGTTTTTTGGGACTTCATTAAATAAAAAAAATAGTTTAAGGACCTTTCGAAACAAAAATTAATAGTTCAAGGACTTCTTAAAACACAAAAATAGTTTAGGACCTTTCAAATAAAAAAGTAATAATTTAGGAACCTAAAGATGCATTTTGCCTAAAATGTACAAAATAAATAAAATAAACATTAGTTGTGTGAGACCGCCGGTCGTAATGAAGTTTTTGTTATAAAACAAATAAAATTAATCAACACGAAGAGCTTTAAATTGTCACACATCACTTAATTAAAATTAAAAGAAACAAGCAATCAACAATTTGAATATTTACATCCGAATGTGAATTAGATAAAGATGGATAAAGTGTTGGCCTAGTGCAAAAAAACAAGTAAAATAACACACATATGTGTAATTGTGTATTTTCCCATCAAAATTGATAAAATCCCATCAACATTGGGCTGTAACCATGGTTTAAGTGAAGGATCTTGCAAAATATCCATTACAAATCGATCGTCGTCATCTTCCACATTATTCTTAATCGCATTTCCCGCCATTATTTTCGAGCATTTCCAACCTCTTTTTTAGCTCTTCGCTGTGCAATTTTAGTGCCCGATTCTCCGAATCAAAAGCCACAAACCGTTGCCCGATTTGCTCCATTTTTCTCACTATTTCCTTGTTTTCCGTCGCGAAAAATGTGATTTGATCATTCAAATCCTTAACATGTTGCTCTCTTTTCATCCTCGAACGCCTCGCTGATTCACTGTTCGCAATCATCCTCTTTCTCTTCTTTTCATCCGTGATCACTGCGTACCTAATTTCATCATCTTCTGAACAACTTGAGATGTTGATCTTTCTTGATGACATTTTTTGTGGAGATAAAAAATTTAAAAAAAATTGAAGACTAATGATGCACTATTATTGTAAATGAGGGCCAAGTTCATGAAAAAACATAAAACCAATATGAAAAAACAACTGAGAATGATTGAACAAGTCTAACCTATGTAAAAATGCGGTGACAACTCCACTCATTTCAAGAATTAAGAAAAAATAATTTTGCTTTGAAAAGCATATGCATAATTATGATTAATCAAAACACAAATAGTGAAAATGGATGAAATTTGATGTGGGATCAAATTGTTGAAATCTAAATTAGGGAGTAGAGAAGGTCTTGTGTGAAATATTGCACAGTAGTGTTATGTGTAATCAAGGGTGCATAACTCGGAAAACGCTAGTAGGGCGGTTCTTGCCCTCCTAGCGCCTAGGCCGCCTAGAATTTCCGCCTAGTTTTTTTTTTTTTTTTAAAAAAATTCACAAGGGTGCAAAAAAGGGTCAATAAAAGTATGTGCATACTGTATTTCAATTTTCAATATTAAAGTCATAGTCATAATAATTCATAAATAATTGTCTAAATAATTATTTCATCAATGACAATAACCAAATTCAACAAAATAAGAACTCAAAAAAGTCTAAACAATTGTTTCATCAATGACAATAACCAAATTCAACAAAATAAGAGCTCAAAAAAGTCTAAACAATTGTTTCATCAATGACAATAACCAAATTAAACAAAATAAGAATTAAAAAAAATAAAAAATTAATTAAAATAAATTTAAAAAAAAACCGCCTACCCTTTATTCCCAATTTGGTCGCTTTAGGGAAGCGCTAGCGCAACCAAATCGATTTTTCCCAATTCATAAATTAAATAAATCATGGGCGGATGGCCCCTAGCGCCTAGGTGGCCACCTAGCCCGTTTTTACTTCACTGTGTGTAATACATCATAATTAAGGTAAATTGACTTAAACCGCAGTCATCCTCACGCCAGATGGTCCGGGCTCGGGCGTGGGCGTGAGCAGGGTGGTCAGTGTTGGGATTATACTGGAAAGTATGTTTTTACTTTGTATAATCAATTTGTTTATCACTGATGCTGTAAATATTATCGAATGTTGCATATATTTACTGCATAACTGTTCAATAAATAGTACATGTTACATTGTAGTTAATTTAGTGATACCAGATCACAGAAGATTAAATTAACAGTCCCTTGTGACCAAAAGTACACCATTCACGACCTAGATGGAAATGAACAATCCATCTTGAAAGGTTGAAGTGTAACGCTCAGATTGACTTGTCTTGACCAAGAGATTACACTAGTGTAATGTCTAGTGTAATCAAGAGGACCTGAGGAGGACAAATTCTTCAGAACTGAACTAGGAAGAATTAGACCTCAATTGGTTCGTTATTTCTTAATCTTCGTCCCTTAAATAGGACCACGTGTGGTTAGTAATTATTGCTTTGACTTATTACGGGTAGAGAATCAACGAGATTCAATACTTTATATCTTGGGCAATATTATTGGTCACATGTGTTGCTAAGATTTAATACGGAGAATCGTGTGCAAGTACGCTTGTTCGACGATTTGCCCCTTAGGAGGTTTATAAGTTTTATCATACCAAATCTTGCAAGTGGAACTAGTTTCCGGTATGAATAATAATGTTGAACCGTTCCTTTACCAAGGATAAAAGATATTAATTAATGGAAAGCTACTTCAGTGGCTTGAATTAATTAATGGGCTAGATAATCTTAAACACGAGAAATAATAACCGGGAGCCATATTGACTATAATATGGATTAAGATGGATAGTGTAATATTAATTATGTAGTGGGATTAATTAATATTTATGGGCTTGAATAATATTGTGGCTCAATATTGATAATTCAAGATCCATTGGAAGGTCCAATCTTAATTCTCCTAAAGGCCCCCAAGCAAATTTCAACATAAAGTCCAATAACTGAAAAAAGTGTTTAAAAATAAAATAAATTTTGTTGCTTATTTTTCCTCATTTTTCGAAAATTATGAATAAAAGGGGAGAAAGATTTTCTTTGAATTTTGTTATGGAATGAAGATATGTATTCTTGGAATACAAGATTATCTCATTAAATTCAAGAAATCTCCCACTTGGTTATTCATATGGATATTTTTGAAATTTTTGAAATAAAAGGGAAAGAAAGATTTTCTTGATTTTCTTGAAAATATATTATGGAAGATATGTATCTATTGAAATACAAGTATATCTCATAAATTCAAGAAGATCCAAATCTTGGTTTCGTGTTCCTATTATTTTCGAAAATTTCCATAACAAGAGGAGTTGGGATTTTTATGAAATATTTTAATTATGGAGAAAATAATATATGAGATATATTCAAGATTTCTTGGAGATCAAGAAAAAGATTTTCTTCCCCCTATTCCATGCCAAAAAATCGTCCAACACCCCTCTATAAATAGGGGATGAATGTTTCATTCCCAAGTACAATTCCATGTGCTAGAAAAATTAGTAAATCCACAAAGGTGGTGCAACAAATTTTTATTTTCCCTTTTGCTAATTGTTCGCGAGCTTCCTTCCACCGGATTGACGAGCAAGGACTAGGGAATACTTGAGAAGGCTTTTTGGTGTGTTCTTATCGACGAGACCATTGCCACTCAAGAGGTTAGTTCACGTAAACCCAGAGATTCCGCGTCGCCGTAGGATTTATGTGAACTGCTTATATGCATGATTTGTTGTTGAATTATTATTTGAATTAATATAGGATTAATTCATGTTAGTAATAATTGTTAGAAATAAATTTGTATTTAAATATTCATCCCGAATAGATCCGCATAATTAATTCATTAATAATTGGTATCAGAGCCTCGGTTTCGGGCTCTGATCTTTAAATTGTAATTTAATTCGTTTTTATTAAATTTGAAATTGGATAGTAGAATTGCTAGATCTTTTTTGCAGGTATTCAATTGTCATGGAATTTAATGTGTTTATTTATGCATGCATATAAATTGTTTTTTTTTAATTCGATTCGATTCAATTCGATTTTTTTCCTCGCGGAGAAAATCCACTAGTAGATTAGAATTTGTTTGATTTGATCAATGTAATAGACTAGTCTAGATCTAGGTTTATTTATTTTTGTAAATAAATTATAATCGGATTGGAAACGGAGGATGAGACGAAGAATTAAAAGACGGATTCGAACCCAGCGTAGGCGTGCGTTGTGCTATGCTGAAAATGTTGTGGAGGCAAGCACTAACGCTGGACGCCGGGCAAAGGCATTGCGGGCGAGGCCGAGAGGCCGAAGGCACGGATCCGCCTTGTATGACATCAAGCAAGACCGGTGGGCATGGGCGACACGGGCGACATTGCCGAGGGGGGCGAGGCGGATCTAAGATGGGCGGCCACATCGGGCCTGGCATGCGCGACGCCGCCGAGATCCGCCGAGAATCGCGAAATGACGGCACCGTCGGGCGACATCGCCGGGCGCCGGGCGCACACAAGACAGACGCCGACTCGACATGGCCGGGAGGCTAGGGCACTCCGACCGACCATGAAATGGGTCGATGACATGGCTTGACAAGGCGTTTTTTAAGACAACCAAATGGGAGTTTTTCGAGATAAACGATGAAGGTTATGAAGATAATTTCTCAAGATCAAGAGACATGACAAAAATTAACCATGACAATTGGATATATGTGCCCAATATGTTTAATTTTTTTTGTTTTTATGTTATGCATTATTTTATGCTTATTTAAATTGTGTTTAAATTTCATGGATGCATGAGAAAATGTTTTGAAAAATCTCACTTTCGAAAAATTACTAAGTATGCTTAAACAATTAATCGACAATTTTATGAATAATAAAATTGAATTAATTTTGACCTCCATGATTTATTTATTTGTGAATTCTTTTGGAGAAATTCTCCAGGGGGACGGTCAAAAGATAGCTTTCGCGATGAATAAATTCCAAATGGATGATTGTGGATTATAACTAGTGGCGACGATGACCTCCCCAGGAGGCTCGCTCAAAGCTTAAATAATAATTTTGTATTTAATCATGGTTATTACTTAGGTATAAAATTGATATGCATATACTTCCTCAAGTCCCTGTCTAATTTTATATTGGTCAAGTGGAAGCCAACTATTAATCTAGTTATTAAAGGTTTGTAAATCGTTTTGTTTGTAACTTTGCTTGAATGTGTTTAAATAATGACCCACCCCACGTGGGCTTATTTAAACATTTTTTGAGATGTTGGCTGATGCATGTTCATATTTTTTTTGAGATTTTAATATGAAACATGTGATCGAACCTTGTGATATATTTGTGCTTATGCATATTATTATTTATTTGATTCAAAGATGTCGTAACCTTTTAATCCATCGCTATTATACTTAAAGTGAATAGAATAAGTATGGAAACTATATTGATTGGAAACGAAAAATTATAATTGTCCTAATCGCACAAAAGCACAAGTGGATTCTTGACACACCAAAATCGGGATGAGCCAACCGACGAAGTCAAAATTGGGACTCGTCGTCGATCACCTCGCGAGAGATGCGTCATTTGAAAATGGTGGAGGGCAAACTCGTAGGGATTATGTCCTCAAAATTGATGGCCCATCCGAACAAACTTGAGGTTCGAAAGCGCGTGATTATAACTGGAGACTCGGATGAATTTGGTACTTCACTCTCCGCCCAAAAGTTTTTGAGCATTTTGGCCTCGCTAGTGATTTGTTGCAAGCTTTGGTCTCGACGAGAGATGTTGATGGGGGCACCAAACTCAAGCTTTGATTTGGCAAGTGGTAAAATCTTCATTTTCTAGGCCAAGGGATGGCAAGAAGAAGAAGAGAACCAAAAGCCATAAGCAATAAAACTCAATCTGTTGCCAAGGGCAATGGTAAGATGAGGAATGCTTGGTGTCAAGGAAAATCCAAAGAGGAAGTGCTTCAACAAATGTAAGGACAATGGAGGTTTGTCTGTTTCCAACCCCAAAAGGGGGGAAAAGAAAGGTAATTCTCACACACTAGTTGTTGAAACTTGTTTAGCGGCATATACTTCTCACTCATTGGGTAGTTGATACTGGATCCACTGATCATGTTTGTTTCACTGGGTTCAAAATCGACCCGCAACTTAGTGGGAGTGAGATCCTCATCACATCGGGCGATGCTACGAGTGGCGGTGAAGCGATGGGAGAAGTGCACATGTCTTTTAAAAAATGTAGTTTTAATTTTAAGAGACGTTTCTTTTATGTTCCCAGCTTTTTTAGAAAAAGAATTCACTTTTCGGTTTCTAAATTACGTTAATGGATACTTAGTTTCTTTTTAATAAGAATGACATCATCTCTTGAAATGATGAGTGTATTCGTTATGGAACATTGATATACAATCTCTTTGGTCCCGGTGGGAAAACCCATTTTGCTCGTGCGGAAGCAAAACATTTCATTGAGGTGCATATAAAACAGGGGTGAAGGAATGGTGATTCCAGATTTTTCACCTTTAAGCTCATGTGTTGTGTCTTGCTTATAATCGAAGTGCGTATGACAAGATAAGAATGTAAAGCAAGAAGAACACAACAACGATAGTGGTTCGGAGACTCAAGCTCCTACATCCACTCTCCCTCGTTTCTAGAGAAATTCCTTCAAACACTTCCTAAGGTTTTTTCGACTACCTCTCGTAGTTTACTAACCTTTCTACTTTGAGCTTTCGACTACCTCAGAGTTTACTAACTCAAAGCCTCGGACTTATCACCCTCTCGGGGCTCGCCTCTTAGATGTTTAACGAGTTCACACTCTAATCGGGACTTATCACCCTCACTGGGATTGCTTAACAACTACCTCACTTCACCACTAGTCATCTCTTTACGAGAATGAGTTTGGGTTTGGTGTTGTCTCCAACTATGGTGTGAGATTTTCCTTACAATGGTTTAACCTCAATGCTAAGGTTGGGAAAATCTCTCTAAGCTTATGATACATCGTGGGTTGCTTAGGTTGGGTTCTAGAACACTCTTTGAATATATATATGTATATCTACAGACTTGTGTTCTAGGGTGGGAATGCTTTGACTATAACGCTCTTGGCTCAGAAAGCATTTTGTGCATAATCTCCACACTTAATTTGATGGAAGATCTTGTATTTATAGTGTGGATTTGAATGTTACTTGTTGGAGAGAATCACATTCAAATCCATACTATTCTTTTGTAGGTTCCGCAGACTTTTCAGTCGGGTTGTCTTCCTCTCGTTGGTCCACGCCACCGGATTCCAATGGCTATATTCCTCGGCTTCCGATTACCTCGGAACATTGGATATATCGAAGCATTCAAGATATTACCGAAGTTCTGAATTACCGCGGTCTCGTGATTCTCTCGAGCTCTCGGTGTCTTGTAAACATATCCGAGTCTTCGTGTTCCTCCGAGTCTTGTGTTCTCGATTTTCATCGAAGTCTTGATTCTCGATTTCATCGAAGTCTTCAGAATCTAACCTGTTCTATATCTGCCGACTATACATGCAGTGAGATAACATCCTAACACTCTAAAACTGAACCTTGACTCATCTATCAAGATTATCCTGAACATGTCATACTCAGGGGTTTTGGGATCTAATCAAAATCCTTCTTTATTAAATTCATTTCCCAACAATTTCCCCCTTTTTGATGATGTCAAAACCATCTTGTTACAACATTCTTAACCTATACTCGGGTTTTAGTTTTTTTTTATTACAAGAATGGTAAATCTCTTAACAATCAATTCAGCAATGAATCACCCAACAATTTCATCACCAAATAACAATAATCGTGCATATCAAATATAAAGACATGTAAAAAAGATAATGAGGTATTATCTTTGAGCATAAAGATAAAGTTTCATTGATGTATGATAGTACATTACAATTTTACAATGAACTTATCAAAAGATAAAGACAAAATCATAAAGAATTACAAGTCTTGATCTTGGTCTTGATCTTCTTGATTTTCAAATTTCGGCTCCTCATTCCTCTTCTTCTACGGACCTTATTCGATCAGCGTCTTGACACTATGCCGACCGAGTTGCTTTCTTCGACTTCGGACATCCCGACCCTCGTGTCTTTCTTACTTACTGAGTCTCAGATCAGTTTTCCTTACTGAATCTCAGATCAGTTTTTCCTTCTCGAGTCTCGAGATTCATCGAGTCTCATTTTTTTACACAAAGCTATCTGATTTCTTCTTTGTCTGATCTGATACATCTTTAGATCAATATATCAGGATAGCATCTGGTAAGTACATCATTTTAGGTTAGCATATCAGGTTATCATATCTGATCTCAATCACGTCTGATCTCGGTCAGTCTCTTTTACTTATCTTCTGATTTGCTGGCTTTATCTTTTCTTCTCTTCTGATTTTTGCACAGCTCATTAGTTGATTCCGAACTCATCTAACTTATTTGATCTCGATCAGTCTCGTCTGCAGCCTCGTCTGATCTCGATCATCTACTTTTGATTCCGTGAGTTCCCCCTCAATTTGTTCTATCGTTCCCCCTCAACTTGTTATCTGTAAATTTTCTTGAATAACACAAGTTGATAATGTTTTGGCATAGAACTAAAATATCCCAACAATTTCTCAATTGATAATGTCGCCAAAACATCAGAATATATGCATTTTTAAAGAAACGGGGTTTTCTTTAAAAAGATCTGTTCAGGTGGTCACTCTGGAATTAGTGAACCTTTTGAACTCCCGCTCTGATACCACTTGTTGGTATCAGATCAGAGACAGGTTTAAAAAAATAGATTTGCTCAGGCGATCACTCTGAAAAAGTAATCTTTTGAGCACCTGCTCTGATACCACTTGTTGGTATCGGTGGGAAAACCCATTTTGCTCGTGCGGAAGCAAAACATTTCATTGCGGTGCATATAAAACAGGGGTGAAGGAATGGTGATTCCAGATTTTTCACCTTTAAGCTCATGTGTTGTGTCTTGCTTATAATCGAGTGCGTATGACAAGATAAGAATGTAAAGCAGTAAAGAACACAACAACGTATAGTGGTTCGGAGACTCAAGCTCCTACATCCACTCTCCCTGTTTCTAGGAAATTCCTTCAAACACTTCCTAAGGTTTTCTGACTACCTCTGTAGTTTACTAACCTTTCTACTTTGAGCTTTCGACTACTCGTAGTTTACTAACTCAAAGCCTCTGGACTTATCACCCTCTCGGGCTCGCCTCTTAGATGTTTAACGAGTTCACACTCCAATCGGGACTTATCACCCTCACTCGGGATTGCCTAACAACTACCTCACTTCACCACTAGTCATCTCTTACGAGAATGGGTTTGGGTTTGGTGTTGTCTCCAACTATGGTGAGATTTTCCCTTACAATGGTTTAACCTCAATGCTAAGGTTGGGAAAATCTCTCTAAGCTTATGATACATCATGGGTTGCTTAGGTTGGGTTCTAGAACACTCTTTGAATATATATATGTATATCTACAGACTTGTATTCTAGGGTGGGAATGCTTTGACTATAACGCTCTTGGCTATGTAGCATTTTGTGCATAATCTCCACACTTAATTTGATGGAAGATCTTGTATTTATAGTGTGGATTTGAATGTTACCGTTGGAGAGAATCACATTCAAATCCATACTATTCTTTTAGAGGTTCCGCAGACTTTTCCAGTCTGGTTGTCTTCCTCTCGTTGGTCCACGCCACCGGATTCCAACGGCCATATTATATTCGACTTGATTGCCTCGGAACATTAGGGATATCTCGAGCATTCAAGATATTACCGAGTTCTGAGAATTCTTCGTGTGTCTTGAGGATTCTCTCGAGCTCGGTGTCTTGAGACATACCGAGTCTTCAGTTCCTCCGAGTCTTCGTGTTCTCGATTTCATCCGAAGTCTTGATTCTCGGTTTCATCGAGTCTTGAGAATCTAACTTCGTTCTATATCCGCCGACTATACACGTAAAAAGCAGATAACATCCCTAACACTCTAAACCGAACCTTGACTCATCTATCAAGATTATCCCTAACATGTCATACTCGGGGGGTTTTGGGATCTAATCAAAATCCTTTTTTATTAAATTCATTTCCCAACACAATCTCTATACAATTAACTGTGCACACCACTCAAGAAATGCATCCTATAACACATCAATTGTTTAGATATAAAAAAAAAACGCGTTCATCGACGTGGTGAAACACTTCCATGGCATCTAAGATTGGGACATATTAATCCAAAAGAGGGTCCAAAGGTTGGTAGAAGACGTTTCACTTTGAGTCTCTCCAAGTTGAACCAATTCCAACCCGCGAATCATGTTTGGAGGGTAAAATGACCAAGAGGACATTCGAGCCAAGGGAATAGAGCCAAAGAAGTGTTAGAAATCGTTCACACATGACGTATGTGGTCCAATGTCAACCAAAGCAAGAGGAGGTTGGAGTATTTCATCACTTTTATTGATGACTACTCAAGAATACGACTATATTTTCCTTATGAAGCATAAATCTGAGACCTTTGACAAATTCAAAGAATTTAAGGCTCGGCGGAGAATCATAGGAAAAAACGATCAAGTCTCTACGATCCAATCATGGAGGCGGAGTACCTCAAATGATGAGTTTTTGAACTACTTGTCGATGAAGGGATTGTATATCAAATTAATCGCACGGGAACCCTCAACAAAATGGGGTTGCAGATTAATTCAAGAAAACGTAACTCTTTTTATAAATGGTTAGATCAATGATGAGTTATGCGGATCTTCCCAAGTCGTTTCCGGGGTCATGCCTTGAAAACAAATGGCTTACATTCGAACTTGGTGCCATCCAAATCGATTCCCAAAACTCCTAAAGAATTGTGGACCACATATCCAAGCCCCGCTTTGAGACACATGAGAATTTTTTGGGTGTCCGCCCTCGTGTTGGACAAGAAAGCCGAAAAATTGGATCCTCGATCGTAATTAAGGTTGTTTATAGGATACACCGGGGAACAAAAGGGTGTATGTTCTATGGTCCCGAAGATCAAAAAGGTGGTAATAAGCACCCACTTTAGATTTTTGGAAGAAGAAAGGCTATATGAACGAAAAGAAGACCTTAAGTGAGATTACCTTAAATGAGCTAACGGGCTAACCTCATCGCTAATTTGACAAGATGATATACCAAACAACACACTTTCACAACAGGAAAACGTGCGTAGTGGGAGGGTTGCAAGAGGCTTGAGAGATTCATGGGGATAGGAGAGTCCTCGGACTTGATTCCCGGGCCAAGACGAATCGGACCCATGGACATATGACGAGGCAATCCAAGACAAGGATGCGATTTCTTGGCAAAAGGCAATGAAAGTTCTAAATGGGTTCTATGGATCATAACAGAGTGTGGGAGCTAGTCGAACCACTTAATGGGGGTCAAACCCATTGGTCATGAAGTGGGTATACAAGAGAAAAGGGGACCGGACGGGAAGGTGGAAACCTTCAAGGCAAAGGCTTGTGGCTAAAGGTTATACTCGTAAGAAGGATCAACTATGAGGAAACCTTTTCACCAGAAGCGATGCTCAAGTCTATCCCGGATTCTCTTGTAGATTGTCAGCAAGATCTCGATTTTGAAATCGGCAAATGGATGTCAAGACAAATTTTCCTTAACGGAAGTCTTGATGAAGAAATCTATATGCAACAACCCCAAGGTTTCATTGAAAAGGGCCAAGATTACCTAGTTTGTAAGCTCATTTACGGACTCAAACAAGCATCCAGTGTTAGGGAATGAGTTGCACAGATCTATTCGGGGTGAATATTTAAATACAAATATAATTCTTTAATTATTACTAGCATGAATTAATCCTATATTAATTCAAATAATAATTACAACAACATATCGCAGCATATAATAAGTTCACGTAAAAACCTACGATGTGGAATCTACGGGTTTTTTTAACGCATTACCTCCGGGACGGCGTTGAATTGGTTGGACGGACTAACCAAAAGGACTTCCCAAGTATTCCCTTAGCCCTTGCTCAACTATCCGGTGGAAGGACACTTGTCGAACAATTAACAAAAGGAAGAAAATAAACTTTGTTGCACCACTTATGTGGATTTGCTAATTTTTCCAGCACATGGAATTGTCCTTGAGAATGAAACAATCATCCCCTATTTATAGGTGAGAGGTGGTCGATTTTTTCAGTAGAAAACCAATGTGGGAAAAGACTTTTCTTGATCACCAAGAAATCTTGAATATATCTCCTATATTCTTTTTCCCATAATTAAAATATTCCACAAAAATCCCACCTCCTCAATATTATGGAATTTTCGAAAATAATGATGTGCAAGATTCCAAGATTTGGATCTTCTTGAATTTATGAGATATTCTTGTATTTCAATACATATCTTCCATAATATCTTTTCAAGAAAATCTTTCTTGCCCATTATATTCAAAAATTTCGAAATATCCTCATGAATAACCAAGTGGGAGATTTCTTGAATTTAATGAGATAATCTTGTATTCCAAGAATACATATCTTCATTCCATAGCAAAATTCAAAGAAAATTTTTCTCTCTTTTATCCATAAATTTGAAAATATTAGGAAAAAATAAGCAACAATATTTATTTTATTTTAATCACATTTTTCAGCTTATTGGGCTATATGTTGGGCTACTTTCGGGCCTTTTTAGGAGAATTAAGATTAGATTCTTCTAATGGACCTTGAATATCTAATATTGAGCCACAATATAATTCAAGCCCATAAATATTAATTAATCCCACTACATAATTAATATTGCACTATCCATCTTAACCCATATTACAATACCAATATGGCAAGGTCATTATTTCCCGTGTTTAAGATTATCTAGCCCATTAATTAATTCAAGCATTTGAAATAGCTTTCCATTAATTAACATCTTTTATCCTTGGTCGAGGAACGGTTCAACATTATTATCCATACTAGGAAACTAATTCCACTTGCAAGATTTGGTATGATAAAGCTTATGAACCTCCCAAGGGCAAATCAAACAAGCGCGACTTGCACACGATTCTTCGTATTAAATCTTAGCAATCACATGTGACCAATAATATTGCCCAAGATAAAAAGTATTGAATCTCTTTGATTCGCTACCCATGATAAGTCAAAGCAATAGTTACCAATCCCATGTGATCCTATTTTAGGGGACGAAGGTTAAGAAATAATCGAACCACCGAGGTCTAATTCTCCCTTGTTAGGTTCAAGAATTTAACCTCCTCAGGGTCCTATTCAAAGGCATCGGTCATGCACTAGTGTAATCTCTTGGTCAAGACAAACCAATCTCGAGCCATACACCTCAACCTTTTGGTATGGGTTGTTCATTTCCATCTAGGTCGTGAACGGCGACTTTTTAGTTACAAGGGACCGTTAATTTAATCTTCCGTGATCCGTATCACTAAATTAACTACAATGTAAACACGCATTTAATTATTGAGCAGTTATGCAAAGAAATATATGTAACATTCAATCATATTTAAAGCATCGATGATAAACAATTTATTTCAAAGAATAAGTCCGAAAATCCATTTTCGATTATACAAAGTAAAAAGCATACTTTTCAAAGATAATCCCAACATCCGAACTTGGAACCAATGTTTTGATCATGTTATAAAGTCTTATGGGTTTGATCAAAACGAGTTGAAAAGTTGTGTGTACAAAAAGCGGTCGGAATCGCATTGGTATTCTTAGTACTATATCGAGACGACATTTTGCTCACCGGGAATGATGTAAAGGTGTTATCGGACGTAAGGGCATGGCTTAAAAAAACAGTTTTATATGAAGGACTTAGGGAAGGGGTCACATCCTTGGGATCAAGATCACTCGAGATCGCAAGAAAAGGATGATAGTTTATCACAAGCTTCATACATAGATTAATCGCCTTGAAACGATTCAAAGATGCAGATTCCAAGAAAGGCTTCACCTTTTCGGGCATGGAATCCATCTATCCAAGGAAATGTGCCCTAAGACACAAAAGGAGATAGATGACATGAAAGACATTCCTTATGCTTCTACCGGAAGCCTTTATGTATGCAATGTTGTGTGACGAGACCCGGATATCCGCTTTGCCGTTGGCATGGTGGCAAGATATCAAAGTAACCCGGGAAAGAACATTCGATCGGCGATTAAAAATCCCTGGTCCCGTGGGAAAAACTATTTTTTGGCGTCAAGGAAGCAAAGCGTTTTCATTTCGGTGCATATAAAAGCGGGGATGAGGGCGAGTGTTCCAATTTTTTAACTTTTGAGCTCGTGTGTGTGCTTTTGCTTATAAAACGAATGCGTATGACAAGTATAAACATAAAAGAAAGAAACAACACAAAGAATATATATAGTGGTTAGGACAACCATCCTACATCCACTCTCCCTCTAGGAAATTCCTTCAAACGGGACTTATCACCCTCCACGGGATTGCTAATAGATATTTACCGAGCTCACACTCGAATCGACTTATAACCTCTCGGGTTCGCCTGGGACTTATCACCCTCCACGGATCGCCACAGATGTTTAACGAGTTCACACTCCAACGGGACTTATCACCTCACTGGTTTGCCTAACAACTACCTCACTTCACCCTTTGGGTTTGGGGTTTTGGTGTTGTTCCAACTATGGTGAGATTTTCCTTACAATGGTTTAGCCTCAATGCTAAGGTTGGGAAAATCTCTCTAAGCTTATGATACATCGTGGGTTGCTTAGATTGGGTTCTAGAACACTCTTTGAATATATTTGTATATCTATAGACTTGTGTTCTAGGGTGGGAATGCTTTAGCTATAACACTCTTTGGCTCACAGTAGCATTGTTGCTATCTTTTTCGCACTTCCACGTTGATAAAGAAGGAAGAACTTGTATTTATAGTGTGGATTTGAAATGTTACAGTTGGAGAGAGTTACATTCAAATCCATACTCTTCTTTGTAAGTTCTGCGAGACTTTCCCTATTGGTTGTCTTCCTCTCGTTGGTCCACGTCCACCGGATTCCAGCGGCTATATTCCTCGGCCGATTGCCTCGGAACATCCGGGATATCTTTGAGCATTGATATATTCTTGAAGTCTCGATAATCTTGTCTTGTGATTTTTCTCAGCCTTCGATTTCCTGAGTCTTGAGTTCTCCGAGTCTTGAGTTCTCTCGAGTCTTGAGGTTCTCGATATCTCATCGAAGTCTTGATATCTCGATTTCTTCTTGAGTCTCCTAAAAAAAACTCTTTGTTCTATATCTGCCGAGCTATACGGTGCGGATAATATCTGAACACTCTAAAACTGAATCCTGATTCATCTATCAAGATTATCCTGAACATGTCATACTCAGGGGTTTTGGGATCTAATCAAAATCATATAATCTTTTATTAAATTCATCTCCCAACAAAAACATTATGAAGTATCTGAAAAGAACTCCAGATAGAATGTTGGTTTATCAGTCAGATAGTCTAATCCCCATAGGCTACACGGACTCGGATTTCCAATCAGACTTAGATTCCAGAAACTATCTTTTTTAAACACCTTTTTTCAGTTATTGGACTTTATGTTGGGCTACTTGAGGGGCCTTTAGGAGAATTAAGATTGGACCTTCCAATGGATCTTGAATTATCAATATTGAGCCACAATATTATTTAAGCCCATAAATATTAATTAATCTCACTACATAATTAATATTGCACTATCCATCTTAACCCATATTACAGTCAATATGGCTCCCGGTTATTATTTCTCGTATTTAAGATTATCTAGCCCATTAATTAATTCAAGCTACTGAAATAGCTTTCCATTAATTAATATCTTTTGTCCTTGGTTAAGAAACGATTCAAGATTATTATCCATACCGGAAACTAGTTCCACTTGCAAGATTTGGTATGATAAAACTTATGAACCTCCCAAGGGAACCGTCGAACAAAGCGTACTTACACACGATTCTCCGTATTAAATCTTAGCAATCGCATGTGACCAATAATATTTCCCAAGATATAAAGTATTGAATCTCGTTGATTCTCTACCCGTAATAAGTTAAAGCAATAATTACCAACCACAAGCGATCCTATTTAAGGGACGAAGATTAAGAAATAACGAACCACTGAGGTCTAATTCTTTCTCGTTCGATTCAAGAATTTGTCCTCCTCAGAGGGTCCTCTTCAAAGGCACTAAACATGCACTAGTGTAATCTCTTGGTCAAGACAAGTCAATCTGAGCCTTACACTTCAACCTTTCACAATGGATTGTTCATTTCCATCTAGGTCGTGAATGGTGTACTTTTGGTTACAATGGACTGTTAATTTAATCTTCTGTGATCTGGTATCACTAAATTAACTACAATGTAACACGTACTATTTATTGAACAAGTTATGCAGTAAATATATGTAACATTCGATGATATTTAAAGCATCAGTGATAAACAATTTATTTCATAGAATAAGTCCGAATTTAGGTTTTGATTATACAAAGTAAAAAACATACTTTCCAAAGATAATCCCAACAATCTCCCCACTTATACTCAAAGTCCGCTTTTAAGTATACTACAACATGTCTCGTGTAGTTCTAACACGTGACATCTAATGTCACCTACACGAACCCAATAATTTCTCCCACTTATACTCAAAGTAGATCGACAACCGGCCTTGACACCCATCCTTCCACATGTCTCTCGAATGTGATTCTCGAGGACCACTTTGTGAATGGATCTCGCTAGGTTGTCTTCCTCGACGCGATCTTTGCCACCTATATATCTCTCCTCTTAACGATTCGTATAAGATGGTATTTCCTTTCAATGTGTTTGTTGGCCTTGTGGGCTCTTGGTTCCCTTTGAATTTGCAATTGTTCTAAGCATTGTCACAAAGAAATGTTGATTGTCTTTGGGCAAATTCGAACTACATCCAAGTCCACTAGGAAGTTCTTGAGCCAAACCGCTTCTTTTCATTTGCCTCGCAAAGCAGCCTACATATTCGGCTTCCATGGTAGAATCTGCGATGCATTTCGCTTAACGCTTCTCCATATCGTGGCTCCTCCCCCCATGCAAAACACACTACCGGAGGTAGATTTTATGGAATCTAAGTTTGAATGGAAATCCGAGTCCGTAGCCGATGGGGATTAGACTATCTCGATCGATAAACCAACATTCTATCTCGAAGTTCTTTTTGGATACTTTTAATGTTTTTTTAATCGGGCCATTCAATGTTCTTTCCCGGGTTACTTTTGATATCTTGCCACCATGCCAACGCAAAAGCGTATATCCCGGTCTCGCGCAACAATATTGCATACATAAGGCTTCCGACGGTAAGCATAAAGGAATGTCTTTCATGTCATCTATCTCATTTGTGTCTTAGGGCACATTTTTTCGATAGATGGATTCCATGTCCGAAAGGTACGGCCTTTCTTGAATCCTCAGATGTTGAATCGCTTCAAGACATTGTCTATGTATGGTTTTGCGATAAGCCTATCATCATTTTCTTACGATCTCGAGGATCTTGATCCCAAGGACGTGCCGAAATTTCCCTAATTCCTTCATATCAAACTGCTTTTGAAAAGCCATGCCCTTACGCCTCGATAACACCTTTACATCGCTCCCCGATGATCGTAATGTCGCTTCACGATAGTACTAAGAATACCAATGCGCTCCGACACGCTTTTTGTACACACAACTTTTTCTAACTCGCTTTTGATCAAACTCATAAGACTTTATAACATGATCAAAACATTGGTTCCAAGCTCGATGCTTGTTTGAGTCCGTGAAATGGACTTCTTTGAGCTTACAAACTAGGTGTTCTTGGCCTTTTTCAATGAAGCCTTGGGGTTGTTGATATAGATTTCTTCATCAAGACTTCGTTATGAAAAGCCGCCTTGACATCCATTTTGCCAGATTTCAAAGTTGAGATGCAAGAAGAATCGACAAGAGAATTTTGATGGACTTGAGCATTGCTAGCTGGTGAAAAAAGTTTCCTCATAGTTTATCCCTTCTTTCGAGTATAACCTTTTCGCCATAAGTTCTTGCCTTGAAGGTTTCCACCTTCCCGTCCGATCCTCTTTTTCTCTTGTACACCCACTTGCAACCAATGGGTTTGACCCCATTAAGTGGTTCGACTAGCCCGCTGGGGAATAAGTTGCATGATCTATTCGGGATGAATATTTAAATACAAATTTAATTTTATAATTATTACTAGCATGAATTAATCATATATTAATTCAAATAATAATCCAACAACAAATCATGCATATAATTAATTCACGAAATCCCACGCGACGCTGAATTCTACAAGTTTACGCGGAACGCATTCTCTTGGGACTAAAGAATGGCTTTGTTTATTAGACACACTAAAAGAACTTCCCAAGTATTCCCTTAATCCTTGTTCGACTATCCGTGGTAGGACGCCATAACAATTAACAAAAGGAAAATAAATTATGTTGCACCACCTTTGTGGATTTACTAATTTTTCCAGCACATAGAATTGTACTTGGGAATGAAAGAATCATCCCCTATTTATAGAGTAGTGGTGGTTGATATTTTAGGGCAAAAACAATGTGGGAAAATCTTTTCTTGATCTCCAAGAAATCATGAATATATCTCCTATATTCTTTTTCCCATAATTATAATATTCCACAAAATCCCACCTACTCTTTGTTATGGAGTATATTTCAAAAAATAGGAGTAACAAGAATCCAAGATTTGGATCTTCTTGAATTTATGAGATATTTTTGTATTTCAAGAAATACATATCTTCCATAATATATTTTCAAGAAAATCAAGAAAATCTTTCTTGCCCTCTATATTTCAAAATTTTCGAAATAAGCTATATAAATAACCAAGTAGGAGATTTCTTGAATTTAATGAGATAATCTTGTATTCCATGAATACATATCTTCATTCCATAACAAAATTCAAAGAAAATCTTTTCCCCTTTTATCCATATTATTTTTAAAAAATACAAGAAAAATAGGCAACAAATTTATTTTATTTTTAAACACCTTTTTCAGCTATTGGACTATATGTTGGGCTACTTAGGGGGCCTTTAGGAGAATTAAGATTGGACTTTCCAATGCCAATGGATCTTGAATTATCAATATTGAGCCACAATATTATTCAAGCCCATAAATATTAATTAATCCCACTACATAATTAATATTGCACTATCCATCTTAACCCATATTATACCAATATGGCTCCCTTGTTATTATTTCCCCGCAGGTTTAAGATTATTCTAGCTCATTAATTAATTCAAGCCACCAAATAGCTTTCCATTAATTAATATCTTTTGTATTGGTTAAGAACGGTTCAACATTATTATCCATAAAGGAAACTAGTTCCACTTGCAAGATTTGGTATGATAAATCTAATGAACCTCCCAAGGGGGCAAATCGAACAAAGCGTGCATTTTACACACGATTCTCCGTGATTAAATCTTAGCAATCGATGTGACCAATAATATTGCCCAAGATAAAAAGTATTGAATCTCGTTGATTCTCTATCCATGATAAGTCAAAACAATAGTTACCAACCACACACGGATCCTATTTAAGGAATGAAGATTAAGAAATAATCTAATCATTGAGGTCTAATTCTTCCTTGTTCATTCTGGAAGAATTTGTCCTCATGTAGGTCCTATTCAAAAGCATCACCATGCACTAGTGTAATCTCTTGGTCAAGACAAGCCAATCTCGAGCCTTTACACTTCAACCTTTCACGATGGATTGTTCATTTCCATCTAGGTCCTGAATGGTGTACTTTTAGTTACAAGTGGATTGTTAATTTAATCTTCTCGTGATCCGTATCACTAAATTAACTACAATGTAAACACGACTATTTAATGAACAGGTTATGCAATAAATATATGTAACATTCGATGATATTTAAAGATCGGTGATAAACAATTTATTTCAAGAATAAGTTCGAATTCAGGTTTTGATTATACAAAGTAAAAGCATACTTTCCAAAGATAATCCCAACAATCTCCCACTTATACTCAAAATTTTGCTTTTAATATACTACAACATGTCTCGTAGTAGTTCCTAATTCGTGACATCTAATGTCACCTACACGCATCCTGTGACATCTAATGTCACCTACACAATCCTAATAATTTCTCCCACTTATACTCAAAGCAGATTGACAACGGTCTTGACACCCATTCCTTCCACTTGTCTCGAATGTATTCAAGAGGCGCACTTTGTGAACGGATCTCGCCAGGTTGTTTTTAGACGTTATCTTTGCCACATCTATATCTCCTCTTTAACGATATCTCGTGATAAGATGGTGTTTCCTTTCAATGTGTTTGTCGGCCTTGTAGGCTCTTGGTTCCCTTGAATTTGCAACGCCTCCGACATTGTCATAGTAAAATGCTGATTCTCATTGGGCAAATTTAACTACATTCAAGTCCACTAGGAAGTTCTAGAGCTAAACCGCTTTTCTTTTTCGCAAGTTGCCTACATATTCAGCCTTCCATGGTAGAATCATGCGATTTTTCGCTTGACGCTTCTATGTCACGATTCTTCCCCCATGCAAAACACACTACCGGGAGGTAGATTTTATGGAGTCTATGTCCGATTGGAAATTCGAGTCCGTAGGAAAATGGATGATTAGACTATCTCGATCGATAAATTAACATTCTATCCCGAAGCGTTTTTCAGATACTTGTAATGTTTTTTAACCGCCATTCAATGTTTTTTTCCCCTGTTACTTTGATATCTTGCCACCATGCCAACGACAGCGTATATCCAGGTTCGACACAAAGATTGCATACATAAGGCTTCCGACAACCAAGTATATGGAATGCCTCTCATGTCATCTATCTCCTTTTGCGTCTTAGGGCACATTTTCTTGGATAGATGAATTCCATG
This sequence comes from Stenogyne calaminthoides, assembly GCA_037126765.1. Taxonomy (NCBI): domain Eukaryota; kingdom Viridiplantae; phylum Streptophyta; class Magnoliopsida; order Lamiales; family Lamiaceae; genus Stenogyne; species Stenogyne calaminthoides. The sequence continues at coordinate 39,157,374 of JBBCBC010000003.1, read as the reverse complement.
TCTGAAAAGGTACAAAGCCTTTCTTCGAATCCTCGATCTTTGAATCGTTTCAAGACAAAGGTCTATGTATGAAGCTCATGCAAAGCCTATCATCTTTTTTGCGATCTCGAAAAGTGATCTTGATCCCAAGGACGCCAAGGCTTCCCTAAGTCCTTCATATCAAACTGCTTTTGAAAGACATGCCTTACGCCCGATAATGACTTTACATCATTCCCGATGATCGTAATGTCATCTACGATAGTACTAAGAATACCAATGCGATTCCGACATGCTTTTTGTACACAATAACTTTCAAACTAGTTTTGATCAAACCCATAAGACTTTATAACATGATAAAAACATTGGTTCCAAGCTCTAGATGCCTGTTTGAGTCCGTATATGGACTTCATGAGCTTACAAACTAGGTGTTCTTGGTGTAGGTCCCGAACGGGTTTTGTGAGGGTGGAAGTCTAGAGCGGAAGGGTGAATAGACTTCCAAAACTTTTTGTGCGGATCAGGTGTGAACCGCAGATTACCCGATCAGAGTGCTTAGTGTATCAGTTTAGACTGATGTTCAATCTCATCGAAAGTGCCTAAGGCGATCACTTGATATCGTCGCTTTAACTGAATGGTGCGGAAGCTTGTTTTAACCCGTGTGAAAAACCAGTTTTATCAATTCAGATTCTTAAGTCAGTTTTCAACCAGTTGACTAAGGTGTCAATCTGATCAGATCAGTTGCTTGGTGCAGACTGAGCTTAACTTAGAATATGTATGTTGTTTTAAACTCAGTTGTGTGAATAGTGTAAAGCAATAAGAAAGCAAGTAAATGCACACAAGACTTTTTATAGTGGTTCAGACGAAACCCGTCTTACGTCCACTCTTCCCTTAACACAGGAGAACCTTAACAGAACTTAACATGAGGGACTTATACCCCTCACGGGATGGCCGAGATGTTTACCGAGTTCTCACTCTACAAACTTAACCTGCGGGACTTATATCCTTCAAAGGATGACCGAGATGTTTATTGAGTTCACACTCTACAGATGTTTATCGAGTTCACACTCAACCGAACTAGAAATCAGAAAACTAGAATCCCTAGTCTGAAATCTTCCGGGAACAAACTTAACCTAACTTGAGTTTGGGTAAAGAATGTTTGAGGGTTCCAACTGAAAATCTATCTTGGTGTTTTAGGTAGCCAAAATGCTAGTGGATAGGATTTCTTGCTAAGAACTAATGGGATGAACACTCTAAGAATAATCTTCAAATATAGTGTTCTTTGAGCGGAGATTTTGTTGTAGCTTTTGCTTTTTTTATGGTCTGTGTTCGGATTTCTTTTTTGCTAGTTGTCTCTCTTGTCTTCAATTGACAAGCAATCCCATTTTATAGACCTCAAATCAAAGAGCCGTTGGAGAGAGCAATTTGAATTTTGGGCTATATTAGGTAGGTTGTAGGATATGATTGTGACGTGCTTCGATTATCGGGCGTGGCGGGTAGGCATCATTAGCGTCGTTTTTGTCCGCAGCCGTCGATAGATCCCGCATTGTCACTTCTTTTTGTGCGTGTCGCTTTCTCCTCGGCCATGAGGCAAGACTTCCGTAAATTTGTCCGTTAGGCGATTGATATTCTTTTTGTAGAAGATTAAGCCTTGTCCCGTGTATCTTTTGATTGTTACCAGTGTGGCGACTTGATTAGGTAATCGATCAGTCCTACCTTGTTGAAGTCTTCGATGCACATTGTCTTAGCTCATATCACGCAGACTCTGGCGATATAGGTCTTCGTGTCTTTTGATCTTTGGTGTCTCCGAGCCTCAATGTATTAAGTCATCTTGAGTCTTGAGTTTGTTCTTGAGTCTTGAGTTTATCCTGAGTCTTCGGGTTCATCCGAGTCTTGATTGTCTTATCCGAAGTCTTCAGTTCATCCGAGTCTTGAGTTCATCCGAGTCTTGATGTCTTTGTCTTCACCTTTGATCTTCTCGACTTTGTCTTCGATTTGTGCTTAGTCTTCCGATCATCCGACCTTATCCGGGTCATCCGACACTTCGACGACCTATACATATATTGAGTTCCCTCAATATGTGACCTATCTTTTACATCGCTATATCTATACATTTTTGGTCATCTTAATCGATTCTAAGTCATGTCACCAACAATGTGTCCGACCGGTCCTATTACAACTTTGCTTTTGGAACTTCCATCAAAACTAAATTACGATTTCCCAACAATTTCCCTTTTTGATGGAACCAAAACACTTAATCACACTTAATCGAAAAAAACAGATACCATGAATGGAAATGTAGATAATGTAAACAAAGACATACCTCGTAAGACAATGAGATGTTGACTTAGAATCAATTGGAGATGGAAAGTTTCATTCAGATAGGTGTGTGCATTGTAGAATACATGAAAAGCGTATCTATCATCCGATTCCAAGTTGTTTCTTCGTGTGTACTTGAACATTTGTAGTTCTTTGGGGATGCCAAACATCCTGCATACATCATTTGCATTAGTTTATCCAACTCTTCTCTTCTATGGATCCATCCTTTTTTCAAAGAAGTCCATAGTAGATATTCTTGAATTTAACAGATCTAGCTTGTTGTCCGGGACGCAGCGTGGAAGGAGTATTTCAAAGGGTGGAGCTTCGCATTAGTGACATGATTGCGCTTCTTTCATCAACCGCCTCAGTAGAAGTCCGGATACTTTGTTTCTAAACCAGCCTAAAAATTCATCATCATTTTTAGTCCGATCTTGATGAATTGGAATCTTCTCCGTGATGTAGACGTCCACATAACCATTCTCCTTGATCCGATCCCATTCGAAAGCAGATCTTGTCGCATGAGGATGCCTTTAACAGTGTAGGAAGGGCATTCTTTCCCAAGCAATCTCCTCTGTTGTTTTTCGTTCTTCCTCTTCCTTCGGATGTAAGTTTATGTTCAATCCTTAGCCTCCGCTTAACTTTTTTGCTTTTGATTAGGGCCTCTCTTATTCTCTGTCTTGTCTCTTGGACTTGTTCGGAGTCATCCGCTTTTGGTGGAGAATATGGGCCTTGTCTCTCGATCTTCCGCATTCTTTTTCATCATCTTGCCTTTGCCTTTCTTTTCTCCTCGAGTCCGCTTCAGTTCATCTTGTTCGCCTTCTTCAAATTTAATTTCTTTAATGAGTTCAAGGCTCTTCGCCCGATCGATTTCCATTCTTTTTTTCGAGCGGACGAAGAAAAATCTTCAATCTTGTCAACTCGGCAAAGAACCTCGAAGAGCACTTTTTTCAGTTGATCTCTTTGCTATGTTGCTCCACGCTTTCTTTTTTCATTTCCCAACGAGATCGGTAGATGGAGTACGGGCAAGTCGATCAATGGTTTTTGGTAGAGATGAAAAGTTACCAAGCGTGGTTCGAGTCTCCGTTTTTCTTCCTCTTTATTATTCTTGTCCTTCCCCCCTTTTTGGTTTCATCAAAGAGGTTGGACATCTTGCGATCAGAAAGCGAGTTAATTACAAGGAGATCTCCTCTCTCGAGTTCCTCGATAGCAAGAGGAGTGATCCGAAACGCATGGCGAAAAATGCGTGAGTGTGTAAGCGTCTCGAGAGCGATTTCGATTTCTGTCTTGCTCATTCGTAGAAGCTAGAAAATGTTTCCAACCCATATCCAAGTGGTTGTTGGTTTTGTCCAAGGATGCCCAAACACTTTCCAAAAGTACTGCGGTTCGATTGAGCATCTCTCTCGTCCGAACCGAGTTTGTCGACCGAGTTTGTTTTCTCGGCAAGAGGATATACTAGTTGCATTACTTCAAAGAAGGATGGCATTGTGCATCCCAACCGTGTGACTATGTTCCTTGTCAACTAGTTTTGCTTGCTCATCTTCAAAATGCTTCATCGATTCATTGTTGTGGCCATGAATTTGTCTTCAAATCCGGCCTTGATCCCATCCCGAATCTTTCGAGTATGATGATCTAGGGTATCGGAGCTCATCGTAGTAGTCCGATTCGGATGTTGAAGCCTTGCCAAGTCGGGTCTCATCTGCAAAGACACCCATTCTTGGTTCATCGGTAGCTCCCTCATGATCTGTGGGAGGTTGAACGGTTTCTCCCTATTATCGAATAATATTTAACCTTGTGTGAATTAACCATCCGATATCATCGCCGATGCCAATTCAACAAAACACTTTCAATCCCAAGATTGTTTAGACATTTCAACTCCAAGTCTACAAAGAAATTTGATCCCGAGTTGTCATTAGAATCGTAAATTCTTCAATGCTCTTCGCCCGATATCCCTCCGAACACTATCTCTTCTATATGTTCTTTGGATGCCGGGATGTTCATCCATTTTGGGGCATAGATCCAAATAGATACTCCTTGATATGTTGCTTCATTATCCTTATGATGGGGAAAAACCGGAGCAGGAAGCAAGCACGGTTATATGAAGGGATTATGAGAGACGGACACTTTCATTTCGGATCTCTCGTGTTCTTGAGACTTGATTGGGGATTGGGATGTTTGTAGTTCGGGTTTGTTTTCAACAGATGTTGAGGGTGTTCGGTTCTGAAGCGGGTTATTGATTGGTTGTGTGGGAGATGTTGGTGATCCGAGGGCGAGGGGTGAGGGTGAGAAGGTTTTTTGTGGGAGAGGATGGTGGTGATGACTTTTGAAGAGAGGGTGATGGTGATTTGGAAGTGGGCGGAAGCGTCTTTCTCTTTGGAAGATCTTGGTGAGAGCGATGAGAATCAGATGGTGATTCTTCCTCAGATTGCTTCCTTACGCCCCTCCCGTGATTTCTCTCCTTCACACTGCGATCATCCGCTTCTTCCCTTACTTCTCTCGATAGTTAGCTCGGAGCGGATCGCTATCTCTTCTTCTAATCTTATTTGCGATCAGATCCGCCCGTTCGGCGACTTGTTGGGCGAGAACTTGGAGCAAGCGAGAGGAGATGAGACTCTTTCCGACGGCGTTTTCGTTGCATCTGGTTTCTTGGCCAGATCCTCCTCTTCATCCTCTTCTCGAACGGCCTTTTCCTCGCAGACTTCGACGATGCAATTGCTTTATCTTTTTCCTTTCTTTTTCTCCCGGGTTTGGGCACATAAGAGTTGAATCCTCATCGATTGTCCGTAGGGACTCATCTTTGCCCAATATGGCCTTGTGCTTTGCTTGGTATATCTTTGCTCCATTCTCGATCCATTTATAACTCTGGGCAGTTTTATCCGATGAGAATGATAGAGATTTTGTGTATGAATGAGCACTTGGAAGATAAGCACACTTCATTGCTCCGGGTCATTCAACTTCCCTGAAGTCTTTTTCGATCTTTCTTTTGACCATACCCAACCAATCGATATTTGAAGCCTTCTTGATTAATGCAGCCATGACACTTATCTTGTTGTGGCGGATCGTGATCAAGATCAGAGGGTTGAGCACATGATCACCTTTCAACAATTTCAAGAAGAAGGCGATATTTTTTCTTCGAGATAGGAGGCTTTTGACGTTAAATCAGGTTCTCCTTATTTGTTGGTCTCAACAAATTTCTGGCTTCAAGAAATTCCTTTTATTCTACATCGATCGTGTAGGTCTCGGATTGATGCTTCCTCGAGTTAGGGCGAATATCCTCTCGGAGATCATCATTCGACACTCGAACTTCCAAATCCTCCAACGGAAGAAATCAGTCAAGATCAATGTCTTCATCCCTCCTCAGTAGATTGTAGAGAAACTCCGAGCTTCGTATGCGTGGGACGATGTTTCGATGTGTAGAACAATAGCGTTCAAGTCCACACGCCGCAAGCACTCTGCAATTTCCAAATGATTCGTGGTCCGAGGTGATGGTGAAGACTACGATGCTTTTCATCAATGATGTCTTTCTTCATCGATGAAAAATTGCAGAACTTTTTCCCTTGGCCCGGTCGTGGAATAAGATATGCCATATTTCAATAAATTCAGTCAAACTAGTAATTTTAACATCAATTTAGCAAATAAGCGTTTAGATCTAATGAAGATTACAGAAATGTATCATCATGAATTGTAAACCTAGGTACCAGAGAGAAATTGAGATCATGCAATTAATTAAAACAAGAAATTACCAGAAATTGATTCGAAATATTTTAGAAATTGGAAGAGTAGAATCAATTGATCTCGAAAGTAATTCTCTCAAGATTTTGAAAATTTTGATCTTTTAAGAACTTTGAGAAGACGAAGTAAAGGGAAAGCGGTTTTTCTCGAGAGGATTTGGATTTTTATAGAATAGGAAAACCTTTTTGCACAACTTTCCAAAGTACTCAAGTATCCGTGGTTTTGAAATCAAATGTTTCGAGATTAGTCGGCCAAAAAGTATTTTGATTGTGACGGTTGAGAAAAATAGTCTTCTCGCTTTTCGGACTCAAAAAATCGCAATAAAACGCTTTTGAAAACATTTTCCCAAGTCCCATTAAAAGCTTTGCAGAGCACGCGTCATGAACAGAGTAAAATAAATCAATTATTTAAATAAGCGATGTAAGGTATTGAAGGAGATAAATAAGAGAGTGTATCTCGATCGATTGATATTGTAATCAATCGTTACCCTGATGATCGATCCGGTACTTTGTTGACTTATCCGATGGTTGCCTCATGCATTTCCCAACAATATCTCACTTATCCGACGATTCTTGCTTGAAACACTTCGCTACTTATTTGATCCACTTATCCGATACACTTCATCCTTCGCCTTCTTCTAATCATTTTCCAGATTTATCAAGTCAACTCCCGCAAAACTTTTGCCGGGAGTCCAAAAGTCGCTCGATTCCCAAATCGGCGCGATTTGACATTCCGTAATAATGGCATAGATATACCGCGGATTTAATCACACCTTTAACTCATCCAACCATTACCGCGTGTTCTCGACGACGATTGTCGATGCAAAATTTCTCTTAAGATCTTTTGAGAAGATAAAATTTGCATTTATACCCCTAATTTCCTTCTATAAATTAAATTTCGGGTGTTAGGGCAAACAAACACAACATAAACCATTTCATCTTCTTTAAGATATCCTTCATGCTTTTCCGATGAGTTCTTTATTTCGATGAAACTTCCGTGGGAACCTTTAGCCCTTTTCCAATGAATTCAAACTTCTTCAAATCAACCCCTGTGTTCCTTCACACCGCTGTTGCCATCTAAGATTTCACATACGATCAATGCTAAACTTTTTTTACCACCATGGAGGCGGATTCTTAAGGCAAATGAGAAGGCACTTCTCCTAACCAGATGCACCTTGTATGCTTTATCGAGATGACGGAATTAGCATCAACAAACTCGATGCCGAAACAAAACATGAGTTTGGTATATGGTCCTGAGTCGGTGATCTCCATATATCAAGCTCAATTTTTGCATGTGACACTAGTGTCCGATTTGATCCTTCAGGACCAAACTCCGTGGGTAATCGCGGCCCCATTTAAAAATTTGGAGAGCCCATTGATTTTACGCCCGAGGGCTCCGGCTTGGACATCCTTCAAAGCCTCTCGCCCTCCTCTCCGAAGCTTTTGAGATTGGCTCGGGGATTCTAGAAGCCTCTCGACACGCCTTTCAGATCGAGGGAAAATGAGAGCATCATAATGAACTCTCTCGCGTTTCCCTAGGGTTAGCTTAGGGCTTATGGTTTATGTATCGACCTCCGTGTCTTCTTGTACTTGTAATACCACTTGATGATAGCTTTAGCATTTGTAGCTTGTGATATCACTTGTAACTTGTAATCGACCTTGGTCCTTATCAATGAAAAACTCGTTATTCCATTCTTTGTTGTTGTTTCTTCGACTTATGCGATTTGTAGCTTTTACTCTTGACTTGCTTGTTGACCGCAGCCTTTAATCGACTTATAAAGTAATCTTCCAATTTGATCGGTTCCTTAACTCGATGTGTCTTGAATCGATTCGCCCTTGTCCGAACTTCTCGGATCATTTACTTATCGATTTTTCGATCCGCTCCTTATCCGAACTTCAGACGGCCTCCTCGCTCTAATCGACCGATCAGGTTGAGATTCTAACTCAACCGATTCCACTTAACAGTTAGTCTTTTAACCATCCGGTTCTCGAGATCAGTCCTTCAACCATATCCGTGCATTTTCTCCAAGATCCGAAGCCTCTAGCTGTTGTATACTCTCTCAACGATCTCGGTGGCGGGCTTAGTTAAGATATCGCTTTTTTTCGCTTGTCACAAGATGGATCTTTTTCCATCCCGATATTCTTCTTTTCAATGTGATCTCGATAAAATGGTGTCGACATCCACATGCTTGCATCTCAGATGTAGAACAGATTCTAAGTGATTGTAATAGAACTATTACCGTCACGAATATAGGTACATTCTTAGCTACGATGTTGTAATCCCTCATTTCTTAGCAACGATAGCGATTGGGAACAATAGCTTCCTGCAGCCCATATATTCTCGCTTCAAATGGTAGACGCGTGAATCGATGTCCGCTTCTTCGAAAACCAAGAGATCGGTTTATTTTAAATCGACATGAACCCGAGGTTGACTTTCTCACGATTCTCGCGAACCTCCGTAATCTAAAATCAATACCCACTAAGCTCTAGATTGTCATCCGATGGGTAAAATAAACCAAGGTTTTATCCCCTTCATATACTTGAGAATCCGCTTAGTCGCTTCTTAGGTGGCTTTGCATTGGATTTGCTTGAATCGCAAATACACCTATCGCAAAAAGTATTGTATGGGTCTACCGGGCAGTCGGGTATAATAGTAGTGATCCAATCGAGCTCTATATTCTTTCTCGATTAACTTTTCGACCATCTTCATCCGGATCCATCTTGAACCCGGTCATCATGGGAATTCTGGCTTCCTTGCAATGTTGAACTCCAAACTTTGCCAGTAGATTCCTTGTGTACTTCGCCTGGCAGATGAATATCCCTTATGTACTCTGCTTGACTTGTAAACCCAGAAAGTAATTCATCTGACCCATCATGGACATCTCGAACTTCTCTTGCATCAATTTGCTGAACTTCTCACATAGCTTCTTGTTGGGAGATCCGAAGATGATGTCGTCCACGTAAATATGAACCATCAGAAAATCTTCTCCATCTTCTATTCTCAATAAGGTTCGGCCCACTATTCCTTTAGTGAACCCATTTGCCTATCAAGAACCGAGAGAGTGTATCATACCAAGCTCTATGAGCTTTGTTTGAGCCAGAAAGAGCTTTCCTTAAACGGTACACTTGGTTGCCTTTTTTCAAAGCTCCGGAGGTTGTTCGACGTAAACTTCCTCTTTTAGTACCCCGCTTAAGAATGCACTCTTTACATCCATCCGATACACAAATGAACCCTCAGTGGGCAAAGATATGCCGTAAACAACCGAATGGCTTTAAGGTGAGCGATCGGGTGCAAAGGTCTCATCATAATCAATTCCTTCCGATTGGAATACCCCTTTAGCAACAAGTCTTGTCTTATTCCCGGTTATGACATTTTTCTCATTTCTCTTGTTCTTGAATACCCACTTCGCACCAATTACGTCTTGATGAGTTGGTTTGTCCACCAATTTCCAAACTTGATTCCTCTCAAACATTTCGACTCCCTCCTGCATGGCTAGAATCCAACTTGCGTCTTGTAGAGCTTCTCTCATCGTAGTTGGTTCCTTCAAAGCAGATAACTTTCTTACATGGCACTTTCAATTGTCGATGTCTAGTTTTTGACTCTATCGGATGGGTCTCAAATAATCGGTCAGTTGGATGACCGTAATCCAGTCCTTCGCATTACGATGTCGCGTGCTTTGGAGAACATCATCCATATATGATAGTAGTTCATTACTAGTGATTGGGAGTGGTGTGGAATTATGATCCACTTGATAAGAACATGTCTCGGTGATGTTGGACTCATCATGTCGATGCACGCTCGTAGGAACCGGGAGTTCCCCCGAACCCGATGGTTGGTTGATCTTTATCTCATTTATAAAGATCTTCATCGACAGGTTATGCGTACCTTTGGGTCCGATTGACTGTTGAATCGCAAGATCAAAGTTCGGGATGTACATTGTTCGTGTTCCGGTTCTTTTCTCCTTGATGCTTAGTCGATCCATTTTCTCAAGGTCGTAGCGGTTGATCCGCATAACGTTTGTTCTGAGAACTTTTTCTCTTGTTCGGAAGATGTCTCATCAAAGACCACATGGGGTGTTTCTTCCACAACTAAGGTTCGTTTGTTGTAAACTATGAAAGCCTTTGGATGAGGAATATCATAAGAATATGCCCTCATCGACTTGGCCTCAAAAGTCTTCAACCGGATTTTTCCCATTGTTGTGTATGAAACACTTGCACCCAAAAACATGGAAGTATGAAACACGAGGTTTTCGCCCTTCCAGTTCATAAGGTGTTTTGAAGTGAGTCTTAGTCGGAGAACATCCGTTACGAGTATGGCATGCAGCCGTTGATTGCTTACCGTTAAACGGTTTGGTGTGGCATGTTGGGTAACATAGTGCGGCGAGCTTCCTTGAGAGTTCTGTTTTTCTCGCTCGCTACTCCATTTTGTTGTATGTTTCAAAAGCCTAACGTTTATGTCAGATAATGCAAACTCGGTCAAAAAAATTAGTAATAAAGGAATTCGTGAACTCAGACTTTTATCCGATCTAATTTTTACTATGCCGACACCCTTCTCGCTTTTGTAGCTTTCGAAAATTTCGGAGTATCTTTGTCGTTATCTCATTCTTCTTGTATAAGAATACAACCCAAGTAAACTTGGAATAATCATCCACGATTACTAGAGTATATTTAAGGCCCACCGAGATCGATGGTGTAATCGGGTCCGAATAGATCCATATGGAGCGGCTTGTAGTATTTCATCGATGCTTGTCCGTATTCCTCGAATGAGGCTTTAACTTGTTTTCCCTTCCCGACACGCGGCACATGTCCGATCTTTTGGGAATATCTCATTAGGAAGTCCCTCAACTAAAGACATCCTAGCTATCTTGTTAAGAGTTTTGAAGTTCGGAGATGGCTCATTCTTTTGTCTTTAGAGCCAAATCGCTACTTTTTGGAGCTCTTAACAATTAAGCATGTATTCTATGGGCAACTTTTCCAATCTGCTTTGTGTAGATTGTGCCTTCCTTGAACCGATTAGCAAGGTTTGTTGAGTGGCTCGATTCCTAATCGTACACTTGTCGCCGAGAACTCAATCTTGAATCCGTTGTCACGTAATTGTAATAATGATAGTAGATTGTGCTTTAATCCTTCGACATACGAGACTACTAGTTACTTGTACATCATCATTCTCTAAGGTTCGAATCCTTTGGTAAACTAAAGTTATCATCACCGAAAAGAGTACACGCGGGCCTTCTTGTTCTTTGTAAGAGCTAAGGAGATGTTTTCTTTCTATCATGTGCCTTGAGCATCCACTATCGATGTACCGGAGATAGTTACTTGTGCATCTCTTTGTTGGCCACCCCACGCCTTAAACTCGCAATCAAATCAGCTTTAGTACCCTTTGGAATTGGGTCTGGGGGTTAGTGGTGGTGGATTTAGGATCCACACAAACATAGCACTTCTATGAAAATCGAGATAGATTAGAAGGTCCGATTTGTCTCTCCCATACATATCAACATAATCATACGCCTCTTTTATATGCTTTCGATTAGTATGATTATTCAGTGTGAGCCTTGGATGACTTAGAAGACTTGTGATTTTTCTTTATATTTTGTCTTCTTTTAATCCAAAGCAGGCTCAGTGCAGATTAGCATTGTTAATCCGGGCGGGCTAAACGGGCCTACCCGTTTAAACCTATTATACGCAGGTTAGGGTAGAAGCATGGGAGGTTCAGTTTAAAATCGGGCCTTTTTGGCCCGAACCGAAATTATGAGCTAAAATCAAGCTAGCTCATGAGTTAACCAAGACAACCCATTTAGCTTGGATTTATATTTATATATACTCAATTTTTTATTTTTTTTTATTTTCTAATTTTTTAATTAATTTTTTTTAAAGTTTTTTCACAAATTTAAATAAGGCAAAAATCAATTATGGCCAATCAATTACAAATTAAATATTTCTATTTGATTTAGTCAATTAATAATTAATCCTCTCCAATTCAATATTTTTTAACAGTTTTGAATTTCTATTGAATTGAATAAATAAGTAAAATATTAATCCAATATAAAATAATAATATAATATTTTTATAAATTCTATTATGAAATTTGTTCATAATATGAAATTGATATCATTATAATTATAAATTAATATTATGGTATTAATTTATAAATGTGATGATACAAATTTTATATTATTAACTAATTTCATGGGAACTTTGCTCAATTATGTTATTAAAGATGATGGGAACTAATTTTATATTTTGAACATTTGTTATTAAAGATGATGGGGCGGTCTGGATCAAAATTTTGTCATTATGTAATGTTAATGTTTGAATATTTTTTTTTTTTAATTTTTTTTTTGAGCTCGTTAGGGGGTCTGTTTAGCCCACAACCCGCTAGGTTAGGGTTAGGTCTCAACTATTAGAGGCCCATTTAAAATGAACTGCTTAAGGCCGGGACGTTTGGCCCGAATAAGGGTCTGGCCCTAATGGGTTAGGGCCGACCCGGATTTAACAATACTAGGTGCGATAGCCTAGATCTGCAGTTATAAGGTAAAAATCTGTTGCTACCATCAAAAGATTCATATCTTTTTGGCATAAAGTGGTCTTTGCGGTTACCTATAGCTTGCTTATTAGGCGGTGACCTTGATTGGGTCTCAGATTAGATTTCCTTCTTACAGGTTGTCTCTTCGATACCTGTCTATTTGTCGAGTTGAGGTTTTTTCCCGGAAGAAGCTGGGTTAACCTGTTGATCCTCGGTGATGCTTTATCGATTGGGTCCATTTCATTTCTCTCGACGATTAGGCACTGTCTTACTTGCTTTCGTGAGGTCTTTTCCCTTATCGGATACAAGTTTAGCTTTTGAGGTATCTTTGTCAGGAGATTTCGTTTGATTACCTTGAAGTGAATCAAGCGGGGCTTTTGAGATGTAGAGGGGTTCTCATACTCAATTCCCTTCTTGTTAGTGTTTGGGAATGATTTGCACAGATCTATTCGGGGTGAATATTTAAATACAAATTTAATTCATTAATTATTACTAGCATGAATTAATCCTATATTAATTCAAATAATAATTGCAAAGAACATATCATGCATATAAAAAGCCACGTAAAACCTACGACGCGGAATCTACGGGTTTACGTGAGCATTATTCTCGGGATGGCAGTGACTTCGGTCGGATGGACTAACCAAAAGAACTTCCCAAGTATTCCCTTAGCCCTTGCTCGACAATTCGGTGAAAGGATACTCGCGAACAATTAACAAAAGGAAAAAATAAACTTTGTTGCACCACTTTCGTGGATTTGCTAATATTTCCAGCACATGGAATTGTACTTGGGAATGAACTAATCATCCCCTATTTATAAGAGGGGGTTTGGACGAAAATTTTAGTGATATTTCAATGTGGAAAAAGACTTTTCTTGGTCACCAAGAAATCTTGAATATATCTCCTATATTCTTTTTCCCATAATTAAAATATTCCACAAAAATCCCACCTCCTCTATAATGGACAAAATTTCGAAATATTTAAGCAAGAATCCAAGATTTGGATCTTCTTGAATTTATGAGATATTCTTGTATTTCAAGAAATACATATCTTCCATAATATATTTTCAAGAAAATCAAGAAAATCTTTCTTGCCCACTATATTTCCAAAATTTTCGAAAATTCCCTCATGAATAACCAAGTGGGAGATTTCTTGAATTTAATGAGATAATCTTGTATTCCAAGAATACATATCTCCATTCCATAACAAAATTCAAAGAAAATCTTTCTCCCTCTTTTATCCATAATTTTTAATTAATTAGAGAAATATTAAGCAACAATATTTATTTTATTTTAATCACCTTTTTCGGTTATTGGACTATATGTTGGGCTACTCGGGGGGCCTTTAGGAGAATTAAGATTGGACCTTCTAATGGATCTTGAATATCTAATATTGAGCCACAATATAATTCAAGCTCCATAAACATTAATTAATCCCACTACATAATTAATATTGCACCATCCATCTTAACCTATATTACAAATCAATATGGCTCCCCTGGTCATTATTTCGTGTTTAAGATTATCTAGCCCATTAATTAATTCAAGCCTTTGAAATAGCTTTCCGTTAATTAATATCTTTTGTCCTTGGTCGAGGAAGCGGTTCAACATTATTATCCATCTAAACTAATTCCACTTGCAAGATTTGGTATGATAAAGCTTATGAACCTCCCAAGGGCAAATCAAACAAGCGTCTTGCACACGATTCTTCAGTATTAAATCTTAGCAATCACATGTGACCAATAATATTGTCCAAGATAAAAAGTATTGAATCTCTCCGATTCGCTACCCATGATAAGTCAAAGCAATAGTTACCAATCCCACGTGATCCTATTTAAGGGGCCGAAGGTTAAGAAACAACGAACCACCGAGGTCTAATTCTTCCTTGTTCGGATTCTCAAGAATTTATCCTCCTATAGGTCCTATTCAAAACAAGATCGGTCATGCACTAGCGTAATCTCTTGGTCAAGACAACCAATCTGGAGCCTTACACCTCAACCTTTCGCGATGGTTGTTCATTTCCATCTAGGTCGCGTGAATGGCGTTTTTTTAGTTACAAGGACCGTTAATTTAATCTTCGTGATCCGATATCACTAAATTAACTACAAAGGTAACGTCGATGAATTATTGAACAGTTATGCAAAGAAATATATATAACATTCAATCATATTTAAAGCATCATTGATAAACAATTTATTTCAAAAATAAGTCCGAAATTCTTTTTGATTATACAAAGTAAAAAGTATACTTTTCAAGATAATCCCAACAATCTCCCACTTATACTCAAAGTCCATTTTTAAGTATACTTCAACACGCTCTTGCGTAGTCCGTGACATCTAATGTCACCTTTCTAACCTAATAATTTCTCCCACTTATACTCAAAGCAGATTGGCAATCGGTCTTGACACCCATTCCACTCACATGTCTCTCGAATGTATTCAGAGGCGGACGCTTTGTGAATGGATGCGCAGTCGTCTCTCGCATATTTATCTTTGCCACATCTATATCTCCTCTCTTAACTATTTCTCGTATAAGATGTCTTTCCTTTAATGTGTTTGTTTTTTTCGTGGACTCTTGGTTCTCTTGAATTTGCAAGTTGCCCAGCAGATATTGCTTAGACAAATTCAGAACACCATCCAAGTCCACTAAGAAGATCTAGAGCCCAATGGGTTCTTTCATAACGCTTCACAAGCGACTACTTACCCGACTCCTATGGTTGAGTCGATGATGCATTCACACTTCCATTTTTCGTCCGTTCCCAATGAAAAACACACTAACCGAGGCGGGATAATTTCGGAATCTAAATCGATTGGAAACCGAGTACGTGTAGTCGATGGGGATTAGATGGCCGGATCGATAAATCAACATTCTACCCGAGTTCTTTTCGGACACTTGAGAATGTTTTTAACTGTAGATCATTGCGATTTCCCTAGGTTACTTTGATATCTTGCTACCATGCCTACGGCAAAGCAGATATCCGGTCTCGTACACAGCAATGCATACATAAGGTTTCCAACAACCAAGCACAAGGAATACCTTTCATGTCATCTATCTGTCTTTTTCATCTTAGGGAACATTTTCTTGGATAGATGGATTCCAAGTCCGAAAGGTAACGAATCCTTTCTTGGAATCTTGCATCTTCAATCGTTTCAAAAACCAAAGGTACATGTATGAAACTTGCGATAACCCGATCATCCTTTTCTGGCGATCTCGAGTTATCTTGATCCCAGGGATATGCCCAGCTTTCCCTAAGTCTTTCATGTAAAACTGTTTTGAAACCATGCCCTTACGTCTGATCACACCTTCACATCGTTCCCGATGATCACAATGTCATCTACGTATAGTACTAAGAATACCAACACAGTTCCAAAATGCTTTTTATACACACAACTTTCAAACTTGTTTTGATCAAACCCATAAGACTTTATTACATGATCAAAACTTTGGTTCCAAGCTCTGGATGCCTGTTTGAATCCGTAAATGGACTTCTTGAGCTTACAAACAAGATGTTCTTGGCCCGTTTCAATGAAACCTTGGGGTTGTTGCATATAGATCTCTTTATCAAGACTTCGTTAAGGAAAGCCGTCTTGACATCTATTTGCCAGATTTCAAAAAGTCGAAAATCTTGTGAAAGAATCGACAAGAGAATCTGAATGGACTTAAGATGGCTAGGCGAAAAAAAGTTTCCTCATAATCGATCCCTTTCTTTCGAAAGTATAACCTTTCGCCATTAGTCTTGCTTTAAAGATTTCAACCTTCTCGTCCGTCCTCTTTTCCTCTTATATACCCACTTGCATCCAATGGGTTTGACCCATTAAGTGGTTCGACTAGCTCCCACACTCTATTATGAAGCGTAGAACCCATTTCCGCTTTCATTCTTTGTTTTGCCAAGAATCTGATCCTTATCTTGGAGTGCTCGTCATATGTCCATGGGTCCGATTAGGGAATCAAATCGAGGACTCTCATATTCCCATGAATCTCTCGTTGTCTAACAACCCTCCCACTACGACGAGGCTCGGTTGCCAGAAAAAACGTATCGTTTGGTATATCATCTAAGACAGTTGGCAATCGAGGTTTGCCCTCTAAGCTCATTTAAGGTAATCTCACTACGGGTTTTCTTTGGTTCATATGGTCTTCTTCCAAAAAATCTAAAGTGGTTCGATGATGTCCATCTTTTGATCTTCGGAACTATAGAACACACACCCTTTTGTTCCCCGGGATATCCTACAAACAACCTTAATTCTCGATCGAGGATCCAACTTACCTGGCTTCCTTGTCCAACACGTAGGCCCCGACACCCCAAAGTTCTCATGTGTCTCATACTAGGCTTGAGTCCGGGTCCACAATTCTTTGGGAGTTTTGGGGAACCGATTTGGATAGCACCAAGTTCTAGAATGTGTCATTGCTTTCAAGGCATGACCCAGAATGACGGGGAAGATCCGCGATAACTCATCATTGATCTAACCATTTCCAAAAAAAGTTTTCTTCGCTCTGCGTTCGTTTTGTTGAGGGGTTCCGGATGCAATGTGAGTCGATACAATCCCTTCATCGATAAGTAGTTCAAAAACTCATTCTTCGAGGTATTCGCCTCCACGATCAAATCGTAAAGACTTGATACGCTCTTCTTTATATGATTCTCTGTTTGAGCCTTAAATTCTTAGAATTTCTCAAAGAGCTCATATTCATGCTTCATAAGGAAAATGTACCTTCGAGTAATCATCAATAAAATTACTCATAACCTCCTCTTTGCTTTGGTTGACATTGGACTACATACATCCGTGTGAACGATCTCTAACACTTCTTTGGACCTATTCCCTTGGCTCCAAATGCCCTCTTGGTCATATTACTCTCCAAACATGATTCGCGATGTTGGAATTTGTTCAACTTGAGACGCTCCAATGAATCATCTTTCACCAACCTTTGGATCCTCTTTTGGATTTATATGACCTAATCTTAGATGCCAAAGAAGTGTTTCGTTCATGCTTTCTTTTTGCCGAGGAAATAGTTGATGTGTTATAGGATGCATTTCGTGAGTGGTGTGCATGATTAATTGTATAGAGATTTTCCATCAATGTCCTGCATTGGATACACTCATCATTTTCAAAAATGATGTCATTCTTATTAGAAGAACCTTAGTGTCCTTTAATCGAATTTTAGAAACCGAAAGTGAATTCTTTCTAAAACCGGGAACATAAAGATAATCTCAAAAACTTTATCTTCAAAAGATAGGTGCACTTCTCCCATTGCTTTTAATCGCTACTCATGTAGCATTGCAATGTCCGCTACTTGCGTAGTATTGCAATAATCGTTACTATCGTTGCATTGCAATATCTCGCCACTTACGTAGCATTGCAATGTCTTCTACTTAAATAACGTTGCCCGATTGTGATGAGGATCTCACTCCCCACTAAGTTGCCGGTTTATTTAGAACGTGAAGCCAACATGATTAGTGGATCTAGTATCAACCACCCACTTAATGAGAAGTATCGTCGCTAAACAAGTTTCAACAACTAGTGCGTGAGAATTACCTTTCTTTCCGTCGCCCCTTTTGGGGTTGGAACAGTAAAACCTCCATTGTCCTCTCTCACCGCAGACTTAAGCACTTCCTCTTTGGATTTTCTTGACACAACAAAGCATTCCTCATCTTACCATTGCCCTTGGCAATTGAGTTTTATTCTTATGGCCTTTGGTCCTCTTCTTTATCTTGCCTACCCTTGGCACAGAAGATGAAGGCGAACCACTTCTTGTCAAAGCTTGAGTTTGGTGCCATATCATCATTTCTGCCCGAGACCAAAAGTTTGCAACAAATTAGCTAGCGAGGCCAAAATACTCAAAAACCTTTTTGGGCAGAGAATGAAGTACCAAATTCATCTGAGCCTCCAGATCATAATCTGCACTCGGAACATCAAGTTTGTTCGGATGGGCCATCTATTTTGAGGACGTAATCCCTTACGGGTTTTGCCTCCACCATTTTCAAATGATTTACATCTCTCACAAGGTGATCTGACGAGTCCGGTATGTTTTGACTCGTCAGTTGGCTCATCTAATTTTTGTGTGTCAAAATCCACTTGTGCTTTTGTGCAGTTAGGACAATTATAATTTTCCAATCAATATAGTTTCCATACATATTGTATTGACTTTAAGTATAATAAAATGGATTAAAAGGTAACGACATCTTTGAATCGAAATAAACAACTATATATGCATATAGCACAAGTATATCACAAGGTTCGATCACATGCCATCATATTTAAAATCTCCAAAAAAATATGAACTTATATCAGTCAACACCTCAAAACAGTTTGAATAAGCCACGTGGGGTGGGTCATTATTTAAACACATTCAAGAAAGTTACAAACAAGAAAATTTACAAACCTTTAATATCCAGATTAATAGTTGGCTCCCCTTGACCAATATAAAATCGACAGGACTTGGGAAGTATATGCATATCAATTTTATACCTAAGTAATAACCATGATTAAATACAGATTACTATTTCACTTTGATCGAGCCTCGTGGGGGTCATCGCCGCCACTAGTAATAACCCACAATCATCCGTTTTGTAATTCATTCATGTGAAACCTATCTTTTGACCGTCCGTGGGGAATTTCTCCAAAAGAATTCACAAATAAATAAATCATGGAGGTCAAAATTAATTCAATTTTATTATCAGGAATAAAATTGTCAATTAATTATTTAATCATACTTAGTAATTTTGAAGTTGAGATTTTTCCATTTGGCAACCCTTATGCAAACACATTTAAACAAATTAAATAAAGCATAAGATAGACAAATTAAATCAAGTAAAAGCAGAAAAAAAATAAACATATTGGGCACAAATTATCCAACTGTCATGGTTTAATTTTTCTTGACTTGATCTTGAAGAAACACGTCTCGAATTTCTCCCACTCGCTCGCCGAAAAAAAATACTTTGTCTCGGCAATCACATAAGCACTTGCGTACGGGATGCACGCCAGATCCGCCGGGCCACTTGGCTCGGGACAGCCTAGGCAGCCTCGAAGACCGCCCGGGTCAGGTTTACCAATGTTTCGCACGCCTCGGCAGTATCGGCAGGTCGGCAAGCGACGCGCATCCACGACGACGCACCTCGCCCGCCTGCCGCCCGCGTCGCCTTCAGCGTACAGATTCAAGATCCAATGTCGTGCGCGCCATGCATGCGGTATCCGCCTGCGGCGCGCTCGAGCGGCACTGCCAGGCATGCCTCATCCTCAAGGCTGCCGGGCCAGTTTCGCCAATTTAAACATATGCCACAGCGCTACTTACGCCTGGTTCTGGATTTCGTCCTTTAATTCTTCGTCTTTTCGTTCCCGATCCGGTTATAATTTATTTACAAAAAATAAATAAACCTAGATCTAGACTAGTCTATTACATTGATCAAATCAAACAAATCCTAGTCTACTCGTGGATTTTCTCACGAGGCAAAATAAATCCGAACGAATCGAATTAAAAAACCACAGTTTATATGCATGCAAAATAAAACATTAAAATCCATGACAATTGGATACCTGCAAAACAGATCTAACAGTTCTACTATCCAATTTCAAATTTAATGTCCACGAATTAAATTACAATTTAAAAAATTGAGCAAATAAATTGGCTCGATACCAGTTGTTGGGGAATGATTTGCACAGATCTATTCGGGGTGAATATTTAAATACAAATTTAATTCATTAATTATTACTAGCATGAATTAATCCTATATTAATTCAAATAATAATTGCAACAACATATCATGCATATAAAAAGCCACGTAAAACCTACGCATGCGGAATCTATGGGTTTACGTGAACGTACCTCTCGGGATGGCAGTGACTTCGGTCGGACGGACTAACAAAAAGAACTTCCCAAGTATTCCCTTAGCCCTTGCTCGACAATCCGGTGGAAGGATACTCGCGAACAATTAACAAAAGGAAAAAATAAACTTTGTTGCACCACTTTCGTGGATTTGCTAATATTTCCAGCACATGGAATTGTACTTGGGAATGAACTAATCATCCCCTATTTATAAGAGGGGGTTTGGATGAAAATTTTAGTGATATTTCAATGTGGAAAAAGACTTTTCTTTGTCACCAAGAAATCTTGAATATATCTCCTATATTCTTTTTCCCATAATTAAAATATTCCACAAAAAAATCCCACCTCCTATAATGGACAAAATTTGAAATATTTAAGCAAGAATCCAAGATTTGGATCTTCTTGAATTTATGAGATATTCTTGTATTTCAAGAAATACATATCTTCCATAATATATTTTCAAGAAAATCAAGAAAATCTTTTCTTGCCCACTATATTTCCAAAATTTTCGAAAAAATTCCCATGAATGAATAACCAAGTGGGAGATTTCTTGAATTTAATGAGATAATCTTGTATTCCAAGAATACATATCTCCATTCCATAACAAAATTCAAAGAAAATCTTTCTCCTCTTTTATCCATAATTTTTCGAATTAATTAGAGAAATATTAAGCAACAATATTTATTTTATTTTAATCACCTTTTTTCAGTTATTGGACTATATGTTGGGCTACTCAGGGGCCTTTAGGAGAATTAAGATTGGACCTTCTAATGGATCTTGAATATCTAATATTGAGCCACAATATAATTCAAGCCCATAAACATTAATTAATCCCACTACATAATTAATATTGCACCATCCATCTTAACCCATATTTACGGTCGATATGGCTCCGGTCATTATTTCCCCGTGTTTAAGATTATCTAGCCCATTAATTAATTCAAGCCATTGAAATAGCTTTCCGTTAATTAATATCTTTTGTCCTTGGTCGAGGAACGGTTCAACATTATTATCCATGGAAACTAATTCCACTTGCAAGATTTGGTATGATAAAGCTTATGAACCTCCCAAGGGGGCAAATCAAACAAGCGTATTTTTTGTACACACGATTCTTCGTATTAAATCTTAGCAATTACATGTGACCAATAATATTGCCCAAGATAAAAAGTATTGAATCTCTCCGATTATTTTACCCATGATAAGTCAAAGCAATAGTTACCAATCCCACGTGATCCTATTTAAGGGGCGAAGGTTAAGAAACAACGAATCCATCGAGGTCTAATTCTTCCTTGTTGATTCAAGAATTTATCCTCCTCAGAGGTCCTATTCAACAGATCGATCATGCACTAAGCGTAATCTCTTTGGTCAAGACAACCAAACTGAGCCTTACACCTCAACCTTTTCGCGATGGTTGTTCATTTCAATCTAGGTCGTGAATGGCGTCTTTTTTAGTTACAAGGGATCGTTAATTTAATCTTCTCGTGATCCGGTATCACTAAATTAACTACAAAGGTAACACGCATTTAATTATTGAAGCAGCT
Organism: Stenogyne calaminthoides; assembly: GCA_037126765.1. Taxonomy (NCBI): domain Eukaryota; kingdom Viridiplantae; phylum Streptophyta; class Magnoliopsida; order Lamiales; family Lamiaceae; genus Stenogyne; species Stenogyne calaminthoides. The sequence goes on along the minus strand of JBBCBC010000003.1, from coordinate 39,135,476 downwards.
TATGCAAGAAATATATATAACATTCAATCATATTTAAAGCATCGATGATAAACAATTTATTTGATAAATAAGTCTGAAAATTCGATTCACGATTATACAAAGTAAAAAGCATACTTTTCAATTATAATCCCAACGAGTTAGTCGGCGTTAGAAAATAGGTGTTCATATCTTGAGCGGTTTTGATGACTTCGTGAAAACCTCTATTTTCTTTGCATAAACTATCTCGATGAATTTTAGACCCTCATGTAGTAGGAATAGCTCATCAAATTTAGCTTGAAGGATTTTGAAATCATCGAACTTTTGTTTGTTGATTCTTAGAATGATCTTTGATCGCTTCTCCCGATCGAAGATTTATCTTTCGAGCGTTAAGTTCCTCGGTTACCTTCCGGCGGTTTGGTGATTTCAATTGGTAGCTTTCTTGGCGGCGTTCTCTTTAACAAGTCGATTATTTACGATCCTTAGCTTGTCATTTTAAAACTTCCACTATTGTATAAGTGTCTCATCGTGACGTAGAGAGATCATCAAGCAATTGCTCAGAGTAGAGCTGCAAGTCAATCTCTCCAGCAGGTGTGTTAATGATAGCAGGTGTGTTAATGATAGCAGGTGTGGAAAATAAAAAAGCAGAAGGTTTGGAGGTTACCTCAGTTGGTCCTCCTGGCCATCAGCGTGCGACTTCATCGTCATCTGAAGAGAACATCGATCTTCATGCTCGTGGAAGTCAGCAAGATCGCTTATCGTACGAATCTTCTTCTGAGATGAGTAGCGAGTCCTCCGGGCGGAATGGAATCATCAATTCGAGATGTGTCGTGATCGGGGCTTTCCTATCTACGGCGTTGCTCTCTTCTGTTCCGCTTTTCTTCTCTTTCTTTTGGCGTCAGGTCTGGAAAATCTGCGCTATAGTGACCTGGTTTCTCACAGTTGAAACACGCTCCACGATCCACGGAACCTTTTCTTCGGTGAGTCGTTTCCCATCTGTAGGATCTATCGGGTGACTTAACTTTCGATAATGTCAACTCTTCTATCGAGTTGTTATCTCTTCTCTCATCTGTCGGATCATCTCTTTTCCTTTCTTCTCTGTGATCTCTTGATCATCCCTGGTCGGGTTCTTTCTAGTGAACCGGTTGGCCTCTGCTTTCTTACATTGTCTTGATAGTCCTTTGTAGAATCTTCGATACTTACCAAGCCGAGTATTTGTTCTTTCAAGTTTCCCAGCAAGCGGAGCGATCTGCATTCGCTTGACTCATTATGTTTCCAACGGAGTTGATTGGCCTTCGATCTGTTGCTGGTTGCTTTAAATGCAACTTATTTAAATGTTGAGGCTTCAGCAGGGGTCTCGTCTTCATCTGCTTGTCCCCTTTCGATTAAATCGAACTCGTGAGCTTTAAGGCTTAGGAACAAACTACTTGGCTTCATCTTTGAAATGTCTTGGCAATCCTTGATTCTGCGGACTTTCATGTCCCATTTTCTTGGTGAGAGATCTTAAGATCTTGTAGTTGATATCTTTGTCTAACATCTCTCTTCCAAGTTCTCGTAGTTTATTCACTGACATGGTGATCCTCCCATCGAGCTCGTTGATGGTCACGTTGGGCAACATATTTAGCTTTTCGAACTTCACCAGTTTAGCTTGTAGTCGGCTGTCTTTGATCTGATCATTTACTTCGCATATCTCAGCAAGAGTATCCCACATTGCTTTCGCGGTTTTGAGATACTTATCTTCTCATTTGTGACTTTATCCATCGTCTTCATGATTATATGCCTGGCGATTGTATCTAGAGTATACAATTTTCTTTCTCGCATCCATCGTACGGGCTTTTTTTCGCATAAAGACTTCCCGGTGCAAAGTTCGGATCTCCTCCAACCGCTAGGGTTGTCGTGATATATAATGATGGGTCCTCGTTCAATGACTTCCATCATTCTCGCCGCTTATCGATCCTAGATGGTTGCGCATATATATATAGCCCAACTGTGATACTCATCAATTGAAAACTTAGGCAAATCATGGCGGTACATGAGGTATTATCCATGCCGAGTGATTTTGAAAACGAATGAGTTTTAAAAATGGTTTTTCAAGACTGTTCAAATGACCACAAAGACTCTTCCTCAAGAATCAATGATACTCAAAGCCCGCGGTCCGTAGAAGAACCACCGCCTCGATACCACTTGTAGGTCCTTAACGGTTTTGTGAGGTGGAAGTCTAGAGGAAGGGTGAATAGACTTCCAAAACTTTTTGTCGCGGATCGGATGTGAACCGCAGATTACCCGATCAAAGTGCTAGTGTATCAGTTTAGACTGATGTTCAATCTTACTGAGTGCCTAAGGGCAGATCAGCTTGATATCTGTCAGTTTAACTGAATGGTGCGGAAGCTTGTTTTAACCCGTGTGAAAAACCAGTTTTATCAATTCAGATTCTTAAGTCAGTTTTCAACCAGTTGACTAAGGTGTCAATCTGATCAGATCAGTTGCTTGGTGCAGACTGAGCTTAACTTAGAATATGTATCTTTGTTTTTAAACTTCGGTTATTGTGTGAATAGTGTAAAGCAATAAGAAAGCAAGTAAATGCACACAAGACTTTTTATAGTGGTTCAGACTAAAACTCATCTTACGTCCACTCTTCCCTTAACACAGGGGAACCTTAACCGAACTTAACCTGCGAGACTTATACCCCTCATGGGATGGCAGAGATGTTTACCGAGTTCTCACTCTACAAACTTAACCTGCTGGACTTATATCCTTCAAAGGATGGCCGAGATGTTTATTGAGTTCACACTCTACAGATGTTTATCGAGTTCACACTCAACCGAACTAGAAATCAGAAAACTAGAATCCCTAGTCTGAAATCTTCCGGGAACAAACTTAACCTAACTTGCGTTTGGGTAAAGAATGTTTGAGGGTTCCAACTGGAAATCTATCCTGGTGTTTTAGGTAGCCAAAATGCTAGTGGATAGGATTTCTTGCTAAGAACTAATGGGATGAACACTCTAAGAATAATCTTCAAATATAGTGTTCTTTGAGCGGAGATTTTCTTTGTAGCTTTTTTCTTTTTTGCGGTGTCTCCGTGTTCGTTTTTTCTTAGTTGTCTCTCTTGTCTTCAATTGACAAGCAATCCCATTTTATAGACCTCGAAATCAAAGAGCCGTTGGAGAGCAATTTGAATTTCGGGCTATATTAGGTAGGTTGTAGGATATGATTGTGACGTGCTCCGATTATCGGCGTGGCCGTAGGCATCATTAGCGCCATTTTTGTCAGCGTCGTATCCCGCATTGTCAGCTCTTTTTGTGCACGTGTCGCTTTCTCCTTGGCTTCGCGAGGCGGCACTTCAGAAATTTATCCGTTAGACGATTGATATTCTTTTTGTAGAAGATTCATCTTGTCTGGTGTATCTTTTTTATTGTTACCAGGTGTGAGCTGACTTGATCAGGTAACTGATCAGTCTACCTTGTTGAGTCTTCAGATGCACATTGTCTTAGCTCAATATGCAGACTCTGCTGATATAGGTCTTCAGGTCTTTTGATCTTCAGGTGTCTCTGAGCCTCAGTGTATTGTCATACTTGAGTCTTGAGTTTATTTTTCGAAGTCTTCAGTTTATCTCGAGTCTTGAGTTCATCCGAGTCTTGATGTCTTCTTGTCTTCACCGATCTTCTAACTTCATTATCTTCTCGATTTGTGCTTAGTCTTACGATAATCGACCTTATCTGGGTCATCCGATACTTCGACTCGACCTATACATATTGAGTTCCCTCAATATGTGACCTATCTTTACATCAAACCTATCTATACATTTCAAATTTGGTCATCTTAATCTGATTCTAAGTCATCGATCATTAATGTGTCCGATCGGGTCCTATTATAACTGCTTTTGGAACTTCCATCAAAACTAAATTACAGATTTCCCAACACTTGGCCTTTTTCAATGAAGCCTTGGGGTTGTTGCATATAGATCTCTTCATCAAGACTTCCGTTAAGGAAAAGCATCTTGACGTGCATGTGCCGATTTTAAAGTCGAGATCAAGCAGAAGAATCGATAAGAGAATTCGGATGGACTTGAGCATGGCTACGGGCGAAAAAAGTTTCCTCATAATCGATCCCTTCTTTCCGAAAAGTATAACCTTTCGCCAAGAGTCTTGCCTTGAAGGTTTCCACCTTCCCGTCCGGCCCTCTTTTTCTCTTATACACCCATTTCGCAACCAATGGGTTTGACCCATTAAGTGGTTCGACTAGCTCCTACACTCTGTTATGATACATAGAACCCATTCGCTTTCATTGTTGTTTGCCAAGAATCTGATCCTTGTCTTGGATTGCCTCGCCATATGTCCATGGGTCGATTATTCTTTTGTCAGGGAATCAAGTCCGAGGACTCTCCTATTCCCATGAATCTCTCAAGTCTGTTGTTTTTCACAACCCTCCCACTCTGACGAGGTTAGGTTGTGTAAGTGTGTCGTTTGGTATGTCATCTTGTGCAGTTGACATTGAGGTTAGCCCCTTAGCTCATTTAAAGTAATCTCACTTGGGTCTTCTTTTCGTTCATATAGTTTTCTTCCAAAAATCTAAAGTGGGTGTTTATTACCACTTTTTTGATCTTTCGGGACCATAGAACATACACCCTTTTTGTTCCCGGGGTATCCCACAAACAACCTTAATTTTGATTGAGGATCCAATTCTGTGCTTCCTTGTCCAACACGTGGGCGGACACCCCCAAATCTTCATGTGTCTCAAACCGGGCTTGCGCCCGCCCACAATTCTTTGGGAGTTTTGGGAACCGATTTGATGGCACCAAGTTCAGAATGTAGGTCTTTGTTTCCAAGGCATGACCTCGAAGCTAATTGGGAAGATCCGCATAACTCATCATAGATCTAACCATTTCCAAAAGAGTTTTGTTTTTTCAGCTCAAGAACCCCGCTTTTGTTGAGGGGTTGGTTCCGTTGATTAAGGGATGCAATCCCTTCATCGGATAAGTAGTTCAAAAACTCATCATCGAGGTATTCGCCTCCACGATCGGATCGTAGAGACTTGATATGTTTTTCCCTATGATTCTCTGCTTGAGCCTTAAATTCTTTGAATTTCTCAAAGGTCTCAGATTTATGCTTCATAAGGAAAATATAACCATACCTTGAGTAATCATCAATAAAAGTGACAAAATACTCATAACCTCCTCTTGCTTTGGTTGACATTGGACCACATATATCTGTGTGAACGGTTTCTAACACTTCTTTGGCTCTATTCCCCTTGGCTCGAATGCCCTCTTGGTCATTTTACTCTCCAAACATGATTCGCAGGTTGGAATTTGTTCAACTTGGAGAGACTCCAGTGAACCTGCTTCTACCAAACTTTGGATCCTCTTTGGATTAATATGTCCCAATCTTAGATGTCATAGAAGTGTCTCGTTCACGTTTTCTTTTATCGAAAACAGTTGATGTGTTATAGGATGCATTTCGTGAGTGGTGTGCACGATTAATTGTATAGAGATTTTCCATCAATGTCCCATAAATATACACTCATCATTTCAAGAAATGATTTCATTCTTATTAGAAGAAACTAAGTGTCTATTAAATGTAATTTTAGAAACTGAAGCTTAATTCTTTCTAAAACCTGAACATCTCTTAAAATTAGAACTCTTTGTCTTCAAAAGACAGGTGCACTTCTCCCATCGCCCGATTTGCCACTCTCGAAGATCGCCCAATTGTGATGAGGATCTCAATCGCCACTATGTTGTCGGATCGGTTTGAACTCAGGAAGCAAACATGATTAGTGGATCCCGTATCAACTACCCACGAACGAGAAGTATCGCCACTAAACAAGTTTCCACAATTAGTGCGTGAGAATTACCTTTCTTTCCGGCCCTTTTGGGGTTGGAACAGCAAACCTCCATTGTCTCTTTCCGCAGCCTTAAGCACTTCCTTCTTTGGATTTTTCTTGACACCACCAAAGATTCGTCATCTTATCATTGCCTTTGGCAATAGTTGAGTCTCGATTGCTTATGGCCTTTGGTCACTTCTTCTTCTTTGCCATCCTTGGCTTTAGAAGATGAAGACAAATTACTCACTTGTCGTCAAAGCTTGAGTTTGGTGCCCTATCAACATCTCTGTCGAGACCAAAGCTTGCAACAAATCACTGCCCAGCAAAATCTCCGTAAACTTTTGGGCGGAGAATGAAGTACCAAATTCATCCGAGTCTCCAGATTATAATCAGACTTTCGAGAACTTCACGCTTGTTCGGATGGGTCATCTATTTTGAGGGCGTAATCCCTTATGGTTTTGCCCTCCACCATTTTCGATGATGACATCTCTCAGAAGGTGATCCGACGAGTCCGCATTTTTTGACTTCGTCGGTTGGCTCATCCGATTTTGGTGTGTCAAGAATCCACTTGTGCTTTTGTGTAGTTAGGACAATTATAATTTTCGTTTTTCAATCAATATAGTTTCCATACATATTGTATTGACTTTAAGTATATTAACGTGGATTAAAAAGACATTTACATCTTTAATCGAAATAAATAACTATATGCATAAGCACAAGTATATCACAAGGTTCGATCACATGCATCATATTAAAATCTCAAAAAAAATATGAACATGCATCAGCTTTAACATCTCAAAACAGTTTAAATAAGCCCGCGTGGGGTGGGTCATTATTTAAACACATTTAAGCGAGTTACAAACAAGAACGATTACAAACCTTTAATATCCAGATTAATAGTTGGCTCTCACTTGACCAATATAAAATTGACAGGACTTGGGGAAGTATATGCATATCAATTTTATACCTAAGTAATAATCATGATTAAATACAGATTATTATTTCGCTTTGAACGAGCCACCGTGGGGAGGGTCATAAATCGCCACTAGTAATAATCCACAATCATCCATTTGGAATTCATTCATGTGAAAGCTAACTTTTGACCGTCCCGTGGGGGGAATTTCTCCAAAAGAATTCACAAATAAATAAATTATGGAGGTCAGAATTAATTCAATTTTATTTTCAGGAATAAAATTGTCAATTAATTATTTAAACATACTTAGTAATTTTGAAGGTGAGATTTTTCATTGGGCAACTCTCATTCAAACACATTTAAACAAATTAAATAAAGCATAAGATAACACAATAATAAATCAAGCAAAGCGGAAAAATAAACATATTGGGCACAAATTATCCAATTGTCATGGTTTGATTTTTCTTGGCTTGATTTTGAAGAAACGCCGTCTTGAATTTCTCCCACTCGTCGTCTCGAAAAGAACTCCGTCTCGAAATGCCACGCCAGTAGCTTCATGGCCAGGATGCACGCCAGATCCCGGCCGCCCCTTGCCGAAAAAACCGCGCCATGCACCTTCGCACAAATACAAGAAAGATCTTGCTTCGCGTTAGACAAGTAGTTCAAAACTCATCGCCGAGGTACTCGCCTCCACGATCGGATCGTAGAGACTTGATACGCTTTTTCCCTATGATTTCTCTGCTTGAGCCTTAAATTCTTTGAATTTCTCAAAGGTCTCGATTTATGCTTCATAAGAAAAATATAATCGCACCTTGTGTAGTCATCAATAAAAGTGACGAAATACTCATAACCTCCCTTTGCTTTGGTTGACATTGGACCACATACGTCGTGCGTGTGAGCGATTTCTAACACTTCTGCTGCTCTATTCCCATTGGCTCTGGAATGCCCTCTTGGTCATTTTACCCTCCAAACATGATTCGCGGGTTAGAATTGGTTCAACTTGGAGAAACTCCGGTGAACTATCTTTTCACCAACCTTTGGATCCTCTTTGGATTAATATGTCCCAATCTTAGATGTCATAGAAGTGTCTCGTTCACGTCTGATGAACGTTTTCTTTTCTCGGAAACAGTTGATGTGTTATAGGATGCATTTCGTGAGTGGTGTGCACGATTAATTGTATAGAGATTATTCTACAACGTTCCATGATGATAAATTTATCATAAAGAGAAATGGTAACAACTTTATTAAAAGTAACCGAATATCCATCACGGTAAAGTTTAGAAACTGAAATTAAATTCTTTCTGAAATTCGGAACGTAAAGAACATCTCTTAAAATTAAAACTCTGTCTTCAAAAGATAGGTACACTTCTCCCACTACTTGCCGCCGCCACTCGTGAAGATCGCCCAATTGTGATGAGGATCTCACTCCCACTAAGTTGTCGGGTCCGCTTGAACCCCAGAAAGTGAAACAAACATGATCGAGTGGATCCCGTATCCACCACCCATAAATGGGAGGCATACGCCGCTAAGCAAGTTTCAACAACTAGTGCGTGAGAATTACCTTTCTTTCCATTCCTTTTGGGTTTGGAGCAGGCTGACCTCCTATGTCCCTTTTCACCGCAGTTAAAACATTTTCCTTTTGGTACTTTCTTGACACCCAAGCAGCTAGCTGTCTTTCTCTTACTTTTCTTAGTGATGAGTTTGCTTTGGTTCTGACCACTTTTTTTTCTTGAGACTTGCCTTCCATTGGCCTAGATCTTGAGAAAAGACTTTTTGGTCACCAATGCTTCATTTTCTTTTTCCTAAATGCTTCTCTATTTTCTCCAAGGCTTCTTGTAGAATGTCCATAGTAAACATGTGATCACTCATCACAAAACTACAGTAAAACCCATCGAAGCACCTTGGAAGAGTTAGCAAAAGAAATTTGATTTGGGCCTCATCACAATACTTAGTACCGATATAAGCCAGTTTTTCAAAATGACGTTTAATTCTGAGAACATGCTATTGGGGAATGAGTTGCACAGATCTATTCGGGGTGAATATTTAAATACAAATTTAATTCTTATAATTATTACTAGCATGAATTAATCCTATATTAATTCAAATAATAATTCAACAACATATCATGCATATAATTATTCACGTAAAACCTACGCATGCGGAATTCTACGAGTTTACGTGAACGTACCTCTTGGGATGGCAGTGATCTGACAGATTAGACTAACCAAAAGAACTTCCCAAGTATTCCCTTAGCTCTCGTTCGACTACCCGGTGGAAGGACACTTGTGAACGATTTAACAAAAGGAAAATAAATTATGTTGCACCACCTTTGTGGATTTACTAATTTTTCCAGAACATGGAATTGTACTTGGGAATGAAAGAATCATCCCCTATTTATAGAGCATAAGGTGGTCGAATTTTTAGGACAAAAATAATGTGGGAAAATCTTTTCTTGATCTCCAAGAAATCTTGAATATATCTCATATATTCTTTCTACCATAATTATAATATTCCATAAAATCCCACCTACTCTTTTATTATGGTAATTTTCAAAAACATAGGGTACCAAGAATCCAAGATTTGGATCTTCTTGAATTTATGAGATATTCTTGTATTTCAAGAAATACATATCTTCCATAATATTTTTTCAAGAAAATCAAGAAAATCTTTTTTGCCCACTATATTTCAAAATTTTCGAAATCTTTATTATAGATAACCAAGTGGGAGATTTCTTGAATTTAATGAGATAATCTTGTATTCCAAGAATACATATCTTCATTCCATAACAAAACTCAAATAAAATCTTTCTCCCAACTTATCCATAATTTTTTTAATTAATAGGAAAAAATAAGCAACAATATTTATTTTATTTTAATCACCTTTTTCAGTTAATGGACTATATGTTGGGCTATTCAGTGGGCCTTTAGGAGAATTAAGATTGGACCTTCTAATGGACCTTGAATATCTAATATTGAGCCACAATATTATTCAAGTCCATAAATATTAATTAATCCAACTACATAATTAATATTGCACTATCCATCTGTTGGTCCCGGTGGGAAAACCTATTTTTGGCGTCTTGAAGCAAGACATTTTAACCCGCATATAAAAAAGCAGGGGAAAGAAAGTGATACCAATTTTTGGCTCATGTGTTGTGTTTTGCTTATAACTAGATGTATATGACAAGTATAAACATAAAGCAAAGAAACAACACAGAATATATATAGTGGTTAGGACAACCAAATCCTACATCCACTCTCCTCTCTAGTGGAAATTCCTTATCAACTTCTCGAGCTTTTCGACTACCTCGTAGTAGTTTACTTACTCAACTCGCCCCTCGAGCTTTACATTACTCACGTAGTTTACTTACTCAACCCGACCACTGAGCTTTTCGACTACCTGCGTAGTTTACTAACTCAAACTCTTAGATGTTTAACGAGTTCACACTCGCCGGGACTTATCACCCTCACTTTCGGGTTTTGCTACGAGATGTTTAACGAGTTCACACTCCAACGGGACTTATCACCCCTCACTCGGGTTTGCCTAACAACTACCTCGACTTCACCTTTGGGTTTGGATTTGGTGTTGTCTCCAACTATGGTGAGATTTTCCCTTACAATGGTTTAGCCTCAATCTTGGGTTGGGAAAATCTCTCTAAGTTTATGATACATCGTGGGTTCTTAGGTTGGGTTCTAGAACACTCTTTGAATATATTTGTATATATCTGAGACTTGTGTTCTAGGGTGGGAATGCTTTTTATTTATTATTTCTTTGGCTCTGTGGCCTTTTGTGCATAATTTCCACTTCCCACACGATAATGAAGGAAGAACTTGTATTTATAGTGTGGATTTGAATGTTAAGATTGGAGAGAATCACATTCAAATCCATACTATTCTTTGTAAGTTCTGTAGCTTTTCTCCCATTTGGTTGTCTTCCTCTCGTTGGTCCACGTCATTTGAATTCCAAGCGGTATATTCCTCGGCCGATTGCCTCGGAACATTCGAGGATATCTTGAGCATTCAGTACATTCTTGAGTCTTGATAAATACTTGCCTTGCCTTGATATTTCTCCGAAGTCTTCGTGTTCTCTGAGTCTTGAGTTCTCTGAGTCTTCGGGTTTCCGAGTCTTGTGTTCTCTCGAGTCTTGAGTTTCTCAAATATCCTCTTGAAGTCTTGATATCTCGGTTTCTTCTTTGGGTCTTGAAACTAACTTTGTTCTATGTCTGGATTGACTATACACGGTGTGAGATAATATCTGAACACTCTAAAATCGAATCGACTCATCTATCAAGATTATCTGAACATGTCATTCTCGGGGTTTTGGGATCTTAATCAAAATCCTCTTTATTAAATTCATTTCCCAACACCATCTTAACCCATATTACAGTCAATATGGCTCCCGGTTATTATTTCTCATGTTTAAGATTATCTAGCCCATTAATTAATTCAAGCCACTGAAATAGCTTTCCATTAATTAATATCTTTTATCCTTGGTCAAGGAACGGTTCAACATTATTATCCATACCGGAAACTAGTTCCACTTGCAAGATTTGGTATGATAAAACATGAACCTCCAAGGGGGGCAAATCAAACAAGCGCATTGCACACGATTCTTCAGTATTAAATCTTAACAATCACATGTGACTAATAATATTGCCCAAGATAAAAAGTATTGAATTTTGTTGATTCGCTACCCATGATAAGTCAAAGCAATAGTTACCAATCCCATGTGATCCTATTTAAGGAACGAAGATTAAGAAATAACGAACCACCGAGGTCCCGATTCTTCCTTGTTCGATTCAAGAATTTATCCTCCTAGTAGGTCCTATTCGAGCGCATCAGTCATGCACTAGTGTAATCTCTTGGTCAAGACAAGCCAATCTGAGCCTTACACTTCAACCTTTCGCGATGGGTTGTTCATTTCCATCTAGGTCGTGAATGGCGTACTTTTAGTTACAAGGGACTGTTAATTTAATCTTCGTGATCCGTATCACTAAATTAACTACAATGTAACACGACGACTTATTGAGCAGTTATGCAAAAGAAATATATGTAACATTCGATCATATTTAAAGCATCAGTGATAAACAATTTATTTCAGTAAATAAGTCCGAAATTCAATTTTGATTATACAAAGTAAAAGGCATACTTTCTAGTATAATCCCAACACATGCTCCCTTACGGGTGTTCCCTCAGCCATCTTTAGCCTGGCCACGTCGTCATTTTTAAACTGATTGATCATGCGGTCTTTTGTTAAAAACATTTCTTCAAGACTTTGTATAATTTCTGCAGCAGACCCAACACCTTCATGAATGTGTCTCAAATCATCAGACAGTGAAGTCAAGATTACACGTTTCATGGGTTCATTTGCCTGCTCGCAAATATTATACAAGTGCCTTTCCACATCAGTTGATCCATCAGTAGGCATACGGGGCTTGGGTACATCAAGAACCCAATGTTCTTGTGCCGGTAGGACAAAACTCATATTTCGTTTCCAAACAACATAGTTATCACCAGTTAATTGGTGTTCTTTGAGTGTATATAACAGTGGATTAAAAGGTTATGACATGTTGAACTGAAATAAATAATAATATGCATAAGCACAAATATATCACAAGGTTCGATCACATGTTTCATATTAAAATCTCAAAAAAATATGAACATGCATCAGCCAACATCTCAAAAAAAGCAGTTTAAATAAGCCGTGGGGTGGGTCATTATTTAAACACATTCAAGCAGAGTTACAAACAAAACGATTTATAAACCTTTAATAACTAGATTAATAGTTGGCTCCCACTTGACCAATATAAAATTCGACGGGGGACTTGGGAAGTATATGCATATCAATTTTATACCTAAGTAATAACCATGATTAAATACAAAATTATTATTTCGCTTGAACGAGCCTCGTGAGGAGGGTCATCGTCGCCACTAGTAATAATCCACAATCATCCATCTGGAATTTATTCATACGAAAGCTATCTTTTGACCGTCCCGTGGAGGAAATTCTCCAAAATAATTCACAAATAAATAAATCATGGAGGTCAAAATTAATTCAATTTTATTGTGGGAATAAAATTATCAATTAATTGTTTAAGCATACTTAGTAATTTTCGAAAGTGAGATTTTTTAAAAACATTTTCTCATGCATCGCAAATTTAAACACAATTTAAATGAGCATAAAATAATGCATAAACATCAAAACAAAAAATTAAACATATTGGGCACATTTATCCAATTGTCATGGTTAATTTTTTGTCATATCTTGATCTTGAGAAATCGTCTTCATTTTTTTCATCGTTCGTCTCGAAAAGCTCCTACTTGACCGTCTTAAAAAATGCCTTGTCAAGCCGTATCGATTGACCCATTTCATGGTCGGAGTGCCACTTCCTCCTCCCGACGTGTCGAGTGGCGTTTGCCTTGTCCGCCGGCGCCGGGCGCCGTCGCCAGCAAGGCCGCGCCGTCTGCGGCGGCGTCGCCCGCGTGTCCTCTGCGGCGTCGTGTCGCCGCGTCGCCTTGCGCGATGGCCTCGGAGCCCTCGGCCTTCGCCCCAGCGCGCTTTTTCGACGTCCGCGTCAGCGTGCGTCTGCGTCTGGCGGCGCATTCAGCGCGGCGCCGCGTTTGCCCTGCGATATTTTGGGATCCGTCTTTTAATTCTTCGTCTCGCCTCCGTTTCGATCGATTACAATTTATTTACAAAATAAATAAACCTAGATCTAGACTAGTCTATTACATTGATCAAATCAAACAAATTCTAATCTCTTTCGTGTGGATTTTCTCATTTAGGCAAAAATGAATTGAGCGAATCGAATTAAAAAAACCACAATTTATATGCATGCATAAATAAACACATTAAATTTCATGACAATTGGATACCTGCAAAAAAGATCTAGCAATTCTACTATCCAATTTCAAATTTAATGAAAACGAATTAAATTACAATTTAAAATTCAGAGCCCGAAATCGAGGCTCTGATACCAGTTGTTGGGGAATTAATTGCACGGATCTATTCGGGATGAATATTTAAATACAAATTTAATTCTAACAATTATTACTAGCATGAATTAATCCTATATTAATTCAAATAATAATTCAACAACAAATCATGCATATAAACAGTTCACATAAATCCTACACATGCGGAATTACTACGGGTTTACGTGAACTAATCTCTTGGAGTGTCAATGGTCTAGTCGATAAAAACATACCAAAAATCCTTCCCAAGTATTCCCTAGTCCTTGCTCGTCAATCCGGTGGAAGGAAGCTCGCGAACAATTAACAAAAAGGGAAAATAAAATTTGTTGCACCACCTTTGTGGATTTACTAATTTTTCCAGCACATGGAATTGTACTTGGGAATTAAACTTTCATCCCCTATTTATAGAGGGGTGTTGGACGATTTTTTGGCATGGAATAGGGGAAGAAAATCTTTTTCTTAATCTCCAATAAATCTTGAATATATCTCCTATATTCTTTTCTCCATAATTAAAATATTCCATAAAAATTTCAACTCCTCTTGTTATGGGAATTTTCGAAAAAATAAGGATCAAGATTCCAAGATTTGGATCTTCTTGAATTTATGAGATATTCTTGTATTCCAAGAATACATATCTTCCATAATATCTTTTCAAGAAAATCAAGAAAATCTTTCTTTCCCTTATTCTTTCAAGATTTTAGAAATTTACATAGTAAATAACCAAGTGGGAGATTTCTTGAATTTAATGAGATAATCTTGTATTCCAAGAATACTTATCTTCATTTCATAACAAAATTCAAAGAAAATATTTCTCCTTCTTTTATTTACTATTTTCGAATAATAGGAAAAATAGCAACAAATATTTATTTTATTTTTTAAACACCTTTTTTTTCAGTTATTGGACTTTATGTTGGGCTACTTGAGGGGCCTTTAGGAGAATTAAGATTGGACCTTCCAATGGATCTTGAATTATCAATATTGAGCCACAATATTATTCAAGCCCATAAATATTAATTAATCTCACTACATAATTAATATTGCATTATCCATCTTAACTCATATTACAATCAATATGACTCCCGGTTATTATTTCCCGTGTTTAAGATTATCTAGCCCATTAATTAATTCAAGCTACTGAAATAGCTTTCCATTAATTAATATATTTTGTCCTTGGTTAAGGAACGGTTCAACATTATTATACATACCGGAAACTAGTTCCACTTGCAAGATTTGGTATGATAAAACTTATGAACCTCCCAAGGGGGCAAATCGAACAAGCGTACTTGCACACGATTCTCCGTATTAAATCTTAGCAATCGCATGTGACCAATAATATTGCCCAAGATATAAAGTATTGAATCTCGTTGATTCTCTACCCGTAATAAGTCAAAGCAATAATTACCAACCACACGCGATCCTATTTAAGGGACGAAGATTAAGAAATAACGAACCACTGAGGTCTAATTCTTCCTGGTTCAGTTCTGAAGAATTTGTCCTACTGTAGGTCCTCTTCAGTGCACTAAACATGCACTAGTGTAATCTCTTGGTCAATACAAGCCAATCTGGGCCTTACACTTCAACCTTTCACAATGGATTGTTCATTTCCATCTAGGTCATGAATGGTGTACTTTTGGTTACAAGGGACTGTTAGTTTAATCTTCTGTGATCTGGTATCACTAAATTAACTACAATGTAATACGTACTATTTATTGAACAGTTATGCAGTAAATATATATAACATTCGATGATATTTAAAGCATCAGTGATAAACAATTTATTTCAGTAAATAAGTCCGAAATTCAGTTTGATTATACAAAGTAAAAGCATATTTTCCAGTATAATCCCAACAGCATTCATTAACAGGTATTGGTTGGTTTACTATAAAGTATTATTCGCAATTTATAATTTGAAAGATGTGGTAAATTTGGTTTGTGGTTAGGGTTACGATCCGGATGTTGGGGTGTTTCTTGAGAGTTCTTTCATGCTTTTCACAGCTGAGGACTACACCGGCGAATGGTTCCAGAAGGATATAATTTATGTAAAAGGGATCATAATTGATCACATTAATTCCAAGGTTAATTTATATCATCATTGTTAATTTATTACGTTAGTTTACTATATGAACATAGCAATTAATTAAATTTAAAAATTTGTTTTGATGATCGATCATTCAAGAGCAGACTAAGAAAGTTTATACTTATGTGGACACCTTGAAGGTTGTTTATTCCCTCAATAGGATCCTTCTTTTGACCTTTACTGCCAAGGAAGATACAGAAAATAATGCAGACGAGGAGACTTTTTTGGCAGCTGTGTATGCACCAGGGCTTTATGATAAGGAAAGTTACGAACTTCTCGAGTGTTTTCTTAAGCCTGATGGTCCTGCTCCTACAGATTTGCCGAAAGAAAAATGTGAATGCAGTCATAAGAAGGGGAAGAACATCCAGAAACACAAATGTGAATCTTGTCTTGAAAACGAGCAAGACAAGAAAATTCCAAGAAAAATGAAAAGAAGGAAGATAAGAAGATTTCCAAGAAAAATGAAAAGAAGGAAGATAAGAAGATTTCGAAGGAAGATAAGAAAATTTCCAAGAAAAATAATGAAGGGAGCAGTGGAAAGAAGGGAGGTAAAAAAAAAAATAATTGAAATCTTGTGATTAAAGACTTGCTGTTGTTCAAGTCTTGTGATTAAAAACTTGTTGTGTTTAATTTTTGTAGTTTGCTGGACAATGTTGCAGAAAAATGTGAATTCATGTAGGTTTGTTTTGGGCCTGAAAAACAATCTATGATTATGTTTATCTATTTTAATTAGTTATATTACTAGCTGCTTCATTGCTTATTCTTCATGATTGAAATTGTTGTAATTAAATTGGGTGGATTTTATTTGCCTGCTTTTCTTCACGTGAATTATAAGTTGCTGTTTAGGGTTACCACATGTACATGTTATGTTTGAATTTTTTATTTTTTTTTATCGGACAAAGTTAGTTGTTAGATGTTAGTAGTTAGTATACCAAGCACCCAAACATTCTACAAATTCACCAAGCCACCTTATAACTCCCATACTCCAATTCGTTCCCAAAGGGAATCGAATCTGAATCTCTCACTCAATTGAGGAGCCCAGTGGTCAGGTGGGCTAAGCCACCTGATTACATGTTATGTTTGATTTAAGTTTATTTTCCATGGTTTCTTAATTAATAGTAGTAGTAACTAATATTGATACATTGGATCATATCTTTAATGCCCATTTGTTTGTCTTTGTGTTTGTTATATTCCCTTTAGTTTTCGTAAAGTAGGTGGTATGATGTTTGGTATATTTCTCTTTTTTTGTGGTTACACCCAGCTAAGCTAATTAATATTTACTAGGTTAATCATATGATATGAGTGATTACCCATTTTCTAAATCTTTGATTATTTGATTTTCAAATCTTTAATTTAAAATATTCAAAATAATTAGCCCATTGATTACCGGTCATTGTTACGTGATAATTATGATGGATGGGAAATGGCCTACCCATTTATTAAATTTACATTAATTTCTTTTGGCAAGACCTTAAAGACGTGGAGAAATGAAAATGTATTGGAATTAATTGATGTCATACATCAATTATTATACAATAAACAAAACAAAATCAATACGAAGAGGTTTAAATTGTCACACATCCCTTAATTAAAATTAGAATAAACAAGCAATCAACATTATTAATATTTACATCCGAATGTCAATTAGATAAAGATGGATAAAGCGTTGGCCTAGTGCAAAATACATGTAAATAACACATCTTTTCCCATCAAAACTGATAAATCCCATCAACATTGGGCTGTACCCATGGTTTAAGTGAAGGATCTTGCAAAATATCCATTACAAAGCGATCTTCCTCATCTTCCACATTATTCTTAGCCAAATGTTCCACCATTTTTTCGAGCATTTCCAACCTCTTTTTTAAATCTTCGCCGTGCATTTTCAAAGCCCGATTCTCCGAATCAAAGGCCACAAACCGTTGCCCGATTTGCTCCATTTTTCTCACTATTTCCTTGTTTTCCGTTTGAAAAAATGTGATTTGATCATTCAAATCCTTAACATGTTGCTCTCTTTTCATCCTCGAACGCCTTGCGGATTCACGGTTCGAAATCATCCTCTTTCTTTTCTTTTCATCCGTGATCATTGCGTACCTAATTTCATCATCTTCTGAACAACTCGAGATGTTGATCTTTGTTGATGACATTTTTTGTGGAGATAAAAATTTAAAGAAAAATTGAATGATGCACTATTATTGTAAATAAGGGGCCAAGTTCATGAAAAAACATAAAACCAATATAAAAAAACAACTGAGAATGATTGAACAAGTCTAATTCTATGTAAAAATGCGGTGATAACTCCACTCATATCAAGAATTCAGAAAAAATGATTTTGCTTTGAAAAGCATATGCATAATTATGATTAATCAAAACAAAAATAGTGAAAATGGATGAAATTTGAGGTGGGGTCAAATTGTTGAAAATCTAAATTAGGGAAAAAAAAAATTGAATTGGGTTTTGAGAATTATATCGATAGGTGCATGTATATATAATGGTTTCTTATGGGTGGAGGGAATCTTCCTATCACATGAATTTGGTAAGTATTGATTGACAGATGTATAAATGGATAATGATAGCACTCAATATTTATATTTATATGTATATATTTAGTTACTATAAAGTAATCGAATGGAATTTGGATAAGGTTGTAATAAATTTCAAAAAGATTTTTGAGCTAATCTTTATCATACTCTAGTTGAAAAGTCTCCTACATCTTGTAATATTTAATTATTTTAATTTAATTTCCTTTTTACCAACTTCTTCGAAAAGATAGCCACCTTACAAAATTCGCGTTTCAAAAAATAGTACTCGTATATTCGTATAAATATATATATATATATATATACTCTACTCGTATATAATATATATGTTAATAGAACTACGTTTGATAATTAATACATAGAGTGATTTTTATACATGATATCAATTTTTGCTTGAGTCATCTTTTATTTATTTTTTAAGATCAAATTGAAATAGGTGCATATATATGGTAAGGAATTCAAATACTTCGTAATAATGCAGTGATGTTTAATATAAATTTAATAAACTCTAAACAATAATATCTTGGTCAACTATTTAATTTGTGGACTTCCGCACATTGAACCAATGTATAAACAATCCTTTTCAGTTTAAATTTATTAAGCACATATGGTATATTGCACGTGGTCATAAAAAAGATTTCAGAAATATAATTAATATTTTAATTTAATTCACAAAGCTTAAGGATAATGTACTAGTTCGTTTCATATTATTTTCATAATTTACGAATCCCATACTATATATACGAATCTAACTACAAAAACTACTCATTAATCATCAAAGGATCCTACCTATTGTATATATTTTTTTTAATTATTTTATATTTATTTAAGATGACATACTTAATTCATTGAGCAAATTTTATTCTCTTGCTTATCCATTAAGAATTCATATACCTACGTGCAAAAAATTATTATAATTAATATGTTGAAAAGATAAGGTGGCAGTGGGATATCAATTTTAAAAGATAAAGAGTGATTAATTAAGGCACGACACTTAAGACTCCAACAAAAATCGATTCTCGGAATAATCATATATGATAGTGAAATAATCCAAGATTTTGATAAATTGATCGTAAGATGATTTGCATTAAATATTTTATTTGAGAAGGTTTTTATGTGGATGGTTTGGTTTTCTGCATCATTTCATTTACTAAACATGAAGTGTTTAATATTATAAGAATCTTTGTAGAAATTAATATTATAGTTGTTATAGTATTAGTTTCTACAAGCAATAGTATGAGTGATGTACGGTAAACCAATTTCATATGAAACTTTCTCTTTATTTGCTTACTCATTTACTCAATATTTCTTACCTATTTCAACTACATAATTTTGGCCGACTCCAAACTTTATCTTTTAACCCTTCATTGAAATTTCGTCCCTAATTAACGCTCAAATATTCTATAATCCCTCCCAAATTAATCACGCTTATTACAGATTATAAATTAAGATGGTCTTGATTGAAAATTTTAATTTACAATGCATGATTTTCTCATTAATAGTCGACAATGTGATTAATTTCCTAGCCAAAGTAATTACAACTTTATAGGCATAAACTTATGTGTGAACACAATTATCGCCTACATAAATAATATACACAAGAATTATGGAGTATAATGCACATATATTATATAACAGATCTCTATAATTGTAGAGAAGTTTATTCAATGGATTTGTTATCATCATCATTTGTCAATTGAAATTAAACTACGTACAAGACTACGTTTCCAATTGAGTATGGTTTGAAGAGACTAGAAAACAAACAATTTGGCCACTCAAGAATGATAGGTGGGCCCCTTTTGTTGATTTCAGATTAATATTTAAAGACAAAGTCTAGTATGAAAATTTTCATACACAAAAAAACTTTAATTTACAATCAAATTCTGTAATTGGTGAAGATAAGACAAAATTGAATGATTTATGGTTCACTCGGCCTAAGTGGTTCATGGTTCACCCGGCCCAAATAAATCATAATTTAGGGTTCATTATTTAGTATTTAGGGTATAGATGATTGATTTAGGACAATTTTATAGATTTTCATACATTAAATTTTCCACACTAGACCTACTCATATTTAAATTGAAGGGATAAAAAGATCAAATTGGGATTTAATCTTGTCGTTAACTTTTTTTTCGAGATTGGAATTCTTTTGTATTAGTCAAATTCAGATAACTGCATAAATTCAAACTTAAGGTGTTAGTTGTTACAAAATATATTTGTTGGGCAACTACTTTTTCTCCTATGGATAAAAGAGTATGACGCAACGATTTAAAGTGTATAGAACCCACTTCACGTTTTGCCATTCTTTGTCTAAATTTCACATGGTAGCAACTAGAGGACCAAAATAGGACACGACTATTCACACCCACCGAATTGCTTTATACACCCATGTATACAACATTCTAGCTACTTGTACAATCAAACACAAAAAAATAGTATAGAGTATATTCATACATGCCCATCTCTATCTCTAATTGCCCTTTTTTCCTGTAGTTAAGATTTTCATCTGGGGTGATTCTCATCTGAGCCAAAGATACTAAGATAAGTTACCAAACATCTGGGCAACTAATCTATATCTATAGGTACAATGCTACAATTAAAAACATACCATTTACAAAACTGAACTATTTCAAAATCACAAACAAAAAGTTTAGGGGAAAAAGGACTAGTACAAGAATCATAGACTATGATGTTTACCAAAGGCCGGAACATTGCCAATATACAATTTTTTTAGGAAAAGTTATACCAAAAGTTCATGTGTTCGGTGTATCTCCGTTTGTTTCCAGGGACAGCGTGAAAGGAAGCTAGCCATATCCAGGCGTAAAGTAAAAAATGTGTTCATCGATTCTATTTTCCAGAACTGGGGGATAATGATACAGTGGTATTCTCGGGCAGAAGTGATCCATTGCCCAGTTCTTGTTCAACTTCAATGGGTTCTTCCTTGTTCATGTCATGGAAACTTCGTTTCTTGGATGAGGTGGAAGGTGCAGTAGCATGTTCTTTGTTTGGCTCGAGTTCGTTGCTTAATGTGGGAAACAATGGAGGTTCAGAGCCACTTAGTTGACAAAAGACTCTCTCAACAGTGTCGGTTATCTCCTTCCCCAAACCGTTCTGATCCAAAATCAACTCCCAAACTGATCTAGAAGCCTTCTCAAGTACAGGAGTTCTGCATATATAATAGCCAACTGCATTAAATCTTCAATAGCGTGTGCAGTGTTCTCCAACGACAAATGTGTGCGTGTGGGTGGGGGGTGGAGCAGGTCATGTGAACTCTCTTCTTCAAAGCAATATTAAGTATACTAGGTAATAATGTTTAGCATACGAAGTATTACATTTTAAAGTATACTTGATTTTATCACTTATTCTTCTGAAAATCACTAACCCGTGATACTAAAATATGCTAAACAATTGTATTTCGTATATTAAATAACATTACTGAGTTCACTATAAAACTTCTGTAAAACAAGTTGATATAAGTTTTTGTCTAGCAGTTATCATAGAACTAAGGCTTAATTGCAATTAAATTCGCAACCTTTTTGCAAATTGTAATCTAATCTAAACTTTCGAATTTTGGTAAACAAAACCTCAATTAAAGTCTTTTTTGCAATTTGAACCAACGGAGAGATTCGCTCCTGCCCAGAAATGATGTGTCACCTATGTGACAGAATAATTAATTGTATTAACATGTTTACATTAGTTCGGATGGAAATGAATAAATAATCATCATTTCCGAGCAAGAGCGAATCTGTCCGTTGGTTTGAATTGCAAAAAAAATCTTAAATTGAGGTTTTGTTTACCAAGATCCGAAGTTTAGATTAGATTGCAATTTGCAAAAAGATTGTGATTTTATCTGCAATTAAGCCAAAACGTAAAAGACCTAAATTAGGTACGAATAAAATGCTCAGTCGGGTAACAGAGACCTGAAGTGACAAACGAGTGCACTTCATTATTAGCATGAGTCTCAAATAAAAATGATGCAGGCTTTTCTCGTACAAGTATAATCCTATGAAGAATGAGTCGAGTAATAGTCACTTACTCAAGCTCTTGTCGAAGTGCATCAAACAATTCTCTCTTCGTCTGTTTTTCAGCACCAGGGTATTGAGAACCTTACTCTGCTCGACCATTTTTTACAGTATTACTCTTCAGCTCCTCCTGCAAGACATACAAGTCATGTCTTTTTATCCTTACTTTATAATGGAAGCACTGAAATTAAGCCAACGGTTTCTACATCCACGACAAAGTAACTAAACCTTTGAGACAATCACGACTCACGAGCATCAAAACACACAAATAAAAATGTTTTAGAAAAGAAAAGGTTACAAACGAAGGGCATTAACATATTGCTACAATTCATGTTAAGAACAACACACAAATGAAGACATTTTTTATATTACCAAGATTGTGGGTAATTTAACAAGTAATGTAAATTAAATGTGTGATTACATGTTACTGTTACATGATGTAGGTGAAGTGAATTGTTACGTTTACAGGTTAATGCTCAACATAAATGAGTGGTGATTGTTCAAATTTTTTAAAGAAACCAGATGCTCTAGCCCTTTGGGTAAGTTAAAATTCTGTATGTGAAGGCCCAATTGCGAAAACATGTAATGTTTTCAACTCTCCATAGTAACCCATACATAATGGAGAATCCGAGTATATACTAATCAATGAACTGCAGTCCCTTTTCATGTTCAAACCAAATTAACTACATGATAATATGTCATAATTAGTAACTTTTTTTTGTTGGGAGGAGAGGTTGGAATCAGGGGAAACGCTGGAGGACAATGATAACAATATGGACAATCAATTCCAGCATTAATTTATGTGCAAGGATGCAAGCATTAGAAAGTAATCAAAACATCAAACTGACAGCAAGTGCCTTTGGAGAGTCAGGTGACTAAGAAAGCATTCTCATAAGATATACTCACAATAATTTCTTTAATGTAGAGTATGAAGACAAAGGCAAGAGAATGTAAATGAACGATATGACCCTTGTCTTGAGGGACTGGAAAAAGGGGAAATTATCTCTAAATGCAAAAGAAACCAGAGAAATGATGTATGAGATGTTACATGCATTAACACTATCCAAACCCTCTCAATAAAATATCAGCACCTGGTAAATAAATTAGTCGATAACAATGAGTTTCGCATTATATCACACAGTTTCGCATTATATAACACAATGAGCCATCGTCAGCTCTATATGAAGTTTCTTTATAAATAAAAAATCAGCACAGGGCAGATAA
The DNA here is from genome assembly GCA_037126765.1 of Stenogyne calaminthoides. Classification (NCBI taxonomy): domain Eukaryota; kingdom Viridiplantae; phylum Streptophyta; class Magnoliopsida; order Lamiales; family Lamiaceae; genus Stenogyne; species Stenogyne calaminthoides. The sequence goes on along the minus strand of JBBCBC010000003.1, from coordinate 39,111,937 downwards.
ATTAATCAATATAATTAATCAGTGACCTCTCCAAGTCAAACAAGTTAACAGATGGATGTTTTAGTTAGCAACACACTGAAATTAAAAACGTCCTCTGAAGTGCCTTGAATGAAGACACTGTAAACTGATATATATACTCATGACTCCTCCATCACTCCATTGACAAGAAGAAACAAGAAACATCCAAGGAAGTAAACATGCAAGAATACACACAGCACACAGAAAACACACTTCCAAAAAGTAAGTTCCCATATCATAACACAACTATCAGCACACGGAAATGTTCTCTGGCTTGCTGCAAAAGATGCAACTTAACACGAAAGGGACCAGAGAAGTGATGCATATCGCTGGCTAGTCATGTCTGAGACGCTACATGCATTAACACGATACATTGAACTCTCTCGATAAAATATCAGCACTAGACAAATGATGAATTTCACATTATATCACAGTTACCCGTGTGCCATATGATAATTCTCTACAAATGAAATATCAGCACAGGGCAGATAAATTGATCAATAATGTGTTACATTGGCCTTTATCATCAATGCAGTAACACTCATTGATCTCTCCAAGTCAAATTAGTTAACTCACCGATGTTTAAGTATACTGAGCTGGAATGGGTGATTTCATTCTAATTGCAAACCCAATCACCAAATAGTGCAATGAACTGTACAAAGCATGCATCACAAATATTTCCTCTAAATTACCTTGAATAATACACTATAAACGGATATAATCATGACTACACTATTCACAAAAAGAAACAAAAAACATTCAATGACCACCAACCCACCCAAGAAAAGCTGCAGGAATTCACACAGAAAACACACTTCAGAACAGAACGCAAATCCTCAGATCATAACTCAATCATTTACAGCTATAAATCCACACAAGCACGACTCAATCATTTACAGCTATAAATCCACACAAGCACGAAGTAACAAATTTACATGCAGAAAATCTCACATTGGCTTTCAGTTGATTAATTATCTTCAATCGAATTGAATCAATTGTGCCATCGTTCATGAGTGTCTCCAGCACATCCTCTGGTGTTATCACCGGCGTCGCCATCTCGGAAGCTCTTCTTGCAGATTATCAGATTAATCGAGCTCGGATTTTACTGAATTTGGAGATTAAATAGCTCGTTGATCCGAAATTAAAAAAACCGAAAATCAAAATTACAGTAATTTTAGGTTAGTGAGTTGAATTAAGCGAGAGACTGAGACCAGAGAAAATGAAGAAGAACACGAGGTAAGGTTTGAAAGAGAGTGAGAAGAAAAGGGAAATGTGTATGGGCCGAATTTCATTCTTTTTGGGCTTGATACAAGAAAAAATAAAGGGGAAAATATGTGGGCCGAATTTTATTCTTTTTGGGCCTGAGTGGGAGAAATGGGAAGGCTCAGGTTACTCACACCTACACACATTTAGTAAATACACCTTCTACTCATTTAAAAAATAAAAATGCATAAAATGTCAGAATTATCCTTTTCATCAATTTACATGTGAAATATTGATTTTATTGCTCATAAATATTTTTCAAATTTTTAAAGTAAGTTAGAAAAATTTTAGGATTCATGTACATAATTGAAAAAAAATCCGAAATTTTACATGTGAAAATATGATCATACGATTGAAAAATATTTTTCGAGATTTTTTCATGTTATTAGAAATATTTTTGAATTATTATACTAACTTCGAAAAAAGTTTTTTCTTAAATCGGTTTACATGTGAAATATTGATTTTAAGTTTGAAAAAAGTTTTTGAATTCATGTACATAATTCAATTTTTTTCAAATTCTAACATGTGAAAAAATGAGGAAAGTGTATAAGAAAGTATAAATTAGGGTATTTTGGAAAAATTGGGGGGGGTGTATTCCTCATATGATTGGTGTATTAATTGAGATGATGTATTATTTACCAAAAAAAGGTAGATGTGAGAGCCAAAGGAAATGTGTATGGGCCAATTCATTTTTTGGGCCTGGTGTAATGGCAATTGACAATCACAGTCCATAACAAATTAAAATTAATAATGTATATAAAAAAAAAAATATACTGGGTTGGGTTAATACTGATTTTTAATTAAGTATGGAACTGAAATCGAAAAACAAAATTTTAAATCGAAACCGAATTGTATTAATAAAAAATTGAATCGAGTTTCATATTTCGATTTGACTCGGTTTTTCGATTGGTAACTATGTGCTCATTTCTTAATAGGTTAAAGACAACACAACATCGTTTAGCCATATATAATCTTCAGTGTTAAAGGGCGACAAATGTTAGTATTGGTGGGATCGATTCCATAAATATTGGATTGGGTCAAGTCCCAAATGGGCTAGCCATAGAAAGTTAATTCAACTATTATCTTTTGTCATTCCAATATGAGCTTATTACGAGGGTGATTAAAAATACAGCGTGTTATGTATATAGAAGATTAATTATTAAAATATTTTACCGGGGATAGTATTACGTTAAAAGAGATTTTTGTAATTGAGTCAAGAAGTCCGATAATTTTATAAAAAAAATAGTTAAAGGGTCTATTTGATCCTATTTGGAAATGGGTCAAATCGCCATCTCTTATGCTTAACAGGACTTCAAGGTGCTCGAGATGGCACACATTGTCAATGAACTTTATTAAAATTCATGTTCGACTTCGAGAAAACTTTGCAAATGGGTGTTGGAATGGTATCTCGTGATGATACGGGGGATCTATATTGTTGCTAGATCTTTCAACTGTGCTAGCTCACTGAATGTTGACAAAGCGAAGGCTTGGGGATTCTAGAAGCACTATTTTGGACGTCGAATATGGGGTTCTAGAGGGTTGTGATTGAACCCGACGCAAAGAGAGTCGATGATGTTATTGTTGCATCGGAATGACTAATATGACATTTGGTAATTATATTGAAGCATCGAAAGTGTTGTATACCCAAATTTACGGAACGAGATATTGAATATGGCTATGTGGATTGGTATAATAAACAAGTATCAATGGTGAAACAGGTGTGATTGACGAAGAACAAATCGAGTGTTTTTCACTGAATGCAATGATAAATGTTAAGTGCTAAGTGTTAAATGCGAGAGGATTTGGGTCAATGGTCTATTTTGTTAGCTGATAAAGTCTTTGTATTGAGTATGAATTTTCGACCTTATTATGAGTCTTAAATGCTCATATTCTGAGACAAGATGATCAAACCTATCTCACTCAAGATTCAAAGGCGAGCTTGACCAAGCATTTAATGTTGATTGTACTACATTGGACTCTAAATCCCAGGTTATGCTTAATTAGACACACTTCCTAGATTAAGCAGATTCTAAAGTGGCGGTTTGTAGGCAATCCCTTGAGATCTGCACCTAAGTTTTCCCTTTTGATCTCCTGACAATAGAACCAGGAGCCTCTTCGGAAGATTTTACTATATTGAGGGCGATTTCCTGATTTTGGCCGTTGGCGTATTTAGTTAGCTAAAACCAGACCTTGGTTTTCGGAAAACTTTGACTTATCTTCCTAGCTAATGTTGCCCTCGGATCACAAACCTAATGGATGGATGGCTAAGTCTTGGCCTCCCCCGTATGGATGACGACTTAGTCGGGTGACTTAACTTGGTTGGCGAGAGAGCTCGGCCAGGCGACTTGGCTGCGAGCGAGGAGGCGAGCTAAGTGGCGACTTTCGAGCGGCAACGGCGAGCGGGCCTTCGACTGGCGGGGACTGAGCTAGGTCGGGCGAGTTGCTCTCGACGGAGGGCAAACTCGCCCACCACTCGACTACTAAAAGCGAGTTAGGCGAGTTAAGCTAGGCAACCTTTGTGCGAACTTCGGGGAAGCCCAATCATGATTTGACTTAGGTGGAGTTCACCTTTGATGAAGCGAATCGCCCATCACTCCCATGGCGGAGAAAATGAACTTTGAACTTAAGCTTCTTGAGTTGAGTTATAAAGAAAATCTTAATGGACCGAGCCCAAATAATTATACACACAACATAAAGAGATTCTCATACTCCCCTAATTGTTCTGTTATTTGGGTTAATTGAAATGCAAATGATTTGACATATTCTTTTGATAGGGCTTATCACCATTATAAAAACCGTTGTTGTGGCCTCTCTAAATTTTATGATGACCTTCTCGATATTGAATTGAAATTTCTTCCTTTTTGATTTGATTTAATTCCAATAGAAAAGAAAAATGATTTAAATGTACAAAAAATTAATAATAGAAGAGCCTATCTGATCTGAACGATAAAATAATGGGCTAAATTGATAATTTAATCTAATTTTTTCCCCTCATTTTTCAATTGCCATGTATAAAAATTTAATTTACTAAAGACTAAGGGCCAAATTGCAAAACCCATACCTTCATATATGTCCAAACTCGTGGTATCTTTTTCTTAGAAGAGTGGGCGTAAAGATATATATGAAAACGCATCGTTTCGCATCTCCTTCTCTCTCTACCTTCCCCTCTCTCTCTCTCAAAACTCTCTTCCCTACAAAACCAAACTACAGTGTTTATGCAAAAACTCAGAGCTCCCTCCAATATATCTAACAATCAATTAAATTCAACCTTAAATATCCCTTTTCTCATAATTTTTTTATCCAATTTGATTTTCCTGTGAATTAAGATATCGAAATTGTATTTTGTTGCCCAAAATTTGGTCGCATTCGATCCGCATTCTCCACTTTGCCTCAGTACAAACTCCATTGTTCCTTCTGTTGCGGCACTGCGCTGGCGGTAATATATAAATTTGAAAACCCTAGAAAAGAAGAGGAAATTTAGTATTTCACGTTCAGAATAAATTTGCTGGGCTTTTTTGCATGTGTAGATTGGATCTTCAATTGAGTTAAATATACTGTTTAATTTTTTGCGTTTTCTTCCCTTTCTTTGGCAGTGCGAAGTGTGTATAACTGAAATTTTAGGGTTTTGTTTTTCAATGCTACAGTGTGATGCGCATGGGAGATGTTTTGTCTGGGTTTTGGATTTTAAAGTATTGGGTTAGAGTGCTCAGAGAACTCGAAAGGTACGATTATTTTTTCACTTGTCACGTTTGAGGTTATTTTAGAAGTTAGGGTTATATTTAGATTTATTTTTATCTTGCAATCTTGAAATTATAGGGCATAGGATTTCAAATAAATATGAATTTTGATCAACATTCTTGAACTATTCTCCCTTTTGTCCGTCCAGGAGCATATGATGTAGGTTTTTGTGCCTTGTTAATGATACACCAGCTGAAATTACTCTGGGTTTCTTGGTTTATTTTATGAGTTCCAATGCATTGTGTCATAGATCAAAGAATTCTGCTCATTTTATTAGATCTTGCCAATAAGAATGTATAAATATAGGATTATTTTCTGGTATTAAGGGTCTCAACGCATCACACCAAAAAAGTGAAAAGAAAAGACAATAAAATACAGTGAACAGTGATATACTTTATTGAGGAGTGCATTTGACCAATACTGACTGTGGATCTTGCGTGGTCATTATTTTTTTTGAAAAAAAGGGAAATAAGAATAACATCTTATTAAATGATGAATAAATTTTTTAAGAAAGTGGGCAAGAAATCCAACAACTGGACGAAGAATACCAAGAAGCTAAACTGCAACCCGCCAATCCCTACATAATACGAAACATGCAAGTGCCCTAAAGATTACCCTAAAGTTAATCCTATGCCAACACTCTAAAACAGACTATTATAGAGTGACAAACTTGTCAAAGCTTTGAATAGGTCACCTAGATATTGAATCTGGTCCTCTTTGGACCCATTCTCTTAGCTCAACTGCTCATTTTAGTTTGTCATGCTGTGAAGTTAAGAGCTCTTCTTACGCTGTCTTTTTACTTATACATTTACTCGCATTTATATTTTTGTTCACCAATTTGGTGTTTCTCAACTTTTTTTTATTCTGAGAAGACTGAGTGAAAAAATTCAAAAAATTTCAGGGTACATGGCTCTTCGGAAGTATGTTAACACTGGTAATGCAACTCCGGTGAATATTAAATCTTTGACTTTCTCCAATAAGGAGAGTGGAAAAGTCAATGATTCAGTTTTGCAAAGAAGGCCCACTGAATCTAATGTGGATGTTGACCTCAGAGAGGTATATTTTCTCATTATGCATTTCCTCTCAGCGGGGCCATGCCACAGGACTTATGGGCAGTTCTGGAATGAACTCCTGGAGCACCAACTTCTACCTAGAAGATTTCATGCATGGTATTCGCGTAGTGGTGCACCTAGTGGGGATGAAAACGATGATGGCATATCTTTTCCTTTAAGTTATAATAAGTTGGTAGAAAGGTAATCTCTGTCGTTGAATCTTTTCATCTGTCTTCTTTGATTGATATTATCCTGTTTTCATTTAGTACTATTGAACTTGTACTTAGGCATCCCCATGTTGAAAAAGATCACTTGGTAAAGCTCCTGAAGCAATTACTCCTAGGTGCACCCTCTCCTTCACAAGATTTAATTGGCAGAAATATAGTTAATGCAGCTACTGTTCCAACTCTGCTTGGTACTGGATCCTTTTCACTTTTGGCAGGTACGCAGTTTGATTTTAATATTTGTTTTTGTTCAATTTGTATATATTTGGTTTCACCGCATTATTGGTAGTTATGCTGCTTTAGTAAAATATTTTTTGGTTCACAAAAAACCGCGATGCATCATAAGTTGAGCTGAACTGTCAAAGAGATGCAATATTCTTTCCCTGTGTTACACATGTATTTAAGAATATATTGAGTACTGATTGTTGATGCCTATGTCATCTTTGTTACCATTAGGTTATTTGAAGCTTCTGATATGCTCTCTTTTGTTCTAGGTGATCACAATGAGAGGGACAAAAAAAATATGCATCCCCCGAGCTACATGCACTGGCCTCACAAATCGGCAGATCAAGTGCGTGGATTAAGTTTACGGGAAATTGGTGGTGGTTTTGGCAGGCATCATCGGGCTCCATCTACTCGTGCTGCTTGTTATGTTATTGCAAAACCATCCACTATGGTGCAGAAGATGCAGAACGTTAAACGTGTCAGAGGACATCGTAATGCTGTTTATTGTGGTAAGTTTCAGCGTTAGGTATATAGCTCTAAAGTAGGTCTGAAATGGAAATCAACATTCACTAATAGAGATGCTTATCGATAGCTTTCCAATATCATGTATGAGGATAATGTTCATAGAAACTTTTTACTCTCATATTTTCCTTTTGAATTGAGCAACTCTTGCCGCTTCATCTTTCTTTATTTCGTTTCAAGTTTACGGTTTCCTGCTTGTGTATTCTTATCTGGATTTATGCTACCAATTTTTGTGGATGATCTCTGCATAGTAACATAGTTGTTGATTTCTCTCAAATGTTCCTGACACCCTGTGTTACTGCATTTTCACTGTATGCATTTTGATTGTTTTAGCATCTATCTGGCTTTGCATTCCGTGCATTTATTTTCATTTTTACATACAGACCCTACATCTGCGTTTAATATATTTGTGAGTAATGATATATGATATTCTGCTTATGTGCAGCCATATTTGATCAGTCTGGGAGATATGTTGTTACTGGCTCTGATGATCGTCTTGTTAAAATTTGGTCAATGGAAACTGCATATTGCTTGGCCAGCTGCCGAGGTCATGAAGTGAGTTTAACTATGAAACTAGTAGTCTTCACCCTTGAGGCATGCCCCATTTCCTTTACGCTCCTTAATTTAATTAGGTCTCATCATCTTTTATTTCAAGGGTGACATAACCGACCTGGCCGTGAACGTGAACAATACTCTAGTGGCTTCTGCTTCAAAGCGACTGCATAATTCGAGTTGTAAGAATCCTCTTGTAGAATCACTGTGTGTATGTATAATTATCTTTTTATTTTTTCCAAATTTGGCCATATGATTAGCCTTTTTCTCGTTAATAGTGGCGCCTAGCTGATGGGTTACCAATCTCTGTATTACGGGGTCATACAGGAGCTGTCACTGCTATTGCATTCAGTCCAAGACCAGGCGCTTTCTATCAACTATTGTCGTGAGTTTTTATTTTTTGGTTACTGATCCTTCTTGGTGACTAATCCAACAAAATTCTTAAATTGTCATGCCTTTTGCTCTGGTCTCATTATATCTACCTGTTACCTTGTATAACTTTATGTCAGATAAATACAATTGAAGTTTGTAGCTGTTTAGCCTTTTGTTCATTGTACTCCTTCACTTTAAGCACTTTGGGCTGCGTTTTACATTTATTTGTTCTAGATCATAGCGTTATTTCTGTGGCAGGTCATCTGATGATGGATCTTGTCGGATTTGGGATGCTAGATATTCCCAGATCACTCCACGTATATATGTACCAAAACCTCCTGATCCTCTAGCTGGTTAGGTTCTGCCTGATTGTTTTTTATTTAATGATTTTTTTAGTATTATATGCATGAAATAATTTGTTGTTATAGGTAGAAACAGTGTTTCTGCGTCCAGCATTGCTCAACCAACCCACCAGATCTTTTGTTGTGCATTTAATGCTAGCGGAACTGTTTTTGTCACTGGCAGCTCAGACACTCTTGCAAGGGTATTGAGTTAATTATGTTGCAGGCTTATCATTTTTATTTAAAAATTTATGCACAAGCCATTTTATCCCAATATAATCAATATAACCAAGTTGCGCTTTGTAGTATTTCTTTGTAATTCATCAAAGTGGGATTTCATCCAGCTGTACTATCCATTTCTAATAAAGATTTAGTTTATCATAAAGTATAATATATATGTGTATACATATATATATATATATATATATATAAAATAAAGTTCAACAAAATTTTGTGAACGAATTTGTGTCTGAAATAATATAATATAATATATATATATATATATATATATATATATATATATATATATATATATAATAAAGTTCAACAAGATTTTGTGAACGAATTTGAGTCTGAAATAATATAACACTGACTTGTGGGGTGCTCATCTTTACAGGTTTGGAATGCTTGTAAATCCAGCACTGATGATTCAGAGCAGCCTAATCATGAGATAGATGTTTTATCTGGCCATGAGAATGATGTAAACTACGTGCAGTTCAGGTTTGGCTGAGTTGATAACGTTTTCTCTGTTGATATATCAAGCTCTATGTAGTATTAACTTTATTCTGGTGTCCAGTGGTTGTGCTGTGGCTCCCCGTTTTTCTTCTTCCGATGCTTCAAAGGAAGACAATATACCAAAATTTAAGAATACATGGTGCGTTTCTTGTCATACTATCTTATATTGTTTCTTTATCAGAAAGTTGCTGCATTTATCTTGTATATATTAGAATATTTTGTTCACTTATGACTTATCCAGAAAATCTTATGTTGGTTGATTGCAGGTTCAATCACGATAATATTGTCACCTGCTCCCGTGATGGTAGTGCAATCATTTGGATACCAAGATCACGAAGATCGCATGTGAGTATTTATTTGTTCGAACTGTGGCATCTTGTTACATTTGACTTTGTCAGATAATCTGTTTATTTCTTATTTATATATCTACTTGACTTATGTCATCTTGTTCTGGAATATTTATTCTCTTAGGGAAAAACTGGGAGGTGGATACGAGCTTATCATCTGAAAGTTCCACCACCTCCAATGCTACCTCAGCCTCCACGAGGAGGTCCTCGCCAGAGAATTCTTCCCACCCCTCGTGGTGTAAATATGATTGCATGGAGTCTAGATAATCGCTTTGTTCTTGCAGCTATCATGGGTATGTTATTAATCTGAATGTACGCAAATGAATATGGTGAATTATGTTGTCTCTAGCACTACTTTGAAATGGCAATGCATATTCCGGTGTGGAAAATTTGAACTCTTCTTCCAAGAATTATGAGATAAATTCAATATCTTGCTATTAAGAGACTTAAGTCGCTAGATTCACTTGTTCATAGAGTAATTTTGCATGTATTCTCTGTACTTTCGTAGTTCTAGTGGCTTCAGCAATTTCTTGACAAATATATAGTAGATTGAATTCAGAAGGTGAAGTCTAATTTATTATTTATTACTTTAAATTAGGTAATTCTTATTTCGTAAGCATTGCATTCTCACAGAAGTTTTATTTGATGAGCTATTTTACTGTGGATACTTGAAGACAGCTATACACCTGTATGAATGTGTTGTACCATCCTTACACCAGTTTTTAATCATTTGCAGATTGCAGAATATGTGTATGGAATGCTGTTGATGGGAGCTTAGTTCATTCTCTAACTGGTCATACTAATTCTGTAAGTTGTTTTCCTCACATGATCTTTTGAATGCTGCCCATGAAGTTGCTATTGGTGCTTATTTGTTGTAGTTCTTTGGAAAATGGTTGCTGAATTGCTCTATCTACCGTGTTCTTTTTCTTTCATTATTTATATATGTGTTGACTCCTCCCATATACCTTTCTTTTTGATGTTCGGTCAAAACATGTACTTTAAGCAAGTGAAAAAGTTTTTTTTTAGTTCAACTTGGTTTCTTCCAATTGCATGTTTTAGCTGTCCATGTTAAATACTCCCTCCATTTTTCATTTAGATGTCGTTTTAGCCTTTTGAAATATTTCTATAATAGGTATCGTTCTGGTATTTTCTCCCCCTTTATCTCATATTTACCCTTAACAGGGTAATTTCAAATTTCCTACAAATGTGTTGTGTGTATATTTTTTCAGCCAATAGTAATTATTGTTAAAAATATTTAAGTAATATTAATTAAGGTTAATTTTGGAAAAAAAGTATGTCCTTAATTTGTCTTAAAAACCCCATAATGACATCTATTAAGAAATGGAGGGAGTATATGTTTGCTGATATGCCATACTTTGTGGATGACATTTGCTGATATCTTTTATGTCTGACCCCTTCTTCAGTCACCAATGTCTTATTGACGGAATGAAAAGATTCATATTTCTATGCCTCCTTTTTGTTGTTTGACACTGTATTGACCTTTTTTGTTATTAGTGTTATATATTATCATTACTATTATTATTTATTATTATTACTCCTTCTTATAGCCCCCTTTTTTTGTAGACTTATGTATTGGATGTGCATCCTTTCAATCCTCGAATAGCAATGAGCGCCGGTTATGATGGGAAAACAATAGTGTGGGATGTGAGTTCATACTTTTGTTTATAATCTGTTTACTTAGTTTTTTTCGATTATTCACAGTTAATCTATTTTTTACTTTATCTGCAGATATGGAAAGGTACACCAATTCACATATGAAGTTGGCCCATTCAAACTTGTTGATGGGAAGTTTTTCACCGTGAGTTATAATATTCAACAATAAAGTCTATTTTTCTTATTCCTTTTGTTTCACTTCTGTAGTAATGCACATCTTATTTCTTACTTTACTAGTCAGTCTATTCTTTTAAAATACATGAAATCTTGTCAACTAGTAAAAACATAATTGCCAATATAGTATAGAGATAGTATCATTCCATCATGAGTGAAGGTATATGTTAACTTTACAATAATAGTGTTCTATTTTTTGTTTTGTCTGACAATCTAGTATTCATGGTGAACACTGTAACAATTTGCAGTCATCTCCGATTATGTAATGCTGATTCTAATGTGATTCCTTGATATCCAGGGATGGGACGTCTATTATTCTTTCCGATGATGTTGGCCAATTATATATTTTGAGCACTGGTCAAGGTGAATCCCAGAAAGATGCTATGTATGATCAGGTATATTAATTTTTCAGTTAATTTTGTTAGTTGACAGTACTAGCATTTTTCAGTTTGTTTGTTAATTGATTCAATTATTTATGTTGTTATCCTCTCATTACAGTTCTTCTTAGGGGACTATCGCCCTCTTATTCAAGATACACATGGAAATGTCCTTGATCAGGTTTGCCTCTCCATTCCCATGCATTCTCTTTTGTGATGGCTCACTGACTAATCATTTGTCAACATCTAATGATGCTTTTAGGGTGTGCTTGTTTACAGCTTTCCACCCCCTTTTTTTTTTTTAACTTCAAATCCAAATCCTCGTTTATTTATCCGGATATCTATGTAGGATTTTTCAAATCTTCTAAAATTGTAGCGATATAATAACTATATATCGCCTATTTTACTTTTTCACACAATTTCAATACTCTACCAACATCTGCACATTATCTACCCAACGCAATACTCAAATCTCCTCCTTTTTTACTTTATGCACAATTTCCATACACAATCAATCATACCCTATCAAATACTACAAAATCCACGCTCCAAAAATATACAAAATCCAAATACACCTTTTACTATTCATCAAATCCACCCTACTGGATTTGAAACTCTCTCCAATTCCTAAACGTATCCTTAATTTCAAAGGCGGCATGTTGTTTTGCTATGTCATTCTAGTTCCAACTGCCCTCAACTTATTTTTGTGCAATCTGTACAATGTGCAACTTTTGCTTTATTGCTTGAAATTATCCAATAGATACGAGCACCATTCTTCTGCCCATCTGATCAATTGAATGATGTCACGTGATTAATACAGGAAACACAACTTACTCCATATCGGAGGAATATGCAAGATCTCCTTTGTGATTCTGGTACATTGACTATCTATCTTGTGATAATATACTCATCTTTCTATTAATAAATGCTTCCTTTTCTTTTGGGTTGACAATTGTAGGAATGATACCATATCCAGAACCTTATCAGAGTAGGTACCAGCAACGACGGCTGGGAGCTCTTGGAATTGAGTGGCGCCCCTCGCCTCTGAGATTTGCTGTGGGTATTGATTTCAGTCTTGACCCAGATTACCACATGCTTCCAATTATGGATTTGGATACGTTAATTGACCCACTTCCTGAGTTCGTTGATGCAATGGACTGGGAACCAGAAATCGAGATACATAGCGATGACAATGATTCTGAGTATCATGTAACAGAAGATTACTCTGCTGGTGGGGGAGCAACTAAGTTTGAGCAACGATTCCGATGAACACGAAGGTAGTTCTGGGAACAGCCAAGTTGAGAACTCAATAAGAGATGGTGGAAATGTAAGAGATCAAAGAGAAAAAGCAGAAGGTAAAACTGATAATTTAATAGTATGATGGATGCAGAAACTTTTCTTTTGGGGGGTTAGGGATAGTGGTAATGTTGAAATTGACTTTGTTAGTAAGTTGGGAAATATTTTCTGTTTAATTGTATTTTTTTAATGAATGAATCTTTTTTTAGGTTGAGATCATGACATCTTCCGGGGCGTGTGAAGAGGAAGAATTTGGGCCGAGTTTGATGACAGTTTACTTTGGAAGAAACGAAATAGGAAATCACGGAATGGCAGAAAAAGCTTGAGTAAAAAGTCCTCATCAAAGTCGAGGCCTCAAAGAGCTGCCGCCAGAAATGCACTTCATTTATTTTCTCGAATCACTGGAGCATCTACAGAAGGAGATATGAATGGCTCTGATTACGATTCATCTGAAAGTGGATCAACGCTGCAAGAGTCAAGCTTTGGAAGTGAAGAATCTGATGCATCTCTGCAGAATGAATGGAATGAAAGTCTTAAGGGTAAAAATATCCTTGGAACACACTGTGGGAGTAGATCAAACTCATTCTTATCATGAATCTCATTCAAATGCTGTAAGCAGGAAGAGGTTAATTTTAAAATTGCCAAATCGGGATCCAAGTAAATTTACAGGCTCATCATCTGGAATTCCTCAGAAAGTGAGTGAAACAAATCATTCTTTAGAAGTGGAGTATCAGATTCAAAATATTGATGGTGATAACAAGGAAACAAGCAATTTAGACCTTCTTGGAAAATGCAATTCAATTAATTGGGGAGGGGTCAGGGCTCGCTCATCTAAGAGGTTGAAGATGGGAGAATCTTCATCAGCAGGTTTATTTGCAAGGTCTGGTTCAGTTCTTGATCCACACGTCGAAGCTGAAAATAATGATATTTTAGATTCAACCATTTTGAAGGAGCACCAAACAGAGCCTCCAAATTCAGAAATTCAAAATGAGGGAGTAGGCTTGGAAGAAATTGTTTATAAGAAAGAGAGATCCTGTGAGACCAAGGATGATGATGCATCCCCGTGTCGACCTCCTGAGGTTGGCAATGGGACTGAAATGCCCTCTGATCCCTGTGCCTATGGGACTGGGGACCAACTAAGATCGAAGGAGAATGGAGCTCCAACACCAACAAAATTACGGATAAGGACTAGCTCCCGTTCAATGGATAATGATAACACCAGAATAACACTTTACGCGTGTTCAGCAGAAGGTGCGGTCAAATATGTCGATACGCGTGAAAACCTGGCCAGTGAAAAGAATTCGGTTTTACCAGAATTGGACAACAAAGATCATTATGGAGTACCAGAATCGGAGGGTCTTGTGAATGGAGCTTCATCCAGGTCCTGTTTGGAAGACTCGTTGAAAGTGGATTCAAATAAAAGGATGTTCACCGCCGTTTATAGAAGGTCAAGATGTAGAAGTAATCAAGAAGGCGACTCTGGTAGCTTGGAAGCAAGCACTTCTAATGTTGAAAAACGTAACATGGATGAAGAAATTGAGATTCCAGTGGAAGGATCCATACGTAGGGCCCGATCGACTCGGTTGAGGCCAACTGCCCGTGATCTGAACTTGTCAATAAGCAATTTTAAATTTGAGGCGGCCCGTGATAATTCAGAAGATGCATCAGCTGATATTGTCAAAGGTGAAGACGACTCTTGTGGAAATTGGAAATCATTATCCAGGAACTCTTTTCGATCAAGATCCACAAGAAACAAGAGAAGTAGTAGTTATATTCGTGATATTAGTCCTCGAGGAAATTAAATCAAACTGGAAAAAAAGTTCATGGTTGATGTTGTCTGCCCACGAGGAAGGATCGATATATTCCCCAACTAGGGGATGATGTTATGTATTTCGACAGGTATGTGCATGCTAGTTCTTTTTTCTATCTCATATATTCTTATTATTTGGGTTACTTACTTTTTAAAAAATTTGCAATTCGATATGCGACCTTTCAAATTGTTGCAATTCTATCACATGATTATTTTCGAGCAAGTCCTGCTGACGTGGCAGTGTATAAAATTGCAAAAACAAAACAATAAAAATAGTCATGAATTTATCTGCAATTTTTTCGAAGATTTTCTGACTTCATGTTGTAATTGAAAAAATGTGAAAAAGATTGTGATTTTTAATGCAAACCCTTTTATTTTTTTCAATAATCATCTTTTTCGCTTTATACTCCCCCAGGGACATCAGGAGTACACACATCACGTTCAGTCCAGGAATCGAGGTCCATGGGAAACTATTAAACGGAACATCAGGGCTGTTGAATTTTGTAGGGTTGAAGGCCTCAAATATTCAACACATCCAGGCTCTGGGGAAAGCTGCTGTAAAGTGACCCTTAAGTTTCTAGATCCTTCTTCTGATGTAGTGGGTAAATCATTCGATTTAACTCTCCCAGAAATGACTGGTTTTCCCGATTTTCTTGTTGAAAAAAGTAGGTATGATTACTCTATTAAAAGTGATTGGACCTTCCGAGATAAATGCAAAGTCTGGTGGAAGAATGAGGGTGAGGAAGATGGGGATTGGTGGGAAGGTCGAATCGTTAATGTGAAGCCCAAAACTGCTGAATTCCCAGAGAGCCCTTGGGAAAAGTATTCTGTAAAGTACAAAAGTGACCCTGAAACACATTTTCACAGTCCCTGGGAACTTTATGAAGCCAATGCTAAAACTAGTTGGAAGCAACCTCATATTGATGATGATATAAGAGACAAGCTGGTTCATGCTTTTTCCAAATTGGAGAAGTCAGGAAATAAATCGCAGGTAATGAGACCTATATTTTCCGAGTAAAAGTAGCGAACAATTTGAGTTGAAAATCGGGTCTAATCACCCTTCTTTCTTGCAGGATTATTACGGTATTAACAAATTGAAACAAGTTTCTCAGAAGACAAATTTTATTAACAGGCATGTCTTTGTCCATTATTCCACCATGTTCTTTTTCTTTCTTTTTTCCCTTTCCTCTGTATCATTATTAGAGAGAAGATTAGGGTTGCATGTATATATGAGACAATAGATGCACCAGTACAATGGGTAGAAAGTAGAGAATTTATAAGGGGGAAACCTAAAAGGACTTGGGAAAGAAACTACCAAATACGGCCTATTATGTTTGAATATAGAAAAGAGCATGCACCTCGACTGAAAAATATGGTAGATACGATACATATATCCGATCTACATAGACATAGTAGGATAAATGCTTAGTTTGTTATCATTTCTAATTTGAGTAAATTGTAAAATTGGTCCCATATATGTTGGGTGTTCGCGATTTTGATCCCATATGAATTAATTTTGTTAATTAAGTCCACAACTTTTATAATTATGCAGTTTTAGTCGTATTCCACAAGGTTGTAGTATTTTTGCACGTGCAGCTCGCGTCAGCTGCCATAATTCCATGTAGCAACTGAACTATTGAATTGGTGATGCTTACGTCTGTATAATGAGACCCCACCATATTAATTTCAAGAAAACATCACACATTACTTATCATCTTAAAAAATAAAAAATGTCAATATATGACTCTATTTGCATTTTTGTAGAATTTTATGGATTTGTATGAGACTTAAATGGCCAACATCCAATAGATATGATACCAATTTTGCAATTTACTCTTATTTCTCTCACTTTTTTAACATTCATCTTATTAAATTTTACAGGTTCCTGTTCCTTGTCTCTGGAAGTTATCCAATCCAGGTTAGAGAATAATTACTACAGGAGTTTGGGCGCTATGAAGCATGATATCGAAGTTTTGCTGTCAAATGTCGAGTCATATTTTGGGAAAACGCATAGAGCTCTCCACAAAGATGAAACGATTGTCCGAATGGTTCAGAAAGACACTTTCGTCCTTATAATTTTTACGGATCACAATTTTGTAGACAGATTAGCCTATATCCAATCTTAAATGAACTCACTCCTGTTAATTTTGTATATAATCTTTCTGTATGAGCAGTTTAATTTTGTTCTTTAAGCCTTAGAGTAGATACCCAGTTGAAGAAGAATCTCTTTCAACTTCTTTATAGCATTGGAGGTGCAGAATTTTATCGATCACCGCCTGGAAAATCTTCAAATGAATTCATTCATGTATAGTTTCAAGATCGATTAAGGATAGCAATTGAATATTTTTCTTAAAAAATGAAATCCATACTTGTTTAGATCTTACATGGGTATCTTTTGTTTGGTTTATTTTCTTGTGGATATATTTGATCATTGTTTCAGTTTTATACATGAGCTTGTCAAGTACATGGATTTTATTTTTATAAATCAAGTAAAATTATTCAGGAAAAAAAAACACCTCTTACCTACCTGTTCTAACTTAAATCAGGAACATCATGCAGCATGCTCAAAATGATGACAAAATAATTGAACTTGTTTATTTATACTTTTTTTTGGAGAAAAGACAAAACATGGAAACTATGTTCATTCACTGAGCCTGCCCTTTTACTTATCTATCAAACACTTCTTATTACCATAATAAAAACAACAAACTAAATGCATGCATTCAACAATTCATCCTAAAAATCATATTACAAACAAAAACTAGCAACAAAATCTCAAATCAAAACAACCCTAAAACCACTCTCACTCATGCACCAAACAACCCCCCTCTCCAAAATCCAATCTTGCATCATAGCCTGAGAATTAACAGGCTGATCCGTAGGCAAAAAAGATGCCCTGCATTCAACACAATAGCATGACTCAAACTCCCCATTTTTGCACATAACCAGCAAGCATTCCATCATCTGATCTCCAAACTTTTCTCTCTGCATTCAAAAACTCACCAATTCCTTCCCACTTCATCTCCTTCATCCACACCAAAGTCGAATACGGCCCGTCTCTCAAATCACACTGCCCTTGATATAGCAAAACTTTAGTCTTTTTCACCAAGAAATCCACCATGTACCTAACACTCTTCATCACATCTTCATGCAAAGCGTCCCCAACCGCGGTGCTACACCTCTCGAAAACGAGCGATTCCTTCACTCCCAAAACCTTCTTCACCTCCACATAGTTCAAGAAAACATCTAACACCTTGTTTGGATAAGGTGTCAGCCTCCTGAAATCATATAATGTGGCTAGACCTGTCATGTTTGTCAATGTGTCAAGTACTCGGGTTCTTGCATCTGTCGCCTCGCCCCATTTTCGTCTCTTGATCAGTTCGATCGTCCGTTGTTGGAGTTTCTGCAACAGGGTACTCTGTTTTTCATTGATCAAGCCAAGATTGATTGCGGTCTCAGCGTGTGTTGAGACTTGGATTTCTGGATCAGTTAATCCATTTCCAATTGAAATGCCTTTTAAATTGATGGACTTATCGCCGCTTTTGAAAATGTAGTATCCTAGTGCTGGGAGATATTTTCCAGCATAGCTTTTTTCACCAGTTAGGTAAATTGGCCTGTTTTTGAATGATTTTTTCAAGATTGATGAATTTCTTGATTGCTATATGTAGATGCTTAGCTACATCAAGTTGGTTTCTTGGGATTTCTTGAATTGAAGAAGCAATGCTGAATCCAGTGCCTATGGGATTATCAAGAAAAAGTAGGCCAAAAATGTTGTTCCAAGGGCCTTTGTTTGGCTCAAGTGTGAGGTTTTGGTTCACTATGTAGGGCCCAATTTCGCGGAAGTTGGCGATCATGGATGAGCAGCCCGGCCCGCCTTGGAGCCAGATCAAGATTGGTGTTTTTGAGAGAGGGGTGTTTTTTGGGGGGTTTTTGGCCTCATAGTATGTGTAGAAAATGGCTGAGCCAGTGGTGGAGTTGACCGTTAAGTAGCCGGATTTCGTGGGGTGGGCTTGTTTGGGGTAGGTTGTGGCGGCGTGCAGGGGGTGGGCGGAGGGTGGCGGAGATGGGGAGGAGGAGGAGGAGGAAGGTAAGAAAGGAAGCCATGAATGATAATAGGGAATGTGGTGAGTTTTGAGTGTTGAGTGGTACTTCGTTTTTATAGGGTGCTAAAAGATCAAATTTGACTTGTTATTGCCTTTAATTTAATGTATTTATTGATTATTTGGCACACTTTTAAACTGTATTTTGTTGGGTTTGAAAATCTGTCTTGAATTTTGATGGATACTTTGAGATTTCTTTTGACTTTTTTAATTTTTGGGAAATTAATAAATAAGTATGGGATCTACAGAATCATGTGTGTGATTGCTATGTATGGTTGACCTTTGAAATTTTATTATTTTAACAATTTTTTTGTTGATTCGAAGCAAAAATCATTGCTTTGATTTCGATGTCAAGACATGGGATGCTGTAAATGTAGAGTACGAGTCCATGAAAAAGAATAGATTGGATTATAACCTAAACAATCAGCAGTTTCTTTTGACGTAAAATTGTAAATTTCCATTTATTAAGGCATGCATAAGTAGTTAATTTATTTAGGATTAAACTAGTTTGATTTCTAAAACTGCCTGTACAAAATTTTAGGGTAACATATTAATCAAAAGATGCTCATATAAAAAATGTAAAATGTCGATAAAATGTAAAAGGAGTCAAATTAAATGATTTTTCTAAAATGTGGACAATAATTAGCCCTAAACAACTTAGGCCCTGACCGCACTAATGACGCAGTGCACTTGTTAAAATAAAGGACAAGGACAAAGATTTATTTATTTAATTGTACAATATTTGTCAATTTTTTGGACTCAAATTTCATTGGGTTACATCCTACATGCACCCCAATAATTGATATTTGTCAATTTTTTGGACTCGAATTTCGTTGGATTACATTCTACATGCACCCTAGGTATATGTTTATATCTATTGTTCATTTTGCACCTATTTATTCACATGAAAATGTACGTGGTTTTATGTGAATGCATGCATTGGTGAAATGCGTTATGTTTGCAATGAATAATCTGAAAAGATGAATTTTTAATTCATAATTTTAAATTTGAACGATTGCATTTTACAATTTATTTGAACATATACCTTTTGTTTGGAATTGAAAGTTAGAAAGCTCAAAATTTTCGAATTCTCACTCCCAATTGTAGAATACTACTATGTATTAAGAACTTTTTAAATAAACAAGAAATAATAATAATAAAGAGGGATATTGAAGGTTTTGACTTTTGGACCATTATTCATTCATTCATTCATTAATTCTCTAGAAGAGCTCCATCCCCACTACTAACATTATATTCGTGCTTAGTGGGTGGGATTGGGAATGTTTGGTTGGCTTAAAAACTTTAGTCATATGAGAGTTTTCAATGATATGTTACTTCGCTTCATGCACAAGTGAGAAACTATTATAGCCCACACAAATTTATGTAATTATTGACTCCATTCATGCACAAAAAGTGAACTTTTTGAGAAATGGAGCAGAGATGGAAAACTTCAAAGTATTATAAGTAATTTGGAGGATAAGTCAAAATTTTACTATCACATTATATCTGGTTTGATGCGCCGGTGCATACAGAGTTTTGCTCTGACTTGAAGTGACGCCCCCGCTAGTGGACGGTGGGTTCTGGACCCCGAGATTAGTCGATTTTTGGGCCGGATACCGAGTTATCAAAAAACATTAAATCTCGTTTGAAATAGAAAACAAAGAACTCACACTATAGTTTTTAAACATATCATATGTTTCTACTTGAAACGTGAAACATGTAACATAAACTGAAAGCCAAGCTTGCAAACAACTTCATGAATTCAAATTGGTAGGAGTTGGGGGTTGGGGTGGGCTCGCTCACATATAATGCAAGAGCAATAATTAGAGAAATATCAAGAATATGTGCCTCGTATCATGGTAAATATTCACTTTATAATAAGTCAATGAAAATAACACAAAATATATAAAGAAAATAAAGGTCAAATATCAATTACACTGATAAAGGTCAAACAAAGAAATACAAGCATGCCAATAGTTGGCGTAAGCCCCCCTCAGAAAATTCAATGGTACAGTTGATAAGTCTATTTTTATCTTTGAGTCAACGAATTCCTAATTAGCTTCTACATTCTACAAACTCTATTTATTTTAAATCGGCCCTACCTAACGTGCGATCAATTCTTGAGATGAGTTAATCCATACAGAATTTAGCTCTGGCTTGAAGTGGGACTCCCGTTAATGGACGGTGGGTTACGGTCCTCAGATAACGGTCCTTGGCGTAAGAATCTGAGTTATCAAAAAAAAAAGGCCCTACCTAATTATTAGGCTGCACAAATTAAATCTAAAAGCATTCCCGACTAGAACTAGCTATTAACACCTACGAAATTACTTTATGCACCCACTTTATAAGTGTGCTTGAAGGTACAATAGCTAAAAAGTGTTGTACATTTAAGTGTATTAAGCAATTTGGTGGGTGTTAATAAAATCTCGCCCTTCGAGCTATTCTAGCTTCGAACAAAAGTAAAGGAATTGATAGCCTTGGTTAAAATGGGGCTCTTCTACAAAACAATCAATTAACTTGAGAAAAATCATCCACATTGTGTTCAATAAAGCAATACATAAGTGCATTTGAATGCTTTAGTTGATAAATACCTAGTTAGCTTCTTCAGCATACAAGTCACATACAAACATACATCCGTCAAACTGCAAAGACGTTAATCCCTCCAACGATGGCCACAATTTGGATTGCAGCAAACGAAAAACAAAGTCATCCCTCTTCCCTCTAGCAGTTGCCTGCACGTTTATAGTAGATATGCAGATAAGCAATTGGATTCCAAGAAGTCTTTAGATTTATTATAGCGAATAGAAATTGGAAATACGGTCAAATATAAGAGCATGTGAAAGCAGATCTGCGTGACCACTATGTTCATATAAGTTTCTTGATGAATTGAACACAACATACAACATAAGGAGCTCCTCTTATGTATAGCAACAGGTTAAATGAGGGCGTTTGGTTCAAATTTTCAATGGGAATGATAATGAGATCGATTGAATAGTGTATTATAAGGAGAATGGTGGTTAAATTGTTAGTTTTTTGCTCTAGTCTTGGAATAAGTGGAGACAAACATGATTGTTGGTTGAGGAATAATGAAATGATTGAGAAATTATTATAGGAGGGAAGGTAATTAATCAAAATGGGGGTAATGATTAACTTATTTTGAGTTTTATTGCCCCGCATACAGAATATGATGAAGGTGAATTTATCATTTTGCATTCTCATTAACCAACACAATTACTCATACTCACCCGTTCCCATTCACATTTAAGAATTTTTGAAACCGCGCCCCCCACAGGTTGTTCTAATGCAAATGCCACTTTTTTAGACAGCCTAAACTCATCATATGTCACCAACAAATATGTATATAGTATATATGTGTAGCTTTAATTTTATCTAAAGAGTGTGATTAGTGTAGCTTATTCATGGATTTCTTGGCAATCTATTGCAACCACAGTTTCAGAACTCACAGGTATATTATTATTAACTCAGAAAAATACCTGAAAGAAAACAGCTTCTCCATGACCACATTCGGAACAACGCACCGACTTTGTTCTCGGAAGAGTAGGATCAGCTGCTACATCTTGCAAGACCTGGGTGCGCTCCGCAACAGAATGATGGATCTCGTTTCTATAGACACAATTGTTATCTGCAGCCTCCTGCAAATTGACCCAGAAGCTAAAATATAATCGTAAAGAAAAAATAAAGAACTCTAATAAATTAAAGCAAAGAATAGAACTGATAGTGGAATATAAATTTCATGAGACCCAGCTTTAGACAAAAGAGCTCCCAATAGTTTAAAGAAGAAACAGTTCTGTTAGAGAAGGTTCTGCGAACTGATATTAAATCGAGGAAGAAAAGCAGGTAAGAACAACCATGATGATAGCAATCAAACATTCTCTTTCTACTTCTGTGGACTATACCATTTTGATTAAGCCACTTGGAACACAAGTTTCGGAATGCAAAATTCCAAATACTAACAATTAATCGAATCATATACCCAAGCATTAAAACCCTGAAAACTAACCAGCATTTTTTTTTTCAGATACCCGCAATAGTCCCAAAAAAATGCAGATAAGGAAAAATATTATCATTCCAAAAGTAATCTCTTTTTGCAAATCTTAACAACCTATGAATCAAATCTCGGAGAAATAATCTTCAATTAATTAGCACACCACATTAACTAATTTGGTGCCCCTTTGGAGTGTAGATACTTAATTTCAGAGCTACAAACTCATGCATAAATGCAACTCCAATCCGAACTTATAGAGCATCAAAGTTCAAACCAACTTAAATGGTCAAGAATCTGCAATCTAACCTTTCTAAACCATGAAAATGATTTTCTTCGACCTATAAATTGGAAGGAGGAAGAAAACACAAACACACACTAAGACTGCTCAGTCTCCCGCTTAAAACACTATAAGAAGGATAAACCCAGACCTGATGTTCGCAATTTCTACAAGCATAGAGCAAAAAATCTTCTGGTCTTTATCTTCTTTCGGGTACAAGATGTTATTGCTGCATATAGACGCAACCCCAAATCAAAAAAGCAAAAAAAAAAAACAATTATATAATATAATAGCTCAATCTTCAGAATTTCCCGCAAATAAAAGCTGAAATATGAAGATAAGAAGCAACAACTTCAAACATGAGCTCATCCTAAAACCTTTAAGAGCGAGAGCGAGAAACAAAACAAAAATTGGAAGAAAAGAACAAAATAGGAGGTGAAATCAAACAAACCATTCACGGCAAAAATTTCATGGTACTCATGATGGAAAGAGATTCCTAGTTCCTTCTTCTTCTTCTTCTTCTGCTCCGATTTGAATGCTGCTTTCAGTGAGCTGCTGCTTTCTGCAGAGGTGTGTCCTCTGAAAAGAGAGAGATTTTCAATTATGGGCTTCCGTACTTCTTTGGCCCGGATTAATGGGCTTATGTTTGGCCCGAATTAGTGGGCTTTATCTTTCTTAGGCCCAAATTAGTGGGCTTTCGGTAAATCTGTAGTTCAAAGTTAATGGTTACATATATATGCCCAAATTAATGGGCCTTTTTGCACTTTTTAGGTCCAAATTAATGGACTTGAGTTGTTCAATAACCCAAATTCATTAATGAAGTCGACCGTCTTTTTTAAAAGTCGGATAAGTCGTCCATTTCCTGACAAAAAATTGTCGATTTTTAGGGCCCAGAATTCTATATGTATATATATAATATTATATATTTATACTTGTAAAATTATTAATATATTGTGAAATGTCATAGTGGGAAGGATAAGTATTTATATTACATTTTATATAGGGTTAATTTCACTAAATCATGAAATCTCTTAATTTATTTTTGGTAAATCTTTATCCAAAATAAATAATTTAAACACCACATTCCATAACTATTTTAATTTAAGTCCCATCTTTTGTAAATCTTTAATTTATTTTTTGAGTCCATCTTTTTTTAAATCTTAATTTATTTTTTGGCTCATGCTTTATCCAAAAATAAATCATTAAAGCATCACAAGTCCACAACTATTTTAGTTTAAGTCCCACCTTTTTGTAAATCTTTAATTTATTTTTTTGAGTTCATGCTTTATCCAAAAAAATAAATAATTTAAGGACCACAAGTTCTAACAACTATTTTAATTTAATTCTTTAAATATATGACATACACATAATTAAATCTATCCTAATTTTCTTGGTATAAAATCTGGCCAAATAAATTTTGTTTCGAAATAATTTTTGCTATATTTTTGCAATTCTCACTATTAATTTTACCGTAAACATCAATTTATTACGAAAAATACATTTTCCTTCATAAAATCTCTGTCCTCTCTTTTATTTTTCATTGAAAAAAAAAAAAATTATCAAATTTTATATTTCTTATTTTTATACAAATCTCCTCAAAAGTGACAAATAATTAATGTGAAACAAGAAAATATATTGCATACACATAATAAAATCTTTGCAAATCCTTCATTTCATATTAAGATGTCATTATTATTCAATTTTTAAATTATGAAATACAATCAATTTGTATAATTTTTTAAGTTCATATATGAGGGCCCAAATTTTAAAATCGACTCAGGCTCTAAAATTTCTAGGATCGGCCCTGATGAAGTCGTGAACCATATTACTCCATCCGTCCGTCCATCTCTTATCTGAACATTTACTGTTCGCACATTGATAAGGATAAAAGTTTGAGTGGGTCTCACATGCTTTGATTCAGTCAATTCAAATCAGTGCGCTCTTTGCTTTTTAACCCCAAATAGTGAACCTAAATTACATATGGACCATTTGGGCCGGGTGAACCATGAACCATTTGGGCGGGGTGAACTATGAACCACTTGGGCTGAGTGAACCATGAACCACTTGGGCTGAGTGAACCATGAACCACTCGGGCCGGGTTGGGTATTTAAAAAAAAAAAAAAACTCTAAAAGCTGCAATTAAAAGTTAAAACAAAACCCAAAATCAAAAAAATAAAATAAATTATAATGCAATTTAAATAAATTGGGTAGGATAGAGGCGAGTCTGTGATTTCATCGGTCTTTTTCCAGTGTATTTGAGACCTACCTAAAAAGTTTAAGTGGCAAAGTGATAACGTTTATGTAAATTAAAGGAGATAAAGTTGATTTCAATGTGAAAAAGTAATGACATTGAGTATAATATTGAGATGTTTGGTATGTAAATAAAAGAAAAAGTTTACGATTTGTCATTTATAGAAATGTTAAATAAAAGTTTAAGATGACCTTTTGACAAATATTGAATAAGGCGGGCACCCGGGGAGAGTATCGTAGTGTTGTAGTGAATAGAAAAAACAACAAATACAAGCCTTCATATACAAGTTATAAGTCTTTTTTTTTTCCCACTTCATCCTTGTGCTTGTGGTATATATGAAGGCCTGTATTTGTGCTTTTTCTATGCACACTGTTGATCAATATCGATAGTGCGTTAACGTGATATCATTATGCATTATCGTGTCATATTTTATAACACATTAAACATGTTATACAATATATTTATTTCTATATGTTAGACAATGTCTAGCATATATGAAGGTACAACATGTTAAACATGTAGTACAATATCCTTATCCCTTGTTTTACCCCGCCAAAAAAGGAAAACTGTAGATTTCAAAACTTTTTGATCTGAATATAGAATCTGCAAGAGTACAAACACGATTAGTGTCCTAACCTTCACTCTAACCATGAAGACGTAACCAACCAGAATTTAATAATGTTTACAAAAAAATAAACACTACTACTCATACATAATAGCAGAAGGATTAATGTTTGATATATCATCATCATCAATTAATTCTATTCATAGACCTTTACACGTTGCAGAACTCTTACAAACTCTACAAACATTGAGAAATCTAAACCATCAGGTTATCACTCTCTGCACCGAATAAGGATTCTGGCATATTATCAAATTGAATCCTTGAATTTTTTGAACAAATCCTCGAGCTTATTGCTCGACAATTTGTTAGTGCTCTCAAACTGGATCAAATCCCTGTCTGTGCTGAATTCTCCCACCACTTCTTCGCAATTCTTCGCTTTGCAGCTGGGCTCCATGGAGGCGACCCCCTTCAAGCGAATGCCAAGCGATGCAATGCAACTTGAACTCCGCCTATTCCATCGAAGAAGGACAAAACAGCGACTCCATCAGAAACAACCCCTTAAAACCGAGAGATGGTAGCCCAATGTGTCTGTTTGGAACGAGAGTCTAAGTGCTTTTACTGGTTCCATTGAGCTGAATCCAGAAACTTGACTGTGATGAATTGGGTATCATGATCGTTCCCAAGTGTTCGAGCTCTAAAGGGGCTAACTTGTCTTTTCCGACCCAAACAAGATTCTTTGTCTCACAGTGCTGGAGAATCTCCTCTGGAGTTCAGGAGGTGGGGGGGACCTTTAATCGCCCATCATTCTTCCAAGTCCATCACATAGATGGGGTATTCGGTCGTTTCACAATTGATGCAGCTCAATTTCTCCTATCATCCCACAGTGGCCACCATTTTCTTAGTATGTGGTATGGCTTCTTGAATGGTCATTGGTCCTTTTGGAAAAATGTGGAACCTATCTTCACTAGGAGGTTATGTATATAGCCTTCAGTTCTCTTGATGGCGAATATAGATGCGTACTAGCAAATTCAGGCTGAACAGATTACACAAACTGAGATATTTTGAGCCAAGAGCTGTGAGATAATTTCATCACGTTTCCATAAAAAGGAAATAAGGGGGTTTAGCCACCACACTACTAAGACTTCTAGAAGGGTTGGGAAAGGATATTGTGGGCTTTACATCTTCTTCTAGACTTGTTGTCTGTCGAATCTGTCTCAGTGGAGGTCCCACTGGATTACTGGTGGAAGAGTAGTTTCCTCTTCTTGCTTCTAGCCACATCCGTCCAACAGAACTACTCGGTTCTTCCATAAATTCTTCCTCCTTTGGATCTTTCCAATTATTAGGTTCATCAGAGTGTATTTCTTTTGGCATCTCGTCTAGAGGTACCACATCTGGACTGCTTTCCTCGATTTTAATACACACAGAGTCCCAATCTCCCATCTTTCTCTTCAATGACTGACTATTATTCCTTTGGGCACTAGGCTCGCTCAAAATGGTTGAAAGATACTGCAAAAGATGTTAAATGTAACTGTGACCCTTTTGACAGAAAGGTAATGAAATATATGGATGGTGCTAAATAAACTTATTGGTAAGGATGTGTACTCTTATCAGCATTAGGC